>OZ038380.1:18308876-18613002 GCA_964036045.1 Eutreptiella sp. 'Long Island Sound 2002' | reverse complement strand
TCATGGTCATTGCAGTGCTATCTCTAGGAAACAATGTCTTTGTGGATTCTCTTTATGAGCCAGCACTTGAAACCTCCATCCGCACTCTCGGATCATTGCGAATCACTAGCATGGCTTATCAGTAACGGCCCACATAGTGCTGCATATTGCTACAAGTTGGGCCCCAATGGGGTCAAGACAGAATGCCTATGTCCCCAAAAATCTACCACCATCTTCCAACACACTCACGCAACAACAGATTGCGCTTGGCCACGGCCACCAATCACCAAGGATATGAAGACCCTTGTGACGCCTGCATAAATGCAGGGTGGTTTCCTCCCTTCCTCCCTGGCTAGTTCATTGTGTCGGCACTGCACGCAGTGCGCACGCAGCACGCTCGCAGTGCGCACGTGGTGCACCAACTTGGCCAGGGTATGTAGCCACTTTGATTTCCACCCCCTGAGGCGTAGTGGTGGTTCCCTTTCGCTCAACCATGCTGTATGTACCTTTTACCTGTCTTTTGGGCGTTTGGTTTGCGTATTTCGTTGCTTGGCTTGTAGGGGGTCATGGATGCTCAGGGACATCCCGGACCCCCCATTAAATACCCCAATGTTTGCAGTACCTCTCTCTCCGATTGCTGCAATTGGGTTGGTTAGAACCAGTTGGCGTGTTTTCTTGAGAATGCTTCATCGTATGAAAAGAAAAAGAACAGGCTCATGGCAGGAGCGCACTGTTGCGCAACAGCGCGGAACCGCTTATAGGAAAGGAGCTCTGAAGGAGCTGTACGAGGGTAGGTAAGCGGTTCATGTGTAGTGCTGAAGCTTAGCGTAGGAGGGCCCAGCGGGGGTGGGAGATTCATAGTGGACAGTGTGAAAAGGTCGGCACTTACCGAAACGAATGCAGCTGTTCCCAGGATGACCACTCCAAAAGGTGCGCGCGGCGTGTGTGCGGCACAAGTACCCCTTGAAGAAGCGCCCATGCAAGCCCATCTTCTGAATGCATCACCCTCCAGCGTCCTAGACACGTGCACTGTGCACGTGCTTCACTTCAGCACATTTCACACTATGACTGATCCGCAGCCCGCCACAGTGGTCAACCAGCAGCCGCCGGGCATTGTGGAATACGACAGCTGCTCAGACACTGAGTCGTGGGCTCTCACCAGCAACAGCAGCTTCGACTTCGTGAACGACCCCGTCATGGATGGCCCCAAATTAACGGATCCGTCGGACGCAGCTGTGCTCTTGACCGCAGATGCTAATCAGACCCGCATTAGCAGTGGTCAACCCCAGACTCGGGCCCCCACACGGCAGATGATCCGCGCCAGTCAGGACAAGGCCACGTTGCAGATGCTCATGTTTGGGGGCAGGCCTGCTCCCCCAGCGCATGCACTTCATGCCCGCCGAGGCCCCCGCAGCAAGATTCTCTCCAACTACGGCCCCGCCAAGACGGCCCCAAGCTACGTCCCCATCCACCGGTCCACCCACTGGCAGCCCACCAAGCGGGAGTCCAGGGGGCAGCCCACCAGACATGAGGTGCAGCTGCAGTCCGCCAAGCGCTAGCGGAAGCAGCGCTACAGTCAGCGGCACGTGATCCAGACAGAGATGCAGTCGATTTTGGTGATTGCATTGCAGTCTGCATGTCAACCACTGGACTGTTCAGTACCCGTGAGTCATCAGCCATCGTTGGACAATCGCTCACAGCCATCGGCGCATTTCCAACCCCTGTCACTTGGCCATCATCCACTGTCCCTCAGCTGTTATCTGTGGGAAGTCCTTGGAACACAAGAAGAAGATTGACTACTTGGACAAAGTGAAGATGTGCCATGTAATGACCCACGGTGTTATGGCAGTTCCACTTATACAATGAACGGCTTGTGATTCACCGTTTTGTTGGGTTGTCATGTTTGCCTCATGGCTCTCATGGCCACCTCAAGAATTGCAGGTCGCCTCTGCATGTTGCATCATCTGATGTGTCGCAGGGCACAATGTAGATTATTGTGATTTTTTTTTTTGGCCACTGCTCTGTCCGCAATGCACAATGTGCAAGATTCCTGCATCAGAAGGCACAATGTACATATTCCCTGGTTTTGCCGCTCTCCTGTTCTTCAGGCACAATGTGCAGCATTCGCATTCTTTGCAACAGCAGTCCCAGACCTTCCCCATATGCATGCCGCAATTCATGAGGCAGTGTTACTTTCCTAGAGAGCCATGCGCTGGCCGTCCATTCTGTTGGTTCTTCAGAATTGCAAGGGTATGCATGCGAAATGATATGCACAAATTGCAGATCAATACAAATGTGCAAGATTGTGCGACTTGTTTATTTGCAGTGTCTTGACAATCGCTCAATCGTATTGACAATGTTTGCAGGTTTGGGTGTTTGCGGTGCAGGTTTTCAGTACCGGGACAATCGCAGAGGACAGCAGGAGGTCACTCTTGGTGAGTTCAGCAGCCAAAAATGGCAGAAACGGCTGGGCAGCATCAATCTGGCTAGTCATTCACAGGGGGTGGGGGAGGGTGGGCAGTGACAAGTTCTTCAAGGGCAGAATGCATTTGACAAGCTCTGTGCACCAGGCATTTTCTTGTTCAAACTGTGAAGATAATTTGAATGCAAAAATGTTGGCTACTGGCTGGGAGTTCATTAACGGGGAAGGAACACAGCGCAGTTTGCTGCCAACCTGTCCCAGATGCTTTACGTGTTTTCTCGGTGCATGGGCGTTGGTGCCCACATGTTCCAGCCATACAAATGCTGAAGTCAAGTTGTTTGGTAGTTGATTCACCAATTCACCTAGAAGAGAAGTTGTTAGATCAAGCGCAGGCGCAGGCGTCGTATACCCCCCCCCCCGTTTCGGGGACGTTCACATAGCATACCCCAAGTTGTGGTATCAGATGTCCGACCCCTTGTAAAATCCTCATTTTTGGACAGAAAATGGTCCCCCAATGAATTTTTTTATTTTGAACCCCCCCCCCCTAGCCCCCCATATCTGGGTACCCCTTTTGGGGGGGGGGACTTCTTTGCTTATTGCGGCCGCTGTGTGTGGATTCGGACCTGGGACCTGAATAACGTTTTTCTTGTATATGGATCCCCTAACCCATGGTGGGGGGCCCGGGTCCAAACTCCACGTACCCCCGGTCACCCCCCCCCCCCCCTTTGGGCCCTTGGCGGTGAGGACTTAGCCGTTTTTGCGCTGGATAGACTGTTTAGTGGCACCTGAAAATCACCTCGCAGAGGTTGTTAGATCAAAGCCAAGGAGGCCCGCATGAAGGGGAAAGTGCCACATACCCCCCCTTTTTTGGGCCGTTTCGCGTACCCTACCTCAAAAGATTGAATGGTTTGTTTAACCCCTTGTAAATCATTATTTATTTGTTGAACAAACGCATCCTCCAGTGAGTTTTTGGTCCGGACCCCCCCCCCCCCAAGAAGCCCCCCTCCCCCCCAACCTGAAACACACTTCTTTTGGGGGGGATCAAAAATGTTGAACCCCCCCTTGTTTTGGGTAAAGAATCATGAATCTGTTGGTTTTTTTTCGATTTTGAGCCAAAAAGGTGTTTTTGGGTCCCGACTCCATTGTGTGGAGCGGAGTGGGATGCATGCTAATTGGTTTCATGCCTCTTTTTAGTCCTTTTTGTTATGTTAGCATTTTTGGCAACCTTAGTGATCCCATGGTACCCACTGTAAGCGGTGGGGATGTTGTGGAAATCACCGTTTCCAGCAATAATGGCTTACATGTGTGCATGGGCTGGTACACAACCACCCAAGCTATGTAAAGCACCTTTTAGGCAGTATTTATGTGTTTGTTTTACCCTATTTGGATATTGGATGCGGCGGTGCGCGCGGGGGGGGGGTGTCTCCCAAGGGGCTGGTACACAACCCACTTATGCCGGAACGTGAACCGGCTTGGATCTCCATTGTGTGAACTGGCTTGGATCTCCGTTGTGTAAATCCACCCACCAACTACCTACTTGCCCGCCGCATCCGGAGATGGGTAGGGCTACTGGCCAGGACCCTAAGCTTTCCCACTCAAAGCCAAATCAGATTTCTAGCCATTGGGCCCCCACAAGTCGGGAACGATGGCAAGGCGGGGCCTCCAGGGTACGTTGGAAAGACTGCCCCCCCCAAACAAAACCATCTAATATCGATAGATGGTCATTATAAATGAGTACCCCCCCCACTTTTGTATAAGCTACGGCTTTGTCCAAGCTACAGTGGGCGTAGGGACCGTATTAATTTGGGACCTAATTTGATTTGGCAGCAAATGTAGTGCAGCCACATAAGACATGGGTTTGGTGACAAATTGGCCAATGACATGGAGCCATGGACACTTGTTGTGTGTGTTTGCCCAGTTGAACCCACATAGCTCTGATTTTGCGTGTATTTGTGCATTACATTCCCCTTTCTTGCACCAGCTCGCCATGCAATCTTCTCTTGTTGAACCTAGGCGTCTACGGCTTTGCCCAAGCTACAATAGGCGTAGGGACCGTATTAATTTTTTTGGGGGGGGGGCGGGGTACACTCCGGGGCTTTGCAAATGGCAAAGTGAGATCAAAGGGGCTTGAAGTTAGATCACCGGGTCATTGTGGGGCAGGTGCCATATATTGGCACTAGGGCTTTGCCTTGTCCATGGTAAGATAGTGTAAAGTGAATTGGCTGGGTGGTGAGATGGGCGTCGTGGGGTCCACAGCGGACATGGGTTGAACGGCCAAGATGAGCCATGCGAACCACGCAAGGTCCATCAACTAGCACTGTGAGGTAATGGACATATACACAGTGGCAAGGGAACTGAAACGGCCGGGTGGGAAGATTGGTGCCGTGGAGTCCACAATAGACTTGGGGCACCTATTGAACGGCCATGATGGGCGATTGTACCCACGCAAGGTCCACCCGTTGCTTGCTAGGGTTCTTGCCCCATGCATTGAGCATGGGGACTCTTACCACCAACAAGAGGCCAGGGTGGGGCTCTACAACAATTCGGGGGCCTTTGTGCCCTTAAACATGAATACCACCCATGTCGGCAATGCCCGTTGTTTGCTCAATTGTGGGATTGTGCTGCAAAGCTTGCTATACAAAAGGGGCCATGGACGGCTACATGTCGATGTTGGAGATGGGCCAGTACCCCAAATGGCCAATCGGAGGAATGCCAACCAGTCCAACCTTGTTGAATTTGTATCATTGTGATGTCTATTTTTTTATCATAGGACATGATCTCAATCTACCTCCGAGTCGCTTGGGTGTGCATTGCTCGTGGTAGATTTTGTGCGGGGTGTGCTTCCCAAGGGCAATAGAATCCCCTCGCAGAGGTTGTTAGATCAAAGCCAAGCATACCCGCAAAAAGGGGAAAATGCCACATACCCCCCCATCGTGGGCCTTTTTGGGCCTATTTGTACACCCCACCCCTGGGGGTCGAATTGTTGGTTTTAACCTTTTATGAAATCATTATTTTGTCCAATAAATACATCCCTCTATAAGTTTTTGGTCCGGACCCCCTCAACCCCCCCCCCCCCCCACTTGAAACCCACTTTTGTGAGGCGCCATGAGGGGGGGGATGGGGGGGGGTCAAAAATGTTGAAAAAATGACCCCCCTGTTCTTGTGTTCAAAATCATGAATCTTTTGGTTTTTTTTTATTTTGAGCGAAAAGTGTTTTTGGGTCCTGACCCCATGGGGTTTGTACGGGGCAGAGTGGGACGGGTGCTTTTGTGCTCACCACAGAGGACAGAGCACAGCAAAAGGCGCGTCTACGGTTAGTGTGTGCCCCTGTCAGGTAAGTGACCCCGTAAGTGGACATTCAAGGGCCCAATAGCCGCTGTTGGAAAGGATTTCTCCACTGCATGAAGTATTCACTTGGACGCACGTGATCAATGGTGACATGCGCCATGCATTGACTCGAGAACCAATGGTTGTGGTTGCATTAGTGGGGATATATGTAAATCCGCTCGATCAAGAGCACTAGCTGGTGAGGGCCCCCTAACCAATGACGGGTGTGCTATCTCCGACTTTCCAAGATCGGCCCCCCTATGGAGCCTCACAGGTGAGGACTTAGCTGTTTTCAGGGTTGGCTGCAAAATCACGATTTTCAGGTGACCCCTGACGACCCCAGGGGAATCCTTGGGTCGTTGTTGGGTGATCATTTGGTGACAATGGGAGTGTGTATAAAGCCATGGGGAGTCGTGTAGCACCAGCGAGGCCCTTGTAGTGGTCTTATTGGCTGCGAAACTGCCGTTTTGGGCTTGTTAGCACCGCAGTGGGCAAAACTTAGGTTGGCTCGGACTGAGGTCCCATTCTCTTCTTTTCTTTGATATTGATCCCCTAGCCAATGACAGGGTCCCGAGTGCTATCGCCGACTTTCCAAGATTGGCCGCCCTGGGCCCCACCAGTGAGCAGTTCGACAAGTTTCCAATATTGTCAGCCTGTAGTGTCTCTTCGAGGTGCCTTGCCTTTGGCAATAGAATGTTCACCAGAGAGCAAAACTCTGCCAGTTTTGGTTCATTTTGCTGATGCGATGAAATACAGCTCAGATTATCGCTCCTCTATGTAAGTGGAATGCCACATTCCTGTAGCCCCTGTGCAGGGAATACCGGACTCTTTGATTGTGGATGAGAGGCCATCAGCTGATGGTCAACTTTGTCCGCCTTACAGAAAAAAGCTCTCCTGCTATCGAAAGTGATGGTTCGCTTGTCAGTTGCTGCACCAAGCGATGGTGCTTCGAAGGAACCTGCGGGACTCGCATTCCCCAAAATGACCCCATGAGTGGCATGGTTGTTTACACATCACCAGCCATGTACTCCAGCATGTCATGACTAGGAAAATAGAATGGTTCTGCAATATCACAGCATGCTTGCACAGTTAGTGGTGGAGATGAGCATTTCGCGTGATGTTGGTGTCGTTCATTTTTGTGAAGGGTCTATCCAGTAGTGAAAGCGCACATGGCCTGCAAAGCGGGCAGGTGGGCCATAAGGGCAGAAAACCACATGAGGTTGCATCGGGCACATAGCACCACGAATGCACACCACGCATTTTGCCTTGAGTTGGCAAGGCAGGCTAATGAGTTACATGGCTTTCTCCACCCCACCTCTTTGTGCGTGATCAAGCTAGCTGCACTTGTGCTGCAGGAAGTTTGTAGGTTCATTAAGCCTGAATATTTCGACCAAGCTAGTGCAGCCAGGCTCTTCACAATACAATGTGGGCAATGTGCCCAAATCACCATGCTGCTTAGACACTACCAAAGGTGCCAAAACAGACCAACAACAGGATAAAGCATTTGATCGAAGCATTCTGCTTCTTTGCGTCGAAAATAGCTCTTGGAAAAAACTCGCTTTTGACCTTTTCAGTGCCAAACTAGGGCTTTGTCAAGTTTGCTGCTCTAGCTATTGGCTCTCTTGACCAGTTGTCAGGGGAAAGTACAGGGAATTGCTGTGGCAACATTGGTCATGGTGTGCTACAGCAGGTAGCATACCACCTTTTCATGTGGCTGGTGCAACACTCAGCAGTGGGCTCCACGGTGTGGACTATTTTCTTTACTGTCTGCAGACTCGTTGTGGGATCGGGCATTTCCATGCTTCATTTTGCATCACGGGCCCCATTGGCAATCTGTGCTTCAGGTGTGCTATGGGGTGCATGGATCTGTGGTGCCTGGGTCTATACGAAGATACGGGGCTCCCACAAAACGGAGCATGCAGAGTCCAGCAAAGATATGCAAGACTCTGTGCCCCAGGTGTCCATGAGCTCGTTCCGCTTGATCCTGGTAGACCCCCAGGTATGTGCAGTGCGTGCTTTTGTTAGCGTTTCTGGGGCGTTGTGGGCGCTGTAGTCACTTGAACATTCTCATTCTCACTGGAGCCATTAAAAAATCCGATTGGTTTCCAAATGTGGTGTTTTGTGTCTTTACCCTTGTTAATTACTTGGAGCATATCCATGAGTGCATTCAGCATGTTGATGTCGGCTACACAGCAATACACTGTACGCACAAGAATGCCGCTGGCAACAAATGGGAAAGTTATCTGCAGTAACTCCGCAAGCTTGTTTTTTGGCATTGGCCCTTCCTCTGTGGAGGTGGATGCAATGCTCAAACCTGAGTCGAACGTCAGCGAGTTCACATTTCCCAACCAGGTGGACGGGATTGAGTGCCACATACCGAGAAGCATAGACACTGGCCTAGCAGAAAAATGAACGCATGGAGAGTGCCATGCTCCAGTGTTGGGTTGCGATGGTATTGCCCGGTGTGAATCTCTATAGGTGTGGGTGTGGAGCTATTGGTAGAAGGGTCTAGTTGGAGCAGACTTTCCAGTAAATGCCCCAACAAACGGCCGCTTTGCGTTAGCTGTGCACATGTGCACAAGTGCCCCGTAGTTACATGTCTAATTTTTTTGTTTGTGTACTTGTGTGATGTATGCATGTGGTTTGCTTGTGGTACCTGCAAAGAGGAATCTGTTCCTCACCGCATTTTACAATGCAAGAATGCTGCTTCTTTTGCATCGGATATGACATTTTTGGGTTTTCACCTATTTCCTCCCATTTTCACCTATTTTCACTCGCCGCGTGTTCCACTTTCTACCTGGATTTCTCCCCACTATGGTAGCCCTCAATGTGGGCACTCTGCATCGGCCTCTCTTGATTTGCATCCTGCGTCAGATGAAAATGTCAAGGTAAAGATCAACATGCAGATGACAAGCATGCAAATGAAGATCAACCATTAGACAAAGAGCAGCTCGATAATCTGAGGATGCATGGTGGGCAAAAGTGCATCGTGTGTAGTCTTACTTGAATCGTGTTGTTGCCGAGATTCGATGGGTAGAAAGACTTTCCTTTGTCCCTCGTGACATTGGCGGGTGTTCTTCTTTGGGTTCCTATAGGGCTTCAAAGATTCAAGGGATATTGTTTCATGGCATCTGGTGGGAAGGGAAGGTAGTACGCAACCGTCTTAAGCTAGGGTAGCTGGTGTGGCCTAATTTTGAGTGTGTTTAGTTCAAGGGACAAGTTGATTTCACAAAATCCATCAAACGGCGTCTAGTGGTCAAGCAAGGGTTGAAACCATCAAGGCTTTTGTCAAAAGGAGTTGTCACCTGTACCAGGTATGTTGCAAGAGACTGGTCTCAGCGCTTTGCTGGCTGAACTACCCGTGGGAAGTAATCCAGTCTAAGCACATCCCTTGGGGTGAAAGAAACAGGTTCAGAACCCTGAGACGTGATGTGGCACCCGCTGGGGCACTCAATGAACCTATGTCGTTGTCCCAATCTGAAGTGATGAGTTCCAGACAAAATGGTGTGATGGGAGGTGGGCGGGAACCTTTTGGACAGGTGCATGTCCTGAAGGTCTCACACCATGGTGCTATTCCTGTGGCGTGGTCACGAGCTATGCATGTGTTGAAAAGACGATTGAAATTTCTTCCTGATTTAAAACTGTTTGCCATCCTCAGACCTTTACGCAACCTCAAATGTCTGTTCAGGAACTCAGGTCTGATTACCTTATCCAGCCGGCAGCAAGTTTGATTGGCGCGCGCACTTTGGACAGCGTGGACAGATTTGGGAATGGATCAGGACTTTATTTTAATTATCATTAATATCAGCATGTTTCGATGGAATAATTATTATTTTATGAGCACTTTTCGGTAGACAGATTTCAGCACGGTCCATGTGTTTGAATGTACCATACTCATGTTTTCTCTTGCTCACTTTGTAGCTGATGAGGGGCTGATAAGCCCGAAACGCGTACAAGTTCAAGGGACACCAACAATTGTGGGTTCATTGTCACGAACGTGCCTGTGTTGACTACTATTGAGGTCGAGATTTTGAAAAGATTTGGTGATTTCACAAAATCCATCAAACGGCGTCTAGTGGTCAAGCAAGGGTTGAAACCATCAAGGCTTTTGTCAAAAGGAGTGTGTTAAGGGTGTTTGGAAGGGGTCGGTGTGGGGGTTCTTCATAGGGGAATCTAGTCTAAAAGTAGCGCAGTGCAAGGATTCCCCCAGAGGGACGGTCCATACCTCTGACCCCAGCCAATGAGCAAGGCTCATATCAGTAGGCTGATGCACAATGGGCCATGAAGACCGTGGGGCGGCAGGCGGGGTTGGAGCCCCTTGCGGAGAGCAAACCTGACCCTTTGTGGCCCCCCATGTTGTATGGCTGGCCGGCCAGCATGCATGGCTTAATGACCGCAAGCCATCTTCTCTCAAACACGGCCTCTGAACCCAGCACCGGATGAGGCAACCTGACAGGGCACAGGGCGCCTAGGTCTTGGCAAGTTGCAGCGTTTGGAAGTAGCATTTGGAACAGGGCTCCTTGGAAATGGATTGCTCCTGGTGTCCGTGTTTGATTGGGCTCAGAAGAGATGCACCAAATGAGGGGAGAACACGTACCAGAGCCCAGCCTCAGAGTGCCAGGGTGGGGTCCAAACTGCCACACCCAAGCAGAAGTCAGCACAGGTTTGAGCAATTTCGTGTGTGTTCCAGTTGTTTCAGAGGTGTGCCTGCAGGTTCCCATCATGACACAAGCATGCGACGCATTTCTACTGGTCCGTGTGACAGGACTCACGAAACGTCGGAATGATTGCCCGGATATGCGCCAATTTCGAGGTCTGGGATGTTTGGATCGTGTCCCAGAAGGCCGTGTCGGCAGCGCAGGCGAGCAAGAAGAAGCCTCTGCAGCCCCACGTTGCACACAATGGCGCCCAGGCCTGGCCGTTTGACCTGCGGTACTGGCGTCACGCGCACGCACTGGCGACCACAGAGGGGCAAGCTGTGCTGGACAAGATGCAGGTGGTGACAGCCTTCCCGTTTCATGATTTGAGTCGCTTGCCCTCCTGCATCATGAGTGCACGTGGCGGGGGGAGGCGGATCGGTCGTCCCCATAGGGCTCCATCTTGGGGCCTTACTGTGTAGGAGCCTCGCGCTGGAACCGCTGAACCAGCCGGTGTTCAGCATCCCGTTCGTCCCCGCGCCCTTGTTCTTTTGGCCGGATGAACAGCGTTGATGCCCGTGAGCATTTGTTGTGGCATGTTGGCGTCATATCAACGACACGGATCAGTACAGATCACCCTTGAACCCCCTTCACCACTGCAGGGACCGTGCCTGCTCCTGACGGTGCCTGCATACAGCTCATTTGCCACAAGGCGGAACGTTCGCGGTGGCCTGCGATCACACGTGCCCCCATTTTGATGTACAACCATGCGGTCAATCCTTGAGCACCCCCAGCCCACCGCCCCACGGATCCATTCGTGTGCAGGTCGTGGAGACACTTGAAGATGCGATGAGGGGTTGTGCAAGGGGAGTGGCGCTGACAGGGAAGCAGGGTGGCAATTTCCGGCTGCCGAATTTGCATATTCACGAAATACCAGGTCCTGAATTGTGTGTGTGGTACCGTGTGTGACACCTGCGGAACGGTTTACAAGGGTGTTGCAGGGTCCACCAGGCTCTGCAATGCTGGGCAAGGGTCTCCAGAGGTCAGCATGTCTGGGCACATTTGGGTTAGGCTAACTTGGAAATATTACGGGAGCCAGCTGCAATCTCCTTGTAGCGCCACCCAGTAAGCTGATACCAATGGCACTGTACAAGTACTGGACAACAGCAGCAGCGATAGCCAACATCATGTTGTTTGTCGCCTTCAGCCTCTTTCTTGTTGCCTTATGGTGCTATTTCTGTATGCAACGACCATGCAGACACCGTTTCAAAACGAGCCAGCAACCGTGTTGCCTTTGCCTATGCTTTACTCACTGAATGGGTGGAGCCAAAATATGCATGCTTGGATACGTGCCTTGGTCAATCAACCATCTTGTAGTTGCCAGATTTGTTCCTTGGCGCGGATGGTTTGGTTGTGCTTTGAGTCAAGATCGCAGTGAAGTACAAGCAACAGAGTTGATACTTGCGCAGGATTGGCAATGTTTGGCAAGAGTCAAGGTCTACGAGGGTCAGCACCCTTGCAGCCTTTGTTGACCCCTGTCAGCCCTTATTGACTGTTGCAAACACTTCTAGCGCTCATGCACCATTGCAATTCCTTGCACACCATTGCACGCCCTTGAAGGCTGCCGTAGACTGTCGCCAACCCATGCAGGCCCTGCCAACCCTCGCACTCTTATACACCCGCATAGATTGCCATCTTACGGCACGGACCCTTGCTAGCGCTCGCCAATGTCTGTGGACTATTGCACATCCCAACAGACTCTTGAAGACCCTGCCATTGTCAACACCTGCGGACAATGCACACCTTGTAGACACTCCTCGTGGATCCTTGCATACCCTTCTTGGCCCAAAAGCAAAAAACACCAATGATGGGGCGCTGCGGCTTGGCCGGCGCACACAGCAAGCACATCGCGTGCACCGCCAAAATGCTTTGTTTCTACTGTGTTCTTTGCGGCTGGTTTGCAATTTAAGCGGGTTTGGCAATGCATGTCAGTGATTTCGCTGCATTTTCATCCAAATTGCGTATTTTGTCTGCTTTATGGTGATTGTTGTTTTTGATTTGGTTCCAACATCTCCTTTTTAGCTGAAGAGGGGCAGTTTATGCCCGAAATTCTTGAAGGCACTCAGCTTGTTCCGTGAATTGGAGGACCGGAGTTTGTCATTTGAGGCTTTGGACTTGTTCGTGTGCCCTGTGACTATTCTACCAAGGGCGTAGGCACAGTGATCCGGGATCATTAGCAAATTTCAATTCACAGCAAGCGCTCATTTGTGAATTTTAGTTCTGAGTCCTCATTTTGAAATTTCGTCCATAAATCTACAAGGGCCTGCAACGATCCACAGTGGTGTGTATGTATTTCAGGAATCTCCCAGCAACGTTTTCTGTGGCCCAAGCACCTGGATCAGTTGCATTCGGGCATTGGACACTTTAACAGACTTTTCGAGACCCTTGCCGACATTTTTACACCCTTGGGCACCCGTCAAGGCCCTTGTCGGCATTTGCCACTCCTTTCCGACCTGCAGACCTTTGTGCACAGCCCTTGTGGATCGTTGGGGGTTAGTCATGGGACACAGTTGCAGAGCGTTGTAGATAGAGACCCTTTTGGCCGCTGTGGACGTTGGTAGATGTGGTGCACCCTTACCTCGTAAACTCTGGAAGACTGCGGATCTGTTTTAAACCTTCGCGAACCCCCTGTGCATCCGCACAAGCCTGCTTGCAGACGTGGCATAAGATCGGACAAATGCATGCCACGGCGAGTGTGTGTGTGGGGGGGGGGGGGGGGCATAATGAGACTGAGACTGAGTGCATGGTAGGGGGGACAGGGGAGTCAGGGGTTCGCCAGGCAGCCCCTGCCCCCCTCTCTCCAAGGCAGACAATTGCAGGGCTGTCAAGTACCATGGGACAGACGAAGCTGAGCAGCGTGGAAACTGCAACATGGCAGACCCGTGTCGGATAAATTTAAGGGCAGATGGCAGCCAAGATGGGGTGGGGGGGGGCACTGTGCAGCACTCATCAAAGACTGTCTGCAAGGCTGAGGTCCTGTGCACGTCAGTCACCCTCAAACAGCCCGTAGTGCAGTCCCAGAATGTCATAAAGCAGGCGCAACGAAAGTGTTTAGTGGTGCACCTCACCGCATTGTAGCTGCTGGTGCAGTGTTAAATGGAGCAAAGAGGATTTCTTTGGGCATCTTCGTGCATAATTGATTGTGTCTCTGGGTCCAATACTGCAGAGCCAACTGGGAGTCAAATCGCACCGTGCGACACCATGTGTCTAGGATTTCTGTGTTTCTGCAGGTCTACTATCCACTTTCTGCCACCAGGAAGACCCGCTGCGCCCAGACCGCGGTCTTGTGCGCCCCCACCAGGTGGCCCTGCTCTTCGGCAACGAGGCTGCTGGCTTATCTACCAATCACACGCTGCAGTGCAGTGCCATTTGCACCATTCCCACGGGGTCATATTGCACCTCCCTCAATTTGTCGCATGCAGTCTCAGCAGTGCTTTGCAGGCTTTATGAAATTGAGGCGGTGGGTATTGCTGGGAAGCAACGAGATGGTGTAAAGTGCTATCCTCAAGGCAGCCTACACTCGAAACAGCAAATGCAGGGCACCATGCAACAGGTAAGCAGCTTGTTCCTCTGCACGTGAGCCTACTCAATCACCCATTTCCCTACTCCTGTCTCAGCATCAGGCCATGGTTATAAGAATTAATTTGCATTGGCAGGTCAGCGGGGGGTCTGGGTGTGTGGGTCTTCAGCCGGGTGGGTCGGTCTAAACCACTGGAACCCCCCTCTCCCCTCTCTTGTAATTCTGAGGGTTTCCTGGGCTGGGGTCCTGCTACACCTTCTTTCCTTGTTTATGGCAGCCTTTTCAAGTTGTGTGCGGTCCATGCAGAAATCGCTTTGTGGTTGCGTGGCATTTGTTGGTTCCTCTGAAGGGGATACAAGGGAGTACCTGAAGAGTAACAAGGATAAGAAATGGGATAAAGGGAAGAAATGTCTGTGTCCCCTCAACTTTCGCAAGGTGAGCTCAGCACAGGCAACAGAAACTAAAGCAGCCAGCAGTAGCTCCGGCTCTAATGGCAGAAAAGATCCAGCTTTAGCAGCAGCAGCTGCTGCAGCAGCAGCAGCAGCCTAACAGTGGCTCCCCCACTTCAGCCATTCCCAGGACAAGCAGTGGCAGCAGTCCTGCACAAACCATCAGTCAACAGCCTCAGCGAACGATAGGAGGGGCCCAACCAGCCAACCAGTCAACAACAGCAATAACAAGAAGGCCGCAACACAAGCAGCAGAACAGCCCAGCCCGACACACCCAAGAAGGCAAAGCACCCACAACAACACCCAGCACACCCCTCCCACCAGCAGCCCCAGAAGTAGTATGTGATCTTTTGGGGGTAGGATTCCTAACCCAGGAGAGCGCTTTGGCTTCAATTTGACTTACAAAAAAATGCACCCCACAGAATTGTAAGAGTGGGTGGGTTCCGGGTGGGTCCAAAGTCGGGTGGGTGGGTTTTATCCAAAATCCCCCCACCCCCCCATAACCACAGCCTGCTCAGCGTTAACGGTCCCTCGCCATTCATCATTTCGGCACTGTAAAGCCAAAGTTCTTGGGTGTTGTCCAGAGTGCGCAGAACGTGGTTCAAGTTGGTATTCATGATGCATGGGTATTCATCCTTGTCACCGTCTATTAACACGTCTACTTTGGAAAAATATCGTTCTGGCAGTGACGTGTGCCATATGATCCAACAAGAGCAGATTTGGTCCACATCATGTGGGGTCTGACTGGTATCGGCGGCCTATGGTTTCGTTTCTACTGCAATTGGATGTTCGACTGTCTGCTTTCTTGTGCCTTAGTCAGCAACAATCAGGGATCAGCAGCTAGTACATCACGAACGTCACAAACCTGTAAGTAGCCATCGGTTCGCAGAGTAAGCAGCAGTGTTTGTTTGTTTGCTTCTTTGTGTGCCTCCAGCAGCGCATATTCAAAGTGAAAAAGCAGTTGATATCGGTCAGCCACACCCCAACAGAGATGCGCTGCGATGTTCCATGAAGGCCATGGACGTTGTGTCAACAAAACAAGAGACACTGGCTAATGATGGTCCACAGCAACCACACGTGTTGTCATTCCATGCCAAGCATGCAGTTTTGATAAATGTAGACGTCAGAGAAAACATTTCTTGGGAAGGTTGCGACTACCCAGGATCCCTAACAAAGTCCACGCGTACTCTGTGCGGCATGTGTGGCAGTACACATTGCGGGTTAGTGTAGACCAGATTGATCCAATGCCGGACATTGAGTGGACACTTCCGCCGCAAGTATCGTGCTGCATGGGGGGACTGGGGCTGGCACATGCAGCGGTGGTGGGAAGTAGCTATGGAGGAAGACCTCAGTCACGTAGCTTGATTGCGCATACCCAGCACCCTAGCAGCAGCTCTCCCACCGCCGGAACACATGCAATGGAGAAGGCGTGCGGCGGAGTTCCAGTACACGGTGCTCACCACAATACAGCAACTACAGGGCACCCTGCCCGTGCCCGCAACCACCGGCGACAAGTGGATTATCTGTGGGGCACGGCACTGAGGCGTAGGATAGTTAAGCCCCAAATCAGTGACCACAAACTCTGCACACATCGCCGATACAAGGATCCAGTAGTGGAGCACCACGGTGCCAAAATTGCAACAAGCTAGGGGATGGAAAAGTTCATGGCCAGAATGTGGCGCACAAGGCAGCTGAAGTGCCAAGAGGAACTGGTGTCGCGACCAGCAACGGCCCTGTAGGTAGGCCTACCGCTGGATGCCAAGGAAGTAGAAGTGCACAACGCTGGGGGGAAGATGTCTGACCCATAGCAGAAGAACGGAACACGATCTTTACATGCCGACTAACTTAGCGCTGTTTTGGCATGAGCACACACAAAGGTGGCGAGTAGACCGGTGAGGACATGGTTAAGACAAATAGACCGTGATTTTGCCAAGTGAGAGCGCACAACAAGAAGACATTGGGAAGATAGTGTGATTGTGGTCAACTATATACGGTGGTCCCACCATCAGGCAGTATACCGGCACGCACTGAGTTCACACCCGCAGTGCCTGAGAACCACATCCGAATGGGAGAGCCACCGGATCTGCTGGACAACCGAAAGCACCAACCCCAACCGCTGGAGATGGGACACCATACCATGAGGGGTGCACATGGCGGAGGAAGTGTGAAGGCGCCTGCGGCGCCTCTCCGGCGCCGATGGGCCAACAACCCACCATCACCACCTGCCTTGGCAGGCTATGAAATGAGAGCAGAACGGCAGACCAGCAGAACAGGTTAGTTAATGCACTGGCGCCTGTGGCGCCTCTCAAATCTTCCACCTGTGTTCGCCCCTACTCTACAAAGACCCCCTTTTGAGCCAACAGGCAGGAGTGGCCCGTGGGGGGGGGGGGGGGGCACCAAATACATCGCCGAGCTAACCTGCAGCCTTATGCCTCCTCTCTGCGAGGAAGGAGTAATGGGGAACGGTAATGTACTATCTCAGACCATGTGTCTGAAGCGCCGGACAGTCTTGAATGCTTGTCGATGGTTCGGGACATTCACAAAGAAAAGTAGAAGTCAGAGAACATGCTGGCTGATGGGGCTGTTGGGGCTGTACTCAATAGCGCACGTGCCTGTGTGCATTTCTTTCATATCATGTGGTGATCACGTAGCTTTATGCTGCCTTTGCTTTTGCTTTCTGTGCAGCTACTCCCGGAATATCTTCTCTTGCCCTGCATTCATGCCTCATCGCAAGAACCAGCATTCACCGCGCATGCACATGGTAACCTATCTGCATACATGTAAGCCAGGTTTGGCCTTCAAAAATAGTCTCCAGATGTGTCAACGCTATTCCTCCGTTTGTTGCAGCATGCCTCTTCAGCTCTTGCCATGGACTCCGAGGTCTCAGCACTCATGGATCATTGTCGCAGTGTTCTCCAGACATTGGGGTATCCCACTGCGGCTGAGCAGCTCACAGGCAGGGCCCGCACTCGGAACAAATTTGCATACCGTATCTACAAGCATTTAGCAGCCCTTACACATGTGCTGCAGCGGAGTGAAGCCTCTGTACAGGAAATAGCATCTGTGAAAGCCCTTGTGGACTTGCTGTCTTGCAGACGGGACATTCCCATTACTGATGATAGTCCTATTTTGAAACTTGATGAAGATCTGTAGGTCAGAGTACATGTTTTGGGATTTCAGTCCAGGTTTGGGTGAGGTTTCGGATGCCAGTCTGCGGGGGCAGGGTTGTGGAGAAGGATAAGTGGGCTGTTTTTGTGAGGTAATCACCCTAAGAGGTCAGTTCAGGATTTGGACCCACCCCAATTCTGGTGAGTGGGTCGTGAGCTGACCAGCCAGCCCGTTGGATGCCGAACAAGCATCAGCTTGTTGTTTCGGAAATTTCAGTGGATTGTGAGTAGGTTAATGCGGCATCCATGCTGCACATTTGTTTCCTTTATGTTGCTGCATGTGATTTCGTGGTTGTGTGGTGGTTTTCCAGATGAATCACTGATTTGATTTTGGTTTGCTGATAGCAATAGCAATTCGTGTACAACGATGTGCCTCTGCTACAACCGCTGCCATTGTTTTGATGGGTAAAGATTTATTATCATTGAATTACATTCAATACTGATTTGGTTACCCTTCCTTAGCATTCCCCTTCATGCTTGCCTCATGTGCATCAGCCGCCGCAAATATGCTCTCCCATAGAATAGATTTCTCTGTACATACAAAAAGTGATCCAACTGGTGGGAGGTGAAAAATGGCCGTCTTTTCGAGCAGTGGCACCACGACAAAAATTGGTGAACTGGACAGCATCATCCATGATCATGATGTCGGGAAGACATTTCTCACATCTCCAAACACTACAAACCGCCCAGGAGGTACCACCTGGACAGCTGGGAGCCATGCAACGAAGAACACCACAAACCCATTTCAAAACACCAGGGGGGGGGGATTTCCACGGGGGGGGGGGTTCAGCAGGGGAATTTCCGTATTTCAACTTGGTGCGGAATTTTCCCTGCATTTTTTCACTGTAGGTGTGGAATATTCCCTGCCCCGATTAGACCCACAGTGACCCAGCAGCAATCACCCCTTCAACACATTTCACAATTGGGTTCCACCAAAAATTGTATTGGGTGTGGTCACAGACAATCTGGGCTGATTTTATTGCAGCGTAAACGGGTGCGTTCGTAGTGCCTGTCTCATTTTACGCCTTTTTTTATCAATGTATGCACGTTGAATGCTCATACAGTTGATGCATAGAGCAGCACCCAGTCTTGTTTTGTGTGTGTTCTTCGGCGCAAAAACAAGATGCTCACCAAGCAACCACACATGGTGAAGTTCAACTCTTTGATGCCCCAAAAAACTCTTCCACCAACGTGCCGGCAGCACTAGTTCCTCCGGCTCTGGAGGGAGTCCTCGGGTACATATCGTCACCGGCTTGCAGAAGTTGTCTTACCCCATCCTTCCAGTTTGTTGTCAGTCCATTGATGACCACGACACTCAGTGGGCATTCTTTGGAGGATGGATGCTTTTGGTGGTATGCCTCCAGGCCTCCGAGCAACCCTTGATCCATCTCTTGCAACTCTAGCATTGCGTTGGAGATGGCTTGGGGCATTCAATCAAACCATTTTGTGGGATCTATCCCAACCCCATGAGCGGAGCATTTAGCGCCCGGGCCAGCTGCACCAACAGGGTGAGGACTGTTGCTGTATCTAATGGTGCGACTGGCAAGTGTTGGGTCTCCGTGGGCCCAGGCTTCTTGCCACTGCAGCGCATCTTCCATGCACACCCCTGCCCAGATCTGTGTCAAGACTATGAGTGGGCACAGCTTCATTGGGTCCCCATTCGTTCCCCTGTTGGCAAGGGCCACACTCCTGTGGTGTCCACCGTGCATGGTATTTCTGCGTTCTGCCAGTGCATCCCAGAAGACCATGGGGAGGTGCTTCGGCAGTCAAATTGGCCTGGGATCTATGCCATTGGCTGTTTTTTCTCCCATCTTCCTGGCCTGCAGTACAGTTTACTTCCACTCAGTGGTTGTGCCTTCATTGGGCTGCTCTGTATGCACCGCTTGTACTGGTATAAAGGCCTCTACGCACGGCTTTGGGCAGTTTTGGGATTGCAGATTGATTTTGTGTGTGTGTGTCTGTGTGTGTGTGTGTGTGTGTGATGCCAAATGCAACAGAGTCAGAAAACACATAATCTGGTGCTCCCCCCACCCATTCTTGCTTGAGCAACACTAAATTCTCAAAAATTGACCGAAACAACACACACTGTTGGCCTGACAAGGTGTTGCTCTCGCAATCGGGGGATGGAGTGATGACGCAAGCAGCAGCAGGCAATTGGAAAATTCCAGCTTGAAGGCTGCGTGTGCGTGCATGTGCATGTGTTCCATCCCGCTACCCATCACAGGTCACAGGATCTACCAAGGTACTGCAAAAACCACAAACCATTCGCGAACCGGTAAATAAGTGCAGACGTGAATTCAGGGTTGCGCTTTCTGCAATGGTGGGTACACACATTGTGGCTGTGACAGATTCTGTGTTGAGTTTTGTTATTCGTGCATTTGGCATTGCATTTCACAGTGGTATGCATGCACCCACACTACACACAACAGACAATCGGCGTTGAACGCAACGACTGTAACCAGCACAAATCCCACAAGTGCTGTTTGACTGAGAACGGGTGTGTATGCGCTGCCACACAGACAAACAAACACACCGACAATTCACACACGCGCGTGTATGCGCAGTAGTGGAGTCCACAATCACCATCCCATACCTTCAACATATTCCTGCTTTGAGATGAACCCATTTTTGTCTTTTTCGTTTCTGCCGAAGACTTCCAAGAGTTTTGCCTGCTGGGCCATGGTGCCTGCAAAAACACATGTTCTGCATTGCTGAACTGTTGCACCAGCTCTTATGAGCACAGGCACCTTTCTCCGAACGCACTTCCAAAAACCAGACCTTTTTGTTATTTTTCCGAAAAAGACACACACACGCACACACACAGGTTAAAAAATCAACAAAGAAAAGCGGGCAATTACGATGCAAGCAGAATGCTTCATTGATTCATTGAATCTAATTGCATCCATAGAGGAGTTCTGTAGTAGGCAGAGCACAGCTCTAAACCTTTCATATCAGGGACGCGCTTCTGATTTTGTGGACAGATTTTTCGTCTTTTTTTTTTACAAATCATAACAATAAAATGTCCACAACATACTATACAAAATACACACTATCTGAGCATTTTTCATTTATGTACATTCTTGCATGTATAGCACGCTGTGACACTATGAAGTGGGGTCTTTCCCAACAAAAAGTCTTTCCGCAACGCGTATTGCGTTGCCCTTGTGTAGCTTGGGTCATGGCAGCAGCTTGTGTGTTACTACTCCACTGTTACATGAAAACTGTGTCTCAACCCATTGAAACATAGGTATTGTTGAGGTTGGGAGGGGAGGGCAGCAATCACAGCCTAAATATGTAAACCAGTAATATGAAAATTATGCTAAAAGATATTTTCAACCCACAGCTTGCAGTTCAAGCATGCACAAAAATAACTCTTTATTCTTTTGTGCCAAGTCAAAAATATGCCAAAAAGTTTGTTGTTTTTTTGGAGTCAAGATTTTTGAAAAAAGGCAAGTCATCTCAGCCCAAACACACAGGCAAACAAGCAACACAAACAGTGCAATGGTATTTGTTGAAATCATTGACCATTGGGCATTTCAGAATGCTATTCCCGAGTTGGGCGGTGCTATTGAGCCCGTGGTCATGGTCGAGATTGGTCCATGTCATGCCAGCGGCTTGCGGCCACCTTGCTGCAATTTATCGGCCCAACATAGGACAGCACTTCGGCTCAGAGCGATGGCAATACCAACAAGTGCACATTCTTGACCCACTCTCATGCTCATTCTTCACACACCCCTTCAGTCCGTACCCATCAGCCCCCATGATACCCCAACCCATTTGTTTGTGTTCATGTCTCTTAAGTGGGCGACTCCCAGAATACATCGCTTTGGGAAACATGGCACTGGACTTTCTTGTTGCATTTACCATCACCAACCCCTGACCACCCCATCCTATTTGTTTGTTGTTCATATCTCCTAAAGGGGGGCCCGGAGAACATATAGCCTTGGGATACATGACATTGGACCCTCTTTTCTACCTTGACACATCACCCAATCATTCTTCAAACCCTGCGCATCAGTTCCCATGATTGCCCCAACCAATTTGTTTGCTGTTCATGTCTTTGGGAAGTTTCTCTCATAACACATAGTCTTTTTGCGAACCCCTACCCGCAACCCGCATTGAGACATACCAACACCGAATTAACTACTATAGATATGCTCCACTAACACTTAGGGGACATTGATTTTGGGCTACAAAGAAAAAAACCACCCTCGAATCACCCAAAGGACCTAGGTGTTACGGCGTACAGTTGGTGGTGTCCATAGCAAGATAAAAGAAGTAATGCTGAGCATGGGTACCGTGTTCAAATTGCGTGCCCTTGGTGGTATGTTCGTCATATATAGCATGTGCTCAATATTTTGGGCATAAGCAAGACTCCAGTCTATCGACTCACTGTAATTTCCCAACCCATTACCAGTGCGGCGCTCAGAGCATGGTATAGGGGAGGTTGTTGAATCTGCTATTCCAATCCCTGGTGTAGCTGCTATGTATGGAGCTTACTTCAAACCTCAGTGGTTTTGCCAATGGCCCGAAAGATGTGTGACACAAGCTTAGCCCACGCAAACTGCACCCCCTTTTGGAAGACGAGGACCCAAAAAACGACAGCCCGAAAAACTATTCTTTTTGGACATTTGTAGCACACATGACCCAGACACCACCAAAAAAATATGATTTTACCCAATTTGCTGCTTTTTTCCAGTTTTTGTTTACTAAAATAAACTATTATTTTAACTGATTTGAAGGGTGTGTTTTACCAATCTTTTCGTTTTTGTATTTCAAAAACCAACTAGTGCGTGCCTTCTCAGGAGCTCATTTTCTAAAATGACATTCTGCGGGTCTCCAGTTGCACCTAAGTTTGTCCTGCAAATAAATTGCTTTTTTATGTCCCTGAGTGCGCGAGGCCTCGCGCACTCAAGGTCGTGGAAACAATTGTGTACGGAAGACAACAAAAACAAGACACGAAGTGCACAATGTACAAACAGTGAAATAAAAGCTCGGCAAAACTGTACAAGCCCTTAAGGGCACATAATTGCATTCGCGTCGAAGGCGAGTGCGCGAGGCCTCGCGCACACATGACTGCAAAAAGAGACAAAACACATGGGTTAATGGTGACTGACTTTTTCTTCGGTCGTGCAACCTTAGACAACCTGGAACCCAGGTTTCTTGGCACCGTACTTGTCCCACTTGGGGAGGCAACGGTACCACGAGACGGCTGGGCAACAAAACGCGAGGGCAGCTTGAACTCTGCACTAGCAGTCGCAGCAGTCTTTGCTTTCTTCTTCGGCTGGTCCTTACCCAAATCATCGGGACTTGCATCGAAGTGAGCGGCGGGTGCCAGCTTGCGCTTCACCTGGGTCTCCAGTACTTGCTCCGGATCCTCTTCTTCTGTCTCCTTGTCGGCATCGTCGTCGTCTGATTCTCCGGGCTTGTCCGATTCCTTTTCTTTTCCTTTCGCTGGCTTCTTGCTACTCGAGGGGGTTCCTTTTTCGGCTGCAGTACCCTCAGTTGGTACAACTTTGGCAGTCTTCTTCACCTTGCCTTGGCTTGGCAAGGTAGGTGCAGGCGCAACAGGCTCAGTGTCGTTAGCGGGGGCCTCAGTCACGATCTGTTCCTGGACGGCCTCTGCACCATGCACCTTCTGGTGCCCTTCGAACCCTCGGCTGCTGTCCAGAACCCACAGTGGAATGCCACGCAGAAACCACTCTTCTTGGGTATCCCAAGTTGCCACTGTTGCTCCTTGCTCCGTCTGATCGGCCTCCAACATGTACCGCATGATGATGGCATGCTGCAGAGCACCTCCAACGGCATTCACAAGGTCCTTTTGCTTGATCGCTGACACAGCCAGAAACGCCACTTTTGTCCTCCCCGACTCGTCGGACATCGCAATCTTTGCGGCCATGGCAGGCGTGTCATCCACAAAAACCACCGCATCAGCATGCGCAGAGTCCAAAAAGTATTTGTCGAGGTACCACATCACGTGAATGAGAGGCATGAAACCACCGAGGTTCTTGTTCTGCATCTTTTCGAAATGTCGAGCGGAATACGTCACATAGTTCGGCAACTGCAAATGCGATTAATAAAGACGAATAACGGAGGCAGCAATGCGCGAGGCCTCGCGCACACAACGGCATCGAAAGTGACGAAAAAAGCAGATATACCTGCTTATCCCAGCGACTCGTTGTTCCGATCCACATATAGTGCTCGTCAAACTGATACATGTTGCTGCTCACGGGACCCGATAACCAAGAGTATACCGGCAACCGGGCATGGTAGAAAGGCGCTGTGGCTCGATCCTTGTCCTTCGCCATACGCCACAGCCTCTGCATGTCGCGGCCAATACGGTGCACAACATCAGCCTCGCCATAGAAAATGACGTCCTTCGGCAGCATCATCACATCGAACAGCCACTTCAGAAGAAATCCTGCAGAGTCATATTCCACGAAAAGGTCAGCGTTGAAGACCCACAACGGGTACTGCAAATCCCGGAAACGGGCTAGTGGTGTCTCTTCGATATCCTCAATATGGCATGCCGTCAAAGTGAATTTGCTCCCTTGTTCGTCCTGCTTGGAAACATTGGTCACTTCGCCAGTACTCAACTTTGTCTGTGGCGGTGCCGATGATGGTGCCTCAGCCTTCTTTTGCAATTGTTTCCGCACGGCCAACGTCCGCGGTGATGGAGGTCCTCCCCTGTCCCCAGTCAACCACAGAGGTGCACCGGTCAACGTCTTCCACTTTGGCCACGGCGGCCGGTACCTCGAACTTTTTGCATCTTCCCAATAACCCCAATTTCCCTGGCCAATCTTCAGTTGCGTCGTGCCCAGCGCTCCGACTTCTGCTCGCATCTTCGCATCGGCAGCTGTGCAGATGTGAAAAAGGTGGTTCAGTGCGCGAGCTCTCGCGCACTGAAGCTGCAAAACTGACACATACCTGCGGTTTGGTTGACATAATCCTTACTGTCCGGATGGTCAAGATGGGAAGTAACCCATTGTTCTGTAATCAGCGCGTTGAACCAGAGCGTGGCAGACCTTTCCGTAGGTAGGTTAGAGTAGGCCAGAACACCCGAAAAGTGTGTGTAACAACATACTTGTACGCATGCCAAACACTTTAAACAACAGGTACATAATGCAGATAGGCACGCATGTTCCATCGTTGGTTCTTTGCACCGTACAAAAAAATTAGTATCCTGTAGTGGATGTTTTCGTCAACCAACAGCGGTAGAACTCTGTTTGTCTGTTGTGCTGTGTCCTTTGCAAACTGCAACAAGTTTAACAGACCAACACCACCGGGTGCCTTTTCTTTTGACAGGGCAAACGGGCGCCACACCGGTGCTTGTATAGTCCTTGTATCCCTCCTCACATCCAACGGTGCTCTCACATTTCCGGTGTGTAGTACACAACCATCCGCATACCCCATGTCACGCAGAGTCTGGGGGATTATCCTTTCACGCTGCTGCACAGCCCTTGCTACTGTCGCTGTGCTGCCACGTCATCAATGGCTGGATGTCCTGCCCAGTACGTGGGCCTCTGTTTGACTTGAAGTCGTGCCATTGCAGTACAGTTTTGCTACCGGTCACTTTCGTCTGGGTGTGTCGTGTATTGTGCCCGGTACCAGCTGTCCATCCACAGCACGCAACACGATGCAAGCACCAGTGACCACGTCCCTTTAAGTGCTGTTGCTGCATGTTCGTCCACTGTATCTGCGGCGGCATCTGCTTGTTCAAGTTGTACTTTTGTTCGTCTTTCTGTTTTTGTTAGGTACCCTGTTGTGTTGTAAGTGCGGCTAGCCCCATCTGCTCAGATTTTCAGACATTCTGCCCAGATTGGCTACATTTTGGTCATTTTCTTTGCTTCGGCGGAATTGCCGCCTCGCAGCTCAGTCACAGGATATTTCCTATATATTTCTGATATGCCGGATTTGATTCCGCGGTCCATTTCCCGTAAATCCGCCGCGTTCCGCTATTTTAGCTAGAATCGCCATTTGCCGCTGACGCGCGCTCGCGGGCCAGATCGGCCAAACATTTTTACATAATTGGATTATTTAAATCTTTTCAGACAGTTTTGGACACTCAGATGTATTTAGAATAATTCCCCTCAATTTTCTTCATAGACTGGGATTTTCTGCCGGACCACAATCAGCATGGACCTTGCTTCAGTTGTTGCTGCTCTCGCCTCCGTTGGTGTCCGAGTGTCCGGTTCTACCCCCAATAACAACATCCAGGAAGACTCCTCGCGTGCCTGCCCCACTGGTCTTGCCGGCCCCGAGCCCTCCGGCACCCTCAACGACCCAGGGCAGCACTTTCATGGTAGCAGAGGCTACCTGAATGTTGTTCCTTTGGTGTCCCAACCACAGCTCGCTCCCCAGTACGGCCCCGTAGACTCCGCCACCTCCGGAGACGTAACGATTACGCTGCCGTGGTGCTGTGCGAACGAGGCCTTGAGAGGAATGCCTTGCGCAAGCCCAAATTGCCCAAGAAGGGCACAAATCAGCAGCTGTGGAGGCCCAGATTACAATCAAGATCCCAGTCGAAATTGGCCATCAAGTAGCTGGAATCGCCCAGCCTACGCTAATGGCAACGCTCCGGTGGAGCTTACGGACCTGGCAGGTACTAATACTCCCTACCAATGTCCACATTTCGAGACCATCGACGCCGACATTGACGACATTGAGATGGGTGGTCCAGGTGAGGTACCTACCTATAATCGACCAGCCTCATGGGCACAATGGGACAACCATTTGTCTTCAGAAGTGACCCGGAACCTTGAGGCGCTTGAGGCCCTTTGTCTATTAGCCACGTCTAAGCTGATAGGACAAGAAAGAATCGCCTCTGATTTTTTATTTGAATATTTTTTCCTCCTTCAAGAAGAAATTAATACCAGGATGTGGTGGTGTTCTCAAGAAAATGAATCTTTTGCCATTTTCTTGCAGATCTGGGAGGCAAGCCCCTTCCCGAAGGAGAAGACCAAGGCACCGGTTGCCGGGCCCTCCGCCCCTCATCCCTCTGTTTCCATCCGCGACGATCTAGCCGCCGCGGTTGAGGAAGGAATTTTAGAGGCAGCTAGGCAGGCAAGCCTGGAAATTAGGACTGAAGGAGCTCCCCAAGTGGACTCCTGGCTGCGAACCACTGAGATTAGCGGTCCGACAGCCTGCTCAGGCCCTTCAGGACACGGTATGTACTGTCCTGCCGACTGCTCTTGCAGATTACAGCGAGATACTGAGCTCCAATTGCTCAAAGATCAAATGCAACTCATCATTCAGACGCTGGGAATTAAAGATCTTTTCAAGACCCACATGAGGTCTGAGGGCGCATCATCGGTGGAACAAACAACAGAACCGTCGGAGGAGGCGACAGAAATTTTTTCGATTGCTCCTTCGGTGGACTCTAAGACCACCGACGCAAGGATCAGCAGGACTAAGCTAAAGGAAAGGGTTACAATCTCTCGATCTCAGAGTAGATCGGCGAAGGCTAGGACTGAGGTTCAGAATGCCAAGCGATCTGCCTCCCGTACTGCCCTTCCTGCTGTTGATTCCAATGCAATAGCCCAGATGTTGCTCGCCCAGACCCTCGCCGGAGCTGGTGTGGCTAATGATGCCGCCAAGGTGTCTGCCATTACGGCCGGTGTTGGGCTGGATTCACTTCTAAATCCTACTTCATTGCGACTTCGTCAGGTTGCCAAGCAACCAAAGTATAATGGGAACCCCAGACGTTGGCCTCAGTTCCAACGGGAATTTAAACTGTGGGTTAAGACTCAAAAACTCCAGGATGATCAGTTCCTGATGGCGCTCTTGGACTGCCTTGAGGGAGCGCCGGCCAACACTTGGCTCAGGACCTGGAGTGATCGTGAGGATTCAAGTTCCCCCCTTACCTTTGATGAGGTGTGGGAACAGTTGGAGGTACGTGGATCCCGGCTGCCAGAGGACCATTACCACCAGATGTTGAAGAATTTTCCTTCGTTCTCGCGATTAATCTTGCACGAAGTGCAAGACAAGAGACAGCGCTTCTGGAATCTCGTAGAAGAATCTGAACATTCAGGCGAAAAATTTTCTAGTGCCGAGCTGAAAAATCTGATTTTTGACAAGATCCCCTCAGAAACCGCCGCCACCCTTCGGAATAAACAGTCCGAAGAAAAGGTCAAGACCTGGTGGGCGGAAGTCGATGGCTTCGACGCCTCGGCCAACAGGTTTACGGTCAGGGAGGCACTTCAAAAGTGCTCCCCCACGTCGTTTACCAAGATGAAATTCACTGAAAACACGTGGAAAATCAAATTTAATGAACACGAGGATCGGGACTTGTTTGTCCAAGTCCTCAACAGGGGAGTAAGTTTCCACGGCCATCGCCTGAAGGCCAGGAACTGGGTGTTTTCGTTCACCCCGCAGGAACTGTGGGAAGAGGTTGAGCGGCTCGCTGACGCCGCCAATCAAAATTTCCATGAGGGTCTTGGGGGAAACAAGAATACCCAGCAAAACACCCAAAATGGGGCCCAAAAGGGCAACAAGAAGGTGAATGACACCCGGAACGTTCAGGATCATTGTAGCATCTGTCTTCTTTTAGGTTCTACGAACCGAGCTAAGACGCATTCTACTGGTAATCACCGATGGTCTGCTTACGATCACAAGGTGATTGGTGAAAATGTCAGTAATTCGCAGAATTCAGACAGGAATGACAGACAGGTGCATGGTGCAAAGGGGGGAAAGGGTAATCCGACTCCCTCCGGTGGAAACAAAAATACTGGAGGCCCTGGCGGGTCCCAAGGCAAAGGAAATCGGACTCCATCCGGTTCCGGTGGGCAGCCTAACGGCCAGACAAGTCCCAATGGCAACGCCGGAGGCGGAAATCGAAATCCAGGCCAAACCCCTCAATCCGGTACAAATAAAGGAAATGCTCCAGGATCACAGGGTAAGGGTAAGGGAAATCCTTCAGGAACCCCCTTCTCTGGTAAGGGCAGAGGGCGTGGCGACGGTGGTGGCCCATCATCCGGCGGCCGTGGCCGTGGACGTGGAAAGGGAAATCATCGTGTGGATCAGGTCTCAGGTGCAGATCAGGTGTCCGATGCGGATCGAGATTATGTCGAAAATGCCCTGAATCCAGCGGATGATCCGTTCCAAGATGAGTGGATCGACGAATCAGGCTGTGTTCACAATGTTAACGCAGCCGCTGGAGGTCAGAACGCCTAGGGGAGCCACGAAAATCGCCCCTCCCCAGGCGATTTCAGGCATGATCCCCAAATTCCTGATCGACCATTACTTGATGTAGGGTCGCTTGTCTCCTCTCCCCTGGATCCGGCAGCGGATCCTTCTGTTGTAGTGGACGAGGTTGGTGTACAGTCCAAGCACAGGGCCCGTCAGTTTGTCACAAAGCTGTGGGTCTCTGATTGCAAGGGAAATTTCCATCTCGCCACTTGTTTGTGTGACAATGGATCAGAGGTAAATCTCCAATCCAATTCATTCTTACCCGACGACTGCGTGTTTGAATCGCCTCATCCTGTTACCCTCGAGGGAGTTTCTGGACATTTTCTCGCAGGTGGGCAACGCGGTTGTTATATATCAACTCATTTGGTCGCTCAAGACCTTTGGGAGGAGCAAAATGTGGAAGAAGTTGTCCTTAAGGATGACTACTTCTATCGTGCTGACATAAAGTATGACCTTTATTTGGGCCATCCTTGGCTTCGCAAGAACAGGGTGGCGCCCGTAGGTCATCGTCGTTGTTTTTTGCTGGAGTCAGGTCCCTTGGAGCGTCCTGAATTTCGTTTTTTGCACGCAGGGTTTAAAAGTGCAGAAGAATTTTTGAAGCAAAAAGTGACACCAAAATTTGGTGAAGATGTCACCATTGCAGAGGTGAATGGGAGTGCCGATTACTCCCAAGAGTTCGAATGTCTTCGTAGGGACTCCCAGCCACGACGCCCTTCGCGCTGGCACTCTTCATCCTACAGAGTTGTCGACAAATGGCGCGATGCAATTTGTGAATACTTTCATGAACACCATTCCTTTTGGCCACAGTATGATGCCTTTGCTAACCGTACGAACAAGCGCTTTGATAAGCACTTTAGCGACGCTTGGACCCACAAATGGGACAAGAAGTTGTGGATTAATCCTCCGTTTCACTTAATCCAGCAGGTCATCCACAAAATCAAGCAAGATAAAACCCAGGCAATTTTAGTTGTGCCCTTGTGGGACGACAAGCCTTGGTTTCAGGAATTACAGGACATTTGTGTAGATTACATCGAACTTCCCAGGAAGATTAAGCTGTATGCCAGGGACGACACAGGTCCCCTGCCACAGCGGTCCTGGAGTTCGCTTGCATTCCTGGTGGATGGAAAGCTTTCTGACTCTAATTCTGCTGATTCTAGTACAGATTCCTGTGTTGGGTCTGAATCTGAGGTTGAGCGTGGTACTGATGATGAATCTATTTTTTCTGATTTTTGTCCGTCAGATACCCAAGGTGATTCAACGTCCAATGGATCCGCCTCATCTCCCTCTTCCCCAATACGGTCGACATCGAAAAGAATCTTCAGTGCACGGGCGAGGAAAAATCTCCAATCGCGCCGCAAATTCAGAGTTTTTTATGAAAAACCCCCTGTGGAAGCTTTCATGGATCCTTTCGAGGAGCTGGATCACGAAGAGAATCTCTGGGATTTCGACACAAGACCCACCTATCTTCAAGAGGCAGTTGATACGGACCTGTTTAGGGACATCCGTAGGAAGATTCTTCCTGCCAAAGCTGAAGAAGTCGCCAAAGTTTTTTCGACAGTAATTCCTGGCGATCAGGTGGACACTGAATTGTGTTCCAAGTCAAGAGAGAAGATTTTTGAGGAACGGAAGGACACAACCCTTTCAGGGAAGTTGATCAAAGACCCCCCTGTCCGTGGACAGTTCGGTGAAGCCTTCATCGAGCTTCGTGAAGGGTACAAGGCAAAAAAACAGCGCCCTTATGAAAATCATGGACACAAACATGAGATCCTCAGAAAAATCATCGAGAGAAATCTCAGGGAATTTGGTTGGCTTGAGGGTTGTATGACCAGCGAATGGTGCTGTTCACCCTTCACAGTCCCGAAGCCACCGCCTGCAGACCAGAACACAATTGATGGTTGGCGAATGGTGGTTGATTTTCGCAATCTCAACGCCGAAACCAAGGCGGATTCACACCCCCTGCCCCTCATTGAGGAGGAAATCGCCAAGAGGGCAAGAGGTCGTTTGTTCTCTGTGCTGGATCTCCGTCACGGCTTTCACCAAATGCCGTTGAGGAAGGACAGCAGACCTCTCACCTGTATGTGCACGCCATGTGGCCCAGTCCAATGGACCGTCATGCCCATGGGGCTGAAGAACGCCCCCTCATTTTTTCAAAGAATGATGGAGGATGTGCTGTTCACAACCCATCCTGAGCTTCGTGCCTTCGTGAGTGTGTACATAGATGACATAATCATCGCGACGGAAGGGGAGGGACTGACCGAAGCCGAGCTGGTGGCCCTACATGAGAAGCAGCTGAACCAAGTTTTGGACATTCTTGACGCCAATCAGCTGATTTGTGGGCCAAAGAAGGGAAAATTATTTTTAAAATCAGTCGAATTTTGTGGTTCTCTCCTAGAGAATGGCACCCGACGACCCAGTCCAGGGAAGCTCGTCGCTATTCAGAAGTGGAAGCGCCCTGAGACGATCACGGAGTTGAGAGGATTCCTGGGTTGTTGCAATTTCTACCACACTTTTGTGCCGAATTATGCCAAATTTGCTGCCCCCCTCACTGAATTATTGAAGGTAGGGAGAGATGCAGGCAAGGCAGGTTCAAAGGTTCGTGTCAAGTGGACTGACGAGTGCGAGGAGGCCTTCCATCACTTGAAGGTGGCCCTCTGTGAAGTCGCCACGTTGCATGTGCCCCAATTCGACCGACCCTTCTACATTAGAACCGACGCTTCTAGGTACGCGATCGGAGCTGTCCTTGAACAGGTTGATGAAGCCACCGGCGATCACTACCCTCTTGCATTTTGGTCTCGGAAGCTAGCCCCACGCCAAATGCAATGGTCGCCGCGTGAGCAAGAAACCTACGCCATCATCTGTGCTTTAAAAAAGTACCAATCGTGGGTTGGCACCAATCGAGTCGAGGTCCTGACGGATCATCGATCTCTGGAGTATTGGGCCACCGAACACATTGATACTGTCGCGAGCCCAGCTGGTCGACGGGCCAGATGGCACGAATTTCTCAGTCTGTTTGACCTCCATGTGTCGTATTTGCCTGGTAAACATAACACGGTAGCGGATGCTCTGAGCCGATGGGCTTACCCCGCCTCAGAGGGGCTGCAAAGTACCAACATCCATGGTACGGAGCAGGACCGCCATGTAATCATCGAATGGGATCAGGAAGAAAAGAAACTCATTCGACGTGCATGCATGCAGTGCGCTGTTAAACAGCACGCATTGCCGTGTCACGACATCACGGCCATCTCAGATCCGGCGCATGCCCATGAGATCTGCACCAAAACGCTGAAAGTCGTGGAAAAAGTCACCGATCCCTCCTCAGGGAGTGTGAAACGGTTTGACTATACCCGACAAGTAAGTCGATTTCGGTTGATCCAAGGCATTAAGCGTCGAGATCCGGCCAAAACTCCACCCCTGCCTAAAGATTCCCTGATCATCCGTGACTGGACGTCCGATTATCTGCAGGATCCCATGTTTAAAGAGGTCTTTGGAAATCTCAAATCCAAAGATGCTCACAAGGATGGGATTTTTCCTGAGTACTCGTTGGATGGGGGGAAGCTGTGGATGGAGGGTAAATTGTGTGTGCCAGACGCCCTAGCCCCCCGAGTGTTAAACTGGTGGCACAAATGGGAGTCCCCCCACGCACATGGCCGTCGACTGTGGTCGATGATTAAGCATAGGTTGTTTGGATGGAGGCTCTACACTCATTGCATGAAAGTAGCCGCCGGATGTGCCCAATGTGCTGTCTCGACGCCTCCCAGCGCGAAGAAGCACGGCCATCTGAGGCCTCATCCTATTCCGGAGCGCCTCTTTAACAGAGTCACGAGTGATTTTTTCTATCTCGGTGAGCTCGATGACGAAGAGTGCCATTGGACTAATAAAAAAGTCAATGGTGTGCTCCTTATTCAGTGCCGTCACTCCGGCTACATTCAAGTGTTGCCTTGCAACATTGAGTCGATGACTGGCAAGGCTGCCGCCAAATGGTGCGCTCAGACCTGGATGGGAGGCTGGGACGTCCCATCCGAGGTGGTGACGGATTCAGGCAAAGAGTACACCTCCGAATGGTGGAGAGAATTATGTGCTCGCCTTGGAATCCACCACCTGCGATGTGAAATCCACTCGCATCGAGCGCTGCCTGGCGAAAGAGCCGGCCGCTCAATAATAAATATGCTTCGTAAGGAGCTCGCGAGTGAAAAGGATTTCCATTGGATGGAAGTTCTCTTCGCATTGCTTCGCCGTTACCACAACACGCCTTTGTATCATGGCCTTTCTCCAAATGAAATTGTCTTTGGACGAAAGAAGTGTTGCTGGAACATGCCGTTGAATAATCCTCGCCCCTGTAAAGATGCTTCGCTGTTTTTGGACGAAGTCCAACGAGCAGATAAATCTGTGTCGAAATTAATCGAGAAGCATCAGGCTGACTGGCTTTGGGTTCAGAATCAAGGCCGAAAAAACCCCCACAATTTTGAAGTCGATGATCGAGTTTGGCTTCGAAAATCCGAAACCACCCTGGACGGAGATGATAAGCTTCTTCCCTTGTGGGAGGGGCCATTCGCTGTTACAGCGCGTCTTGGTGAGAACAGGTGGAGGATTCGTGTGGATGTCAGCAGGGAAATTGACGTTTCGGGCGATCGCCTCAAGAGAGAGATCCCCTCCCCCAAGGATCGAGTTAAACCCCTTTTTTGGACTGCGAAACACTTGTCTGATCGGGTCATCGAAGGGGGAAAGTACGAACTCAAGAGGATTGTTGAAGCAAGACGTGACGCCAAGGGCGAATGGGAATTTCTGTGTGAGTGGAGGGGCTTTGATTCCAGTCACAACAACTGGGAACCAGCCCAATCTTTTGTCCATGGGTACACCAAGGGGTTCATCGACTTCCTCAAGAAGCACCCCGAAATTGGAGTACTCCTGACAGATTGTTTGTCGAAACCAGACAGACAAGTGGAGAGCGACGGAAAACGACCTGTGGTGAATCGAGATCCAGCCTTTTATGGCCCTCAGCAGCCACATTCCAGGGCTGATCCGTCAATCCCCCCTCCTGCGGTCAGGCCAGCCCAGGAGCCAAATGAGGACCAAGCTTCAAGTTCGGCCGCTGATTTGCAGCGCCCAAGCCGTACGAGGGCCAGGCCAGACAGGTTGGTGGTCACATGTATTCGTGCTTGGCCGAATTGAGGAAGCCATCCTACCACATTCTGCTCAATCCACTGTTCATTCTTTCTGTTTATGTCATGATGTGGAGAACTGCGAATGTTTGATAATTTGACGTCAATCAACTTTTCTTTGGTCTCCGTTCGGCAGACAAGGCGTAGATACGCTGACGGAGTGTGCTGCCGTGTTCAGAAAAAACCAAACTCAGGCTTAATTCAGGCAGATTCGGGGTAATCTTGTCTCTGTTGGTCTGTACATCTTTGGAATTTGGCTACTCGTGCAGATGGAAGCAAATGTACATAGTGTCAACGCCGGCCGGCGACATTCACCCCTACAGGCACCCCCTGTAGTACTGGCTGCACCAGATGCGACGCCAGGAACTCAGATCTTACCTTCATTTGCCCTGATGCTGAAGCTAAAGTCCAGATTCAGATCCAGATTCCTTGAATTTACCTTGAATTCCTCAGGTTTGTCCATCATTTTGCCACTGTTGCACAAAACCCAGACGTCAATTGTTCAGACAACCTGCACATAGGAGCTCTAGGGACTTCTAACAGCAACCTCTGAAGTCCGTAAGCTTCGTTGTATTTTTGGCACACGCCAATGTGAGCTCAATCCGACCTGAAACTGTCGAAAATGGTGAATCCAAGTGTCTTGTGGGACTCCATCGAAAGATTGGCCTTGTCCAAGTCGATTGACACCACCGCCACTGTAAATTCGGTGTCTCTCAGTTATATACTGTCAGTAAAGCGCCTTCAGCGAACCTTCGGCGCGTTACATGCCAAGGATCCAGGGCCAGCATGTCCCATCATGATGCATCATCACATGATCCACATTTTCATAGAATCTGTTAGATGCTCGCGAACCAACGTGTCGGAAAGCACAATTGAGCTGAATAAACGACAATATATATTAACTCTAGTCTAAACGAAAGTGTTAGTAGTTTCAGTTCTAGACATTCCGCTTCATTTCACCTCCATCTCAGGGAAATTACTCATTGTAGGACAATTTAGGTTGATTGCCTTGTCATCTCCCATCATTCCTCGAAGATCTGTTTAGATCTAAGTGAACAGAAAAACATCTTTACCTTCCGTGGTTCACTTAGGGTCTACAGACTACATCTGTATTTATTTTTCCTCACTGTGATTGTCTCATCCCCTTAATCTCTGCTCAATTTGACTCTCAATCTTGCTCAATTTTGTGATCATCCACCAGATGCGCTAATTCTGAGCCACATGCTGTTCTTTTCAGAACGACAAAAGCGGGATAACACGATGTAGAGTTCGGCGAGGACACCGTAGCGTGCCCGCGACAGCGAAACTGTGCCAGAGTGCTGAGATGTCACTCCAATTCTTGATCCCCCCACTCAATCCATCAATAATCTACCTCATTCTCAACCGATGCATGGTTTGGTATCGATTCTCGATACGTTTACATGCTTTTTAGCCCTTGACCTAATGTTTTACTGCACGGAGGACTGTTCGTCACTTCTCATTCTGTCTCATTTCAGGTTCATCCAGCCTGATTTAGTGCCAATTCAGCCCAAATCAGGTCAGATCAAGCAGATTTCGCCCCATCGAGGCTACATTTCTATGTTTTTCTGGGACTTACCCGCACTACGTTCTTCGTTGACGTAGCGACACACCCCAGTGTGTTTTTGGAGGGGGAGTGTAAGTGCGGCTAGCCCCATCTGCTCAGATTTTCAGACATTCTGCCCAGATTGGCTACATTTTGGTCATTTTCTTTGCTTCGGCGGAATTGCCGCCTCGCAGCTCAGTCACAGGATATTTCCTATATATTTCTGATATGCCGGATTTGATTCCGCGGTCCATTTCCCGTAAATCCGCCGCGTTCCGCTATTTTAGCTGGAATCGCCATTTGCCGCTGACGCGCGCTCGCGGGCCAGATCGGCCAAACATTTTTACATAATTGGATTATTTAAATCTTTTCAGACAGTTTTGGACACTCAGATGTATTTAGAATAATTCCCCTCAATTTTCTTCATAGACTGGGATTTTCTGCCGGACCACAATCAGCATGGACCTTGCTTCAGTTGTTGCTGCTCTCGCCTCCGTTGGTGTCCGAGTGTCCGGTTCTACCCCCAATAACAACATCCAGGAAGACACCTCGCGTGCCTGCCCCACTGGTCTTGCCGGCCCCGAGCCCTCCGGCACCCTCAACGACCCAGGGCAGCACTTTCATGTGTTTCCCGGTTTTTTCCTGTTTGGTACTGCCCGTTGACGCATCAACACGTACAGGTTCCAGCCCTCCTGTCGCAAAATGCGCACCCAGCGCCTTTCCTCTTGCCTTTTTGCTGCTGGTAAACTGTGGCGCCTTCTTTTGTTGAACCGAGTCGCTGTGCAAATGTTAACACCCGTTGCACCGCCAGGTTGTTCGGTTTCAGTCCTTTCCACGAGTCGTCTGCGGTTTGATATGCTGGTTCTGCCGCGCATGCATCTCTTAGTGCCGCTGCTCCTTTGCTTACTTGTGCAATCATTCAATGCGTTACGGATTTTCTGGCTCAAAGTGGCATTTTGCATCTTTCTGTGTTAAATTGAATTTGCGCACATATTTTAATTATCGTTTCGCACAGCGGTCTTTAAAAAAAAGTGTCTTTGAAAAGATCTGGCCTTTGCCTGTCGTCATTTCTGGTGCGCATACTGCCGCCGCAATTTGTATTTGGTGTCTGCGTGCGCTCCGTTCTAGTAACCGAAAACCGTTTTTTCAACCATGATTTCCTGTTCTGTTTCCGTCTTTTAACCCAGTTGGAAAAAAAAACCCTATCTTTCGGGCAGCGAAGGCTACGGCCGCTATTAAAACTGGACACATCTGCCATTGAGTGGTTGTTGGAAAAAAGCAAATCATTCCCCTGATCCCCTGAAAAATATGACGGAGGTTACCGATGTATAATCGACTGTCACACGTGGTAGCCGTGAAAGGGAATGTAAATACCGGCGTAGCCTGACCTGCCTGCTTTTTCATTTTCTTGTGTCGTTTGAGTGCGCGAGGCCTCGCGCACTGATTGTTTCCGTGGGACAATGTCCTGTGCCGTGTTATATCTGACCAACACTGTGTCTACACACACATACACCGGAAAAATCAAATGTGTTTGTCCATCTGGTACTGTACCTGCAATTGTACGCGTCATATCCATTCCAAAAATCAATACATAACGTGACCTGAGTGCGCGAGGCCTCGCGCACTCCGGATGCCGAAATTTGTATTGTATTTATACTTTGGAGTATATGTGTTTCACCTAACATGGGAAGGCTGACCGTCATACACTTTCATTGCTCCTTCGTCAACACAACCTTAGTTTTAGTAACGTGTGGGAGCTGTGTATTTCCGCAAACGCCAGTCCTTATGGTTTTTATGTTTCTCAACAAAATCTACTTTGAATATCTTGAGTGCGCGAGGCCTCGCGCACTCAGAAGTCCGTAAAATATAAAAAACGTCCCATTGAGGAACACGGAGTTGCGCAATGCTAAAAAAGCAATTTATTTAACTTTCCCAAAATCACGTTCATCAAACATCCAAAAAAATAGTTTTTTTGCCCCATTACGAACCGGTCCTTTTTAGCGCCTTCGGCGCGCAAAACAGGGTGCAGTTTGCGTGGGCCAAGACAAGGATACTCAGTTTACTTGGTGCAATCTGAATCACATGGAGGCCCCTTTGCAACAGCTCACACTCTTTTGTTGTGCTTTTCTTTTGCAAAGTTCAGCACCTCCATGACGGGGTGCACTGTCACTTACAAAGACCACAACCTTTGCCGGTTATGATGATGGTTGGCTGCAAGTCTCAGTGCTGAACACGGAGAGTCCGGCAACTATCTTCCCAAAGCACTAATTGTAGCTTGTGGACCATTTGAACATTGTCAGCTTTTTAGATCAACCTAAATGCAACGTTGTCACATTCCTTTGTGGCTCCTCTTGCGCTTGCCGGAGAGTGACGGTTGACCCGGATGCAGGAATAGCACCGTGCAGTCTTAGCAACCACAACCCCTCATGGTCACATCCCGTGCAGCCTCAGTGCTGCGAAGTGCTGGGTGGTTACCCACACAGCACGCGAGTCAGATTACTTAGCGAACTAGGCGGACCTATGGCAGTGATGCGCTAAACAGGACAACCTACCCCTATGGGGACCCTGCTTCCCCAAGCGCATGTGCTAGCTATGGTGCCATGGGAGTGCCAGACCAGACATTGGAAGGCTGCCCTTTGTCCTATCACAAGGGGGACAGTACCGTCACGCTAACCCTTGGCGTTCAGTGCTCCCAAGTATATGTATTGTTGGAAGATGAGACCAAAAACATTCTGTCACGCTTGGCACAATGGAAACAATTTGTTGTTTTCAACCATTGAGCCCGAGCAAAACACACAAATTCAAGTGGGTATTTGAAGGTGCAGCTCAGTATGGAGAAGGTTCATGTCATCTTGGCGAAGGTGTAACTCACATCAGATGAATAATAACGGTGAAGGCTAAAAAAGGCACTTGGCAGCCTGCAACGGCAGTACCAAGTACCTGTGCAAGCGAAACTGAAAAAGTGCAACTCAAGTTGAATGGTGGAGAGAAGGGTCGAAAAAATTGCAAGTCACAGCCACCCACATTGAAAAAAGCGCAATGTTGTAATACCACCTTTGTGAAAACCCCAAGCCCACAACACCATACCCCGTCAGCTGTGGGCTATTAAAGCCCTTCTGGTTTGGTTGCGCACCACCTCACATTGAAACTGCAGGCTGAAGCTCAAGGTGCCTATACTAGCACCCTTCGAAAAGGGTGAGGTACGGCTCAAGACTGTAGCCCCCCTTGTCGATTGTCCCATGTTGCCACCTCTCACGGCATAATACAGCGATGAGCAAAGGAGGCAGTCCATGGAGCCGCTTTATTAACCCAATAGGGCACAGCCCCTTGCAAAGTTAACAGGGCTAGTAGTAAAAACCGTTGCAGTTGTGCTCAAGGGGCCGGCAAGATGGGGCCTCCAACTTCGTGTTTTTCATCTAGTCAAGTACAGTTTCTACCTCCTAGGGCAGCAGCATGGTGTAGTTCAAGCGGATGATGGCTTTACATGCTTTACCTTGGTGGCACTCCTAGTGGTTGGTGTGGTACGCCCCGTCCTCTCAGCCACCAAAACTATAACTTCTGCGGTAAAGTTGTATTTCCGAATGGTTCGCGCACAAGACAGCAGGACCAAAGCGGAATACTATTCCAACTTGCAGCCGCCATCAGACAACGAAAGGGAAGTGTTGAATTACAAAAAAGATAGAACAAAACAAAACTTTGGCGGAACCAAACAATCATTTGGCGCGGTCCTAGTCTAGGTCATATCAGCCCGCTACGCATAAAGAAACTTCTGAAGCAAGCTTACACAATCCAAAGGCGTGTCCCTTTGATACATCTGCATAGTGATATCAAAAGTTTTGGTGTTCGTGTTGACGTTTCGTGCATTGCAGTACTAGTTTAGTTTTTAGAGTTGTCTTTCGTTTGAATTCTATAATAGTGCGTTGTTGCATGGTATGTGGAGTCCGCAACGAACAACAGGAGCCAATGAAAATTGAGCACTTAGGATAACAAAACAACGGGGCTCAAATTGCAAAACCCAAAAGGAGGTGGGACAATTGGCAGTTACATATTATCGTCAAAGCAAAAACGTCAACGCAAAAAAGTCAAGGCACTTTACCTATCAAGTCGGTGATCCAACCTGCAAGCCGCACTACTTAACGCTAACCTTGGTGATGTGTACTTGGCAATCTTTGACTTTTTGAGTGGTCCACCAAATGGTCAAATCCCATATCTTCAAAATGTTTGACGGTGTTCCTTGAATCTCGTGCATTTCGCAAAGCTCGCGAAACTTCTTGTTTATGTTGTGTTCCCCTCTTGTACCCCTTGTGTAAGCCTTGGCACACTTCCACAAATTCAATGCCGCATCACTGCTGTTCTTGGAAACCTTTAAGTCTTACTTCCAATGGCGGCATGAGCTGTGTGTGATTGCTTAGTTGAGGCTCCACGTGCTGCATGGTACGTCGAATGTTGCGTCTGGTTGTGGGTAGGTGTAAGGGCCGGCTCCTATGGCAGAGCTAGCTGGGTGGTATAGTCCAGGTCACATTCAAGGTTTGGCGCGGCGGAGCAAGTGAAGCTCACAAATAAGCCGCAATTAGCAACCCTCCGAGAGCTGTAATGCGATCAGCAAAATTGCCTCGATCGTGGTGCAAAACACTACAGAATGCGGCTCGCATGTGCAGATTCACGCGTAGATGAAAAGACTCGCAACTCGCAACTCGCATCGTTTGTATCAAGGTTTCAGTGACATGCACTAGTTTGTCTTATTCTTTATTTTAAGGCATGAAGGCAGCCATCGCACCTTTCTCGCGCCGCCAAGGCAATCTCCAGAGTCGCAGAATAATTACAACGATTGAGATGTTATTAGCTTATATAGGGGATACAGATTGTTTTACGGAGTTTTTGTGATGAAATATCCATTACGGTTGTTAGGTGTTGTTCCGGTTGTGTCCCATATTGTGATGTTGCATTGTGTTGTGTTGCCTTGTGCCGTTCATTGCTCTTCTTTATCTTTTGCTGATATGCAACGCAAATCAAAGCAAGGCACAGTCCTCGTGGCAAGTGCGGGCAATGTTAGCAAGGGCTGCGCCTGATCTCTTGGCTGACTGGGGGGGCTTGGTAAGTGCGCAGCCAACGCTGACCCATTCTCCCACCCACCAGCGGCACGGGCGGACGACTACCCCGGGGTGGTGCCTACGGGCGCCGCTATCTCCTCCGGCCCCACAGAGGCGCCGCCCGCGCAGCTGCAACTCAACACCTAGCCATCTATCTTAACATCCAGCCAGACTCAATGCATTGATTTTTCTATCATGCATGCAACACATTCATTCACAATCAAATGCTCCCCAAGTGGCGCGATTCTCACGTTTTTTTACTTTATGAAAAATACGACCCCCAATGTCCTTTCAACTACCCCCCAATCACCCTCTTGAACACGGGGGGCAAAATGCGTTGGGTGGCACGTCCCAAAGCGGACCGCTTTTGCTCCTTTTGGCCATGACGTCAAGTTTTGAAATAACCAACATGATCTTGACCTCACGCCAAACCCAATCAGTCGTGCTCCGTGTTGTTGTTGTTGGGGGGGGGGGGGGGGCAACAGGTTCCTAATGTTCCTAATGTGACACATAACCCAAAACTGAGCTCCAGGACTGGCCCAAAATTAAAAATCTGTGCACTGACTGAAGAACGGAGCCAATGGTCTCAAAAAGATGTGTAGCCCCATGAATCCTTCCCCGATTGTGACCTACATCATGCTCGGGCTGATTGTGGCCCTCACCCCAATGCAGCACAAAGAACCCCATCAATGCATGGGTTTTGCTGTTGGCACTGTCAGTATTGACTGTCATCAGTACTCCATGCTGCTGCTGCTGCTGCTGCCGAATGCTACTGAGGCTCTTCTTCATGTTGCTGTTGCCATGTTGTTGCTGTACAATTCTGCTTGTGCTGTTTTTATTGGTGATGCTGCCACTGGCACATGGCCTAAACTTTGGGCAGAGCTCAAGTCACACCTTTCATTTCACCCCCAACAATATCAGATTATGGATGGTTCAGTTGAAGCTAGATCACTAGATGCCATTTGCGCATGTGAAAAATGCACCTGTTTCCGCAAATTGTTTGATGTCGGGTTGGATTGGACTTCTCGGGGTGGGAGTGAACCACACTAGGCTGAGATTGATTGGGAGGGCACAAGGGAATCGATATATTGGGGGGGGCATGGGCAGTAAGGAAATCAAAATATGTATCAAAGTAAACGGTACCGCAGCGTGGTCTTCACCCTCAATTTGTTTTTCACAGTCTTGCTGATTTTTGGAAGCAAGCAAAAAACATAGACTACTTGTGAAGTACGCGTTGGAGGCAATGTAGCAATTTCCTGAGTGGCAGGAGGTAGGCAGAAGAAACATGGCCAAAAACACCAAAAAAGCAGACACTAAGATACGAGATGATGTTTTCAAAGAAAACTGTTCTGGCAGCATCAAAATAAACAGACAGAAATGAGGCAAAGATTGCAATGAGTTTTCTCTTCTTCAGGAGCACACTTAGGCAAAAGCAATTTGCCTCGGTGTTGTGGTAGCTCAGAGGAAGTACACCAGCGCTGGTGCATTCAAGGGAATTCCCCAGGCATTGATGTAGTTGTGTGTGTTTAGTGGCAGGGGCTCCCCAAACAAAGGTGGCAAGGATAAAATGATAAAATGATTAGGAAAAGGGTTGGATCCCGTAACAGTGGATGCTGTGGTAACAGGTGAGGTTCAGACTCAGAATATGGACGGTACAGTGCATGGGCAAGGGACAGGAGCAAATATGGGTACAACACAAAGGTCAATGGGCAGCAGCATGGTAGAACGAGATGGTTAGTACAAAGGAAAAAGGTACCTCTGCAAGGATTATATTTCCTACAAATGTGATCATGGCACCCAGAGTGGATGTCGAAACCTGGTCCCACCAGAACTGCCTTTAGATGACCTTGGGTGGAAAAGCGTGCAAACACAAGATCTGGCAGCCTGTAATTCCCAGACCGCACTCTTGTATGGCAACCGCACTGCCCCGCAAGTCCCGCCTGTCCTTTCTCTACAGGTAGTGCCCCAAACCCATCGTTGCATCCTTCACAGCGGGGTAGGCCACAGACAGGCTGACTGTGCAGGCTGCACGCCCTCACTTTGTCTTGCCTTGCGGGGCCTCATGTTTTGGCCAAACACAAGTGCAAGGCTATCATGCCATGCTGGATCCTCAGGTACAGAACCAGGAATTGTATTCTATCCCATAAGTAATTCTATCCCATAAGTAATTCTATCCCATAAGCATTCTACAGGCACTGAAGAGTCTTCTTCTCCAGCAACAGTGTAAAATGTTCCCAAATCAGACGTCCCCTTGCTGTGCACAAGCATGTGCCTGTGCTGGGACAAGGGCCTGCTTGCGAGGGCCTGCTTGCGGATGATACGTAAAGTGAAAAATCACATTGCTCTAAACTCACCATACACAACGAGGATCCACCAGGAAACAGGGCGCATAACACTTTGCAGTGACAAGCACATTTGATGGTCGGAGCCAGTGTTTGGGAACCAGTGTTTGTCAACGTCCGTGATTTGTATCCATCACACGTTGTGCATACATGCCTGCTAACTCCACAATCTGTGAAGGAACCCCAGGAGGGAGTACCTCCCCCCCTGAAAAGCAGTCACCCTTGCGACCCCCCCCCCCCCTCGGTAATCGTGGCTTGAACTTTTGTGTGGAACAAGACTGGTGGATTTTCAGTGTGTACTGCGTCTGCAGTGGTTGTTCATGCAGCAGGGAATGGAGCATTGTGCTGCAAATGTCACATCCCAGGCACTGCACTTCCCCTCCGTATCGGGCAGCACACCTGTGCTGTGCACAATCTCGGCCATGGAAGTTGGTAAAATTGACATGCATGACAGACATGAATGTTTACTCCAAACACTCTGAGGGCACCATAGCGGTTGCCAAGACCCAGGGCCTCTCCAGAGGGTGGTGCTGACTACTGGCCCATCATGCGATTTAAAGTGGCTTGGGACACCAGCCATCGTTGAATAATCGTTTTCAGAATGCTGCGCCCGTGTTTTGTCCTTCACAGGGGGAATGTTTGCCTGGCACGCGCCCGGCGCACGCCCGGCACGCTACCTTTGTATTAAGTATCTTATCCCTAGCCCCAAGTTTATCCTCACCTTGGGAAAACCCGCAAACCTTCCCTGCAAGACACCTTGCATAAGCCGAAATATGAGAGTTCAACAACACAAAATGTCACTCCCACCACTTCCAACCACCACCCTTACCATCGTCATAAACTGGGTGCAAAGGATGGGCCAAACCCTTAGACACGGCGAGAAGGTACTCCAAATTGTTTGGTGCGGTGGGGGCTAAAACAGGCACGGGTGGCGAATGGTCAAAAAAAGATGCTCAGCGCACGCCCGTCGTGCCAATACTCCCCCACATCTGCTGCGATGACTGTCCCTCGGGAGAGGGTTGGGCGAGGGTACCGCCTTCGCACCCAGGGCATGTGAGGGAACTGTCTCGCACGGCCAACTACTACTCAAGAGGGGGCTCCAAAAGTAAAAAGCGATGGTCCAAGTGGCACCACCGCCCCAAAATCAGACACTCCAACAACGATAGTCAGAGGGGTTGCTGGGCTTGAGCAAGGCTTGGACAACGGCACATCTGCTCAAGGTCAACCTATTGCAAGATAATCACTCAGGGACGCCGGTTACACATGGCGATTTCCAATATCTGAATTTTGAGGAATGACGCCGCATCAAATGCTGACAACACATTTTGCAGTGGAATCAAATATTGGATCGCTGGCCTCTTTCACCAGAAATCTCTTCTATCGTCTACAATGGCATCTACCCAGTACCACAGCACATTGGTGAAGAGGGGAATGAAGAGGTGAGTTCTGTACCAGAAAGGTCAAATTTTGGATAGGGCATAATTTGGAATGGCGAAATTCGGTGCGGTGAAAATTTGGCACAAACTCGTAAATACCACGGCGACATTTGGTACAATTTTGCTGTACTGAATTTCGCCATTCCAAATTATGCCTCTTCCATATTTTGTCCTTTTCGGTACAAAATGCGCACAACATGATCATCGAGGGCGGCAGCTCAACAATCCACCATCAAACGCGGCAGCTCCAGTCTCTGCCTGCATTCGGCCACACCGGCAAGAAGTCATGGAGCAAAGGGGCAGGGGCGGGGGGTGGGGGCTGCCTCTCAACAAAACAGACAATGGACGAATGACCACATCAGATGTGCTGCGGCATGAGGGCATTAGGGGCGGCGGGGGGGGGGGGGGGGGGGATGAAGTAGTAGCACAGCCCCCCACGCCCCTTCGCACGTGTGACACATCATTTGGTTGCAGGACAGCCTTGGTTTTCCCGCAGCAGCTCATGAGCCAACAGGCCCTGATTTCGAAGAGGGAGTCAAGCCTCAGTCTCTGGGCCAAAAACCAGGTGGGTATGGGTTGTGGGGGGGGGGGGGGGGGGCAGGGGCTGTACTGTGCTGCCACAAAGGGTTAGGGTTGCAAGGGTACACCGACCCAGCCCATTGCTGCGTGGGGCTGCGCTCCCCAAGAGCCCACCCACCAATGTGGCATCTCATCTTGATCCATCACTTGTTCTGTCGGGTGGCTCAAGTCTATCCCGTCGCTCATGCCCCTCGTGTTGCATTGTTCCATGTCATTTTGCAAACAAACCAGGCGCATAGTCGCTGTCCTGCCCACTTGCCCCCCCCTCTCGCGTGAGAGCCCCCTTTAGGGGCCTTGGGGGGGCGGGGGGGCTGACTTCCGGGGGCACAGAAACTCTGCACAGCACATGCACATTGCTGCGTGCAATGGCGTCCCTAAATTGCAAGGGATTGAACATTACGTCAAGACGTCCGGCTCCGGTTGCTGGTCTCATGGGGAATGTTTGCCCGGCGCGCTGCCTTTCTATTAACTATCCCAACTTCGGCCCGAGATTTACCCTCTGATGGAGAAGGCCCCCCAAATAGACCATGATGGACTGCGCACCTTCCCTACAAAGCACGTTGCATAATTAGGCAATGGCTGTGAATTCAACAACTCCAAATGTCATTTGTATTGTACTTAACAAACGGTACTTTGCCTTTACCTTTCCCATAGATTTCGCTATGGTAATGAGTCCCAAAGCTGCAAGCGGTTTGGACGGTGTTTCTGCCTCACATCACAAGAAGGAAGCGCAAACTCCGCATTGGCTACATCACCCCTGCCTTCTCAGGGGCCCAAAGTTGGGCGGAATAGCTACATCACCCCTGCCTTCTCGGGGCCCCCATGGTGGGGAGAAATCAACCTAGTAAGGAGTGGATGTGGTGGAAACGAGCAAAAAATGGATGAAAATGGGTGAAACTGGGTGAGAACCCAAATATACCAAATCCCGAATGTGAAAGAAGCATCAAAATCCCCGTTGTCAAACAACAATAATGCCCATAGTATCACAAAGCATGGGGTTCTAGGACGGCTAGACGTGCAAATAGTTGCACTGCGCTTAGTGCACCCCCTAAAAGGTCACCAGTGGGGCACGGGTCAAAAAAGATGCCCGGCGCGCGCCCGGCTAACGCTCCCCCTCAGTCAAGTGGCGGAGGGATAAGCTACTTCGATGCCTCCAATGCCTTCGTGCCTCCCCGAGATGCATGGCTTTGGCGCGGCGCGTGTCGTCGCAATGCGTTCTTGTGTGTCTTGTTGTTCTGGGAGTCCTATAGGACCCTCCCCCCCCCGTCCCCTAGACCCCCCCCCTCAGCGAGTCCCTCGGGGGTGGGCGGCGGGGGGCGGACTATGCAAAATCGACGCTCTTCACCCACAGACATCGACGACCAGCGCCCGGTAGTAGTGGTGGCGAGGGGCAGTTTGCTGCCCGGGCCTTCGGGCCGCTGTTGTGCGTGGGTTTCAGGGGCGGATTCGCGTTGGTGGGGTCACCACCCGAGTCCCCCGGACCGGCGAGGGCCCCCCACGTTCCCCTGCCCCAGTGGGAAGGGGGGGAGGGGGGGTCCCTGAAGCCCTCCTCATGCACACGCTTGTGGCACATCGGCTGCAGCGGTGGTCCTGCCCTGACCCGTGGGGCCCAGGCCCCCCAAAAGGGCGGCACGAGGCGCAGGCTCAGGCGGGTTGTGCGCCGGCACGGCCCCGTACACAACCCGCCCGAAGCGATACGAAGATGACGAACACGGACGTTGTGGGTGGACGGCCGAACAGTACCTCCTGTGCCCAGCGCACGGCACCCCCGTCTGAAGCGGCCAGAGGGGGGGGGGGGGGGTATCAGAAGGGGAGGGAGGGGGACCCCAAAAGTTTGTGTCCCAAAAATGGCCCAAAAAGATTTTCCCAATGGTAAATTTCGTTTTTTCCGACGATGGTCACTTTGGTCTGGGCGCCGGGGGGGGGGGCGCGACAGAAATGTCTGTCGGAGGTCCCTACTCCTACCGCACAATCTGGTTAGCCATCACTGTGTCACGGTCCATAGCCAATGGGGGACGGTGTGCCCAGCCCCGCCGGACGCGGGCGGCCCCCTATTCGCCAGGACCCCGCCATGCCTTGGGGCTCAGGGGGCCCTCGGGCTGCATCGGCCGTCTCACACCCGTTTCGACCCGCTGTCGGGGGCCCCGCGCTGAGGAGCCCCCTCTGTGCGGGGGGTCAGACTTTGTGGTCAGACAATGAGTTAGTGTTGGAACAGAGGCGCTCATGCGGTGGGCAGGGGTGTGCACCGTCAAGGCAACAAAAGAGCAGACGTCCCCGTCAAGGCACTTGGTGTGCATGACAAACGACATTGTGCGAACGCACGGAAGTGATCTGCCATACGGGGCCACTGCATCATCATCATCACATGTTGCCATCATGAATATCGAAGAGAGATGCAGGGGTGATGAGCACGAGGGAGCGATTCTCTTGCCAAGGGGCTTTGGAGGCTTTGGAGGCCTTGGCTGTCTGCTCTGCACCAACTCCAAGCATCTTGGGGCCAAAACACGTGGGCTATGGAGCCAACGGGGGTGTTGGGAGGGCAGACGGTGGCGGGCAAGACAGACACAATGCACTGAACTTCTTGCGGAAATGGGGGCAAAGCACCATGGAGAGCCCCTCAGGATGGGTTCAACGAGGGTGTGGGCAGAGGCTTGTGGTAGACTTACCTTGTTGAACACACCCACTGAGCAAGAGCTTCGGGATGGCATACAAGATAGGGAGGAGCAGCAACAGGGACGATGCGGAAGGTAAGTGGGGGGGGGGACTTCGCGGCGGAAAATTTTCGCCGTCGGATTTATTTCGCACGCAGTCTTGGATTTGCTGTGGGAAATTTTGCACCCGCATGCTGTGAGCCAACCTTTGGTTAGTGGTGGTTGCTGCTATTTGCTGATGCTTTGCTGTTGAGTCCTAGAGGGTTGTTGTTCCTTCTTGATGAGTTGCTGGTGAGTCATGGAGGGTTGGTGTTCCTTCTTTGTGGCTTGCTGCAAACTAACTCCTGGAGGGCTGCTGGTGGTTGCTGGTTACTTCCGGGTGGTTGCTGGTATTTTCTGATGCACTGCTGTTACCTGATGGCAACATTTTTCTGTTTGAGCTCTTGTGGAAGGGCACAACAGACTTATGCCACCTGAAGACGAGTCATGCTGTGGTGCTTCATATCAGCCCCCTCATCGTACACGACCACGCAGCCCACTGCTGGACAAGAAATTTGCGGGTTTATTTCGCACAGCGGCCTGAAAATCGTGTAGGAAATTTCGCACGAATTTGAAACGCGAAATATTCCGCGGCGAAAGATTCCCGCCGCGAAGTCCCCCCCCCCCTGTACCCCGCAGTGTGAGTAGGGGGGTCCAGTAAAGGGGGGAGGGGGTTAGAAATTTTTGGGTCCCGGAGTAACATTCCATTCACCATGCAGCATCCGCCACAGAACAGACATGAAGCATGGATTGCGGTGCCGCGCCCTTTCTTCAGAGTTCCACTTGCATGTGCCAAGCGTGTCGCGCATTCATCTGTTTACAGATTCGTTCAGGCCCGACAGGGGGAGGACAAGCAAGGGTAGTTTAATATTTGACAAATGTAACACAGAGCAGCACGAGACTGGCCCTGTGGGCTGGGTATCTGGGTGACTGCTTGCCGCCGGTGCCGTTTGGTTCCTTTGCGGCAGCACCATTTCCGACTTGGTGAAGGTGTAAGGGTCAGGAATACAGAGAGCTGTCGCAGAGCGCAGGGTAATTCAGATGGAACACAGGAAGGTGGACGGACAGCGGCTTTGGCATGGGCCCCACTTCACAATCACAGTGGGGGCACACAAAGGTGGGATCAGCAACAACCCACGCAAATGCCCAACAGCCTCCCGATGATGGGGCAGAAGTTCAAACTGCTCCGGTCGCACTCACAACGGGGGCACACTGGATCCAAAAACATGCAACGCGTAGTACGGGCAGGATGGTGCTGTGACACAAAGTGCGGCACTGTACACAGAATTGCAGTGACACACGCCGTATCCGTGTGTTGCTGGTCTTCTGGGCCTATCTACAAACTATCAGTATGCCACAGGACCGCACTCTTGTTGGGGGGGGGGGGGGGCAATTGGGGCTAAGTTTGGTGTGCCAATGGGCATCTTCGGGTGCGTGCCCCTTGCTCAGGTTTTGGGGAGGAAGGTGTGCACATTGCTTGTCCACGGCCACCATGGACAGCCGTCCCTCTGCCCGCAAGCACTGCACAAGCACTGCTTCTGCCCCCCACGTGGGGTCCACTCCCGGTGTCTGGGAGGGGGGGGGGGGGCATATATACCTCAAATGATCGCTGCGTCAATGACCTGTGCAACGTGGCGATCATTTTGAGGTTTGTTTGTTGGGGGGGGGGGGGCACTACCGACAGAATTTCCTTTTGGGGTCTCCTCTACCTCCAGGCAACTCATGTCAAATTCAGGGTGGGTGGAGAGGATCTGGGGCCTGAAGCATCCCAAGCACCCGTGACCGCACCCCTTTGCCCGTGATGCCGCTGCCCCCCAATGACCATGCCCCAAGTCGCATGGGGCACGAGACGTGATGGCGGGTGCACGCATCCTCCATCACGGGGGGTGGCAGACCAAGGGGGGTCCCGAGTGGCGGGGACGCGAGGGTGGCACACGGTGGCGGCGAGGGAAAGAGGGTACAAGTAAAGGCAGGGGCGCGGGCAGAAGGGAAGGAGTGGTCCGCCATAACATTCACGTGGGGCCCTTGAACCCGCGCGAGGCCTTGGCCGGGGACATGCCCGAGGCCTGTGGGGGCTGGGCGTGTGGGGGGGCAGGCTTGGGCCCAGAGCTGGGGGTTGCCGGCGACTCGGAGGCGGAGGAGTTCAAGTCGGGGGCAATGTCACTGTCATGCGAGTCGGCCCCGCGCGTGGTCTCGTCCGCCTGGTGCTGCAGGCTCTTGCTGCGCTCCGTCTGCCAGCGCAGGATCAGATTGTCGATAAGCTGCGGGACGAGAGGTGGGGAGGCAGCGCGATGGCGTGCAGTCGCACGGCGTGGGCGTGAGGGGCTACAACCTGCATTGCGCCCTGTCGCCGCACCAGAAACGCATGCCTCCGGTGCACTGTATCACCCCTCCACCACCCCATGACGCGGAGGTGAACTCCGAGGGGGGTGTTTGTTGTGCCCAGCATTGAAGGCCGCGGCTTATTGCCATGACCATAGGCTCCACCTGAGAGCAACGAAGACACAGTGCGCTCAGGCGTAGACTGTACACCAAACCTGGGGGGGGGGGGGGGCAGTGAAAAATACTTGTGCAGTCGCGCCCTGCAAACCTGGCACCACAATCGCTTTGTTTCTCCACTCCCGATTCCGCTTGGGAATGTTTCGCTGCCCCCCTGTGTCTCAAAAAGGTGCTGGAAGGCACGTTGGGGAGCTAGGGTTGGGCCGGATTGGGACAGGGCCTCACACAGGCAGGCCAGCATGCCCTTCCCTGTGCGGCACCAGCACCGGTCCCAAATCCTGGCTGTCCGGTTCCAAAGGCCGAGCGGACTGGGACAGCCCCCATGGACCACAAGGTGCCGTTGGTGAGGGGGGGACGCCGTCATAGTGCCTGTGGGCGTGGCCAGAAAGCAACGAATACAGAGCTCTCATATACCCCCGTGTCACAGGCATATGGTCATCGCCACAAACCTCAGTTTATTGTTTGACTTGCTGCACTGCAGCATACCTCAGACGAGGACCCGTGTTACCGTTTTCAGACCCACCCGCTTTCAAAATCATTTCGCCACACTGGGGCTCGAACCACTTACACATTTATTTCATGAGCCGGATACTGAAGACAGGGCCGGCCCCATCGCCTCCACGGGAGGTGGGCCTGCGTCCAACCCGGAGGGCACTGTGCTGCGTGTGCTCGGTGCGTTTCAGGTATGCTCCCTCCCTTAACAGAATCCATTTCAGGCGTGGGGTATAGTCCAGTTTCATTAATTTCATTTTTCACGTTCCAGCGAAGCGTTGACTGACAGCTGCAGTGCCACCACCCCGCCCTTTCAAAAATGTGGCACACCACCTCAAAACTACAAGCCAAGAGTTGCCCGAAGGGAAAGAGATGTTTATGGTCCATGACACTAAACCGACCCACTTCGAGCCCCCGGGGTTCGAACCTACCCCCAGGGAACCCAAGGCCGGGTGCCTATCCACCATGGTACTACGACGATGTGGTGAATTCTGTCCATCCCATCCCCATCAGATCCAAAGGTGGCAATTATGGGATGTTCGGTGCATCCCAACCATCGTCGGAGGACTCGATGTTTGGTGTGTTGCCACTATGCCACCCCATTCTATGCCTCTTGAAGGGGAGGGGGGTTCATTGCTACCCCACTCTATGCCTCCGGGGGGGGGGGGGGGCGGGTTTACCTGTACCTAGTCTCACTGACATCTGTGCTGAGCTCTGGCCTCGATCCCATGCTCTCAGGGGACTCTGCATCACGCTCCTCAGTGGGGGTTGGGGCATGCATCATGTCACTCTTGGTACTTGTAGATCGCGCCCAAGTGAAGCGCGGGAGTTGGTGGGTTGGGTCACATAGGGCTGCCTCCATTTCTCTGGGGGAGGGGGGTCGATGCGTCTCCTTTTGTTTGTCTCACTTACCTCCGTACTGAACCCTGATGCCGTAGACCACTCTTGTTGTTTGCCGTCCCCTGAATGTGAGTCCGGACCCTGCACCCATGTGTCATGTAGGGGGGCGTTTTCGCACAGCGTGTGCACAGCGCGCGCACAGCGCCAGTTATTACGGTGTTTACCCCGGTAACAGCCCTGAAAACCTGCCACCTCTAGAAGCATGCATGAGCAATTCAATTGCTTGGGGGCTTGCCTTTGGCTTGCCCACCATTCTTGGGGTTGTGTCATGGGTGGGGTTGGTCTTCAACTTTACGAAAAATATGAACATCTCTTCGCGAGTCAAATAGGTGTCATGCCCATATTTCTGGTACCACTCTTCCGCCGTGACGGCATCACACCCCATGAGTGCAATTTGCTTGCGCAAAACTGGGGTGCCACACATTTCAATCCAATTATCAATATTGCATTGCTCAACAGGCAAAGGGTGGGCCATCTTGTTGTACACTTTGTACAAAAACTCGAGCAACCGGTTCTCAGTTTTGGCATCCACTTTTGCACACTCCGCCGGGGAGGCTTCCCTTGTCGGAGACGGTGACCGGTGGTGGAGAATGGCCTACTTTTCGCACAGCGCGTGCACAGCGCACGGTACGCCCCCTAGGGGTAGGAGGCCTGTAGCCACTTCCCTCTAGGGTGTGCCCCTTCCTCCTCTGAGTCCGGGTCACTCATCTCCACCAGGCCCAGGGACAGCCAGATGGACCCCGGTGTGTCTATCGATGATGGCTCTTCTGTGGGGAGTTCAGGATCCTCCATTGCACCCATCACGTGGGTATCAAGCGCCATGGGTGCTCACTCCAGGGGTGGGGCAGGGGTGGGTTCCTTTTTCTGATGTGTTGGCAATTCTCCCCCCCCGCGCCCCTATGAAAATGAGGTGCGTGGTAGTGCCCATAGGGGACTCATGCACATACCTTCTACAACTAAGTGGTGTGCTTTATCGTTGCCATCAAGTCCCGCATGTCCCGGGACGTATATTCATTGGTTTCTCAATTTCTGAGATCAGTTCCTCCCACATAGGGATGTTGCTTATTAGCCCCCCCCCCCCTTTCCAACCTAGGCCATTGCATTCCATAGGTGCACTTGCCCTTGGGCACCAGATTTTAGGTACCCTAAGTCTGACGGTATCGCGAGGTTGCCCCCCGGCACTCGTTTTAAACTTGAAGCCCCTCCCAGAGCTCCGCCGCATTGTTCGTCGGCCGGAGCTCTGGTGGTAGTGGCTCTGAGATATTGACTGCCCCGGACAGTGCGTCCTCTTGGGAATAAATTCCTACACCCCCCGCCCTGTGCTTGCTTCCCTTCCATAGTGGTTTTGACGAGCCATCCACATACACCAGCCTCCATCCATCCTCTGCCGCGGTCTCCACCTCTTGACTCGCGAGTTCCGCCGCCGACTGTTTCTTTGCCTTTTTCGACGGCAATTCCTGACTTTGTGTTGGTTGTACCTTTGCTCTGTCGTACCCCTCTGTGTGCTCCCGCTGGCACCCCCGGCACACCATCCCCCCCCCCAAGGGGCGTGGAGCTTGCCATAACCCTCCCGGGTGTTTCAAATTGTCATGGATGGAGTGCAGCAGTTGTTCAATCCCGTCGCGCCACTTGGTTTGCCCCCCCCCCCCCCACCCTGAGACTGACATTTGACCAGCATGCTAACCCAGATTGCTAAAATTTTTTGTAATGTCGCTGTCCCCCCTTCCTTAGAGTGCCACCTGAGTGCCCAATGTGCTTCCCTTGCCACACAGAAGAGGTGTCCGAGGGGGTCTTCGAGCGAATGAATCTCTTGACCCGGCTTCGCAATTTCTTTTGCAGTCAGGGGTCCGGTGGTGCCGTCGTCTGGGTCATCCACCGATCCCAAAGACGCGGTCATCCCCAAGGACTTGTGCAGGAAGTCAAAAACCACGCGGTAGAATTTGCATTCAGAGAGCGCAGGGTAGACCGTCTGCCGTTTCCCACAAAGTGGGCAGTCAGTCGTGCCCGTGAGCGTGAAAATGCGTTCGTGTACGAGTAACTTGTGCCATAGTGCTCGCTGTATGAATTCTTTAGCAGTGGGGTGGAGCTTCGCCCGGGCCCACTCTTCCCATACCCAATTGGGCTGTTGTCTGTGTACATTGGGATCCAGGCTCACAAACCGCAAGAAAAAGCCTTTACCCCAGCACCAAGCGGCTGGAGGTCAAACTCACCTGAGATTTGACGGCGTGGAGAACACGGTGTGCCGAGGTATGTACCGGCTTCCGTGTTCAGGGGAGGGTGCGGGGGTGGTTTTCTCCAAAAAATTGGCCCCATGTTGTGACCCCTTGTTTGACCAGGCTGGAACAGTTAAGTGTGGTTATACTCGTTGCGGCAGTACACGTTATGCCAAATTGGCAGGTCATCCGTGTTCACCGGCGTTTTAACCAAAGGGGCTTGTTGGCGCAGCAAGGAGAAGGCTTTTGCTGACCAAGCCATGAATGTGAGGGGGGCTAATCTGACCATTCCAAGCTTTATGTAGGGGAGGTGTCTGGGTTCGTAAGAGAGCCCAATCTTCACACACCAGGCCCGAAATCGTTCCCTTCTGACTATCAGGAAGTGCTCTGATGGTTGACCATGTGTGCACAAAGGGGTAAGCAGCTTAGTGCCTGTGTGGTGGGGGGGGGGGGGTTGGCACAAGGCCTTGGTGGTTGGTGGGGAGGGGGGCTGGAGAGGTTGTGTGTGCCCTGGGCTCGGGGCCGCGGTGGGGAGGCTGGGGAGCCTGACGCTGAGCCCACCGGAGGAGATAAAGGCCAGAGCAACACAGCCTCTGGGCCACAGGGACATGCTGCCTGGCCACCCCACGACTGCAGTTGCACGGGGGCAGCTGTGCGCAGGGCACGAACGGGGGCACCCCCACTCCGACTGCCGAACAGCGCAAGTGGTGTTGCCTTGCAGGCTGGGGCCCACACTCCCACGGCTGGGGTGCACAAGGGGCAGTTGGAGGGGTCTCAGGGCGCGCTGAGTGCTTCCCCCTGCCCTGAAGACCTACCCAGGATGGCTCTTGGGTTGCGGTGCTGCAGCCCCTTTCGTCCTGGGGCCTTGAACACACACCACCAGATTGGCCTCTCTTTGGCACGTTGGGGAGGCGGGGCTTCTCCGGCTGATCGGAGCCCCCCAACCCCAGTAGAAGTGGGCCGAAGACCCCATGGGGAAGGGGGAGCCCCCAACATGTATGCCTTAAACTGACTGCCACGGCGTGGAAGAGGGCATGATGGGCTTTCGCTGCCTGGGTCTTGTGACCCCAGGGGGCGGGGAGACATGAAATGGCTGTGTAACCCCTGCCATCTCAGGGGGAGAAATGAAAAGCAAAAAAACAGTACACGACGTACAACCTACACCTTCGGCACCCCCCTTACTATGGGCCAAACCCGACCACCCTTTGTAACTAGCTAGGCCTGCAGGACATGGGGGGGGGGGGGGGCTGCGTATGGAAACCCACACACCCCCATTCGCCTCCCAAAAACATGGAGTGGGTTTGCCGGTTTGCTGGCGGGAAAAGGGAGGGGGTGCAATGCCAAGCGCAGGAGCAGGGGCATGCCTCAGGTACAAGGCACGCCTTGCGTCGTCACGGATGTGGGACCCACACCTTTGGACTTGGGCCGTGGGATGAGGGGCCTGGAACGGCTGCAGAGTGTGCAGTGGCTCTGGCGGGCTGCATGCACAGCTAGTCCGCAGCTGAAGGACTGCCCTGCCATCGCCCGTCATTGACACCATCAGCCACAGCCGTACCAAGTGCTTCGGGGATGCTTGGCCTGCTGCATTGCATAATCAGAAGTCAGAGGAAAACGTCCACCGAAAGCCCCCTTTCTGGGGGGCCGTGGAGGCGGCGGCGGGGGGGGGGGGGGGGCTGAGACCTAATCAAGGTGCTAAGCAAAGATGTAGGTGGAGGCTTCGGTGAACTTACCTCGTTTTACACAGCCACTGGCCAGAAGCTACTGAATTGCGACCACTCAAAGGCACATAAATTCAAAAAGCGCTGTTAGAGCCAGAACCTACTGCATTTGTGCTTTTCGGAGCCCTCCCCCCCCCACACACACCATTTTTTGGGAGCCTTGAAGCCCGAATTATCTCGCTCACTTGCTCTCATCCCACTGGCACTGCTGCCAAGAACCTACGCTGGCGGCAGCTGGCGCGTCTGCTATTTTTCTGGGGGGACTCCCAAGCCCCCCACTCCTCCATTGGTTACCAGCCCAAAGCTGGGGGTAGTGGCGGGTGCATCGGCAAACGCACGCTAGCATGGAGGAGATCCGGCGGGCGACTGGCAGGAGGAGGCAACAGCACACCTTTTTGAGGGTGTAGTTGGGCTCGAAGGGCTTCTCCGGGTTGAGCGGCAAATTGGTCAGTGGGTCCGTGCAACGCGTCTGCACAATGAGTCACATGCCCGTTGCCAATGGACGTTCCAGGGGAGGCATGCCACACCACGAGCAACCGCTCAGGCTCAGGGGCCCACTAAGCCATGCACTGGACACAGGAGGTTTGTACTGAGTTCTGAATGCGGCTAGGGCGGGTATTACTGAGTGAGGCATGCCACGGTGCTGATTCCCTGCCAGATTTAAGACACCAGATTCCCTGCCGGACGCTAGTACAACAGCATCACAGGAAGCGTCTATGTACTGTGAATTCCCTGGCAAAAGTAGCCCGCTACCGAGGTTGCAGTCACCGATTTAAGCTGCCCCCAACCTAGAGGTCCTGCCCCCTACACAACTCGCAAAACTGGATTTTGGGTGATCCCCGCAATAGAAATCTGAAGCCCGGTAAGGAGCAGGGCGGCCACGCTTCTGCCCCCTGTGTGCCTTGCATACCCTCCAAATCCTGATCCCAATGCAGCCGTGCCCGCTGCGTAGTACCAGGGAGTTTACAGCGCATGTGGCACAACCATTTTCAAGACAGGGCCGACATTTTCGACAGACAGGTTCAACGCGGGTGGGGGGTGGGGGATTGCAGTCCCCCAAAGCCTGAAAAAATTGCGAGAGAACTGCGGTAAATTGTGGTAAAATTGTGGTAAAAATTGCGGTACATTTTTTTTGGGTCCATGAGCCATGAGCAGCAGTGGAGCACAGATATGCAGCTGGTTGCACACAAGACCGTAGAACAAAAGGTGCTTGGTTGAATTCCTGCACAGGACTGTATTTCTGCAAAAGGTTTTTTTGACCAATTATGCACCCAATTGGTAGGATAGTGAGGCTTTCAGCACATAGCATGCACACTGCACCAAAGCTTTCAGCACAAGCATCTAATCCAACCGTCCTTCCACATCATCATTATAATGGGCCATGAAAGCCACACGACGGGCATTGTCGCTCATTGAATACCTCTGGTCCGTGTCAGTATATTTCCAAAACGAAAAGAACCGCTCCACATAACGTGCCTTTTGGCCACCCTATCTTTTGCCACGCTTCACTGGCCTTTTACCCTGGCCGGAATCACTGTCCAGAAGTGGACGACATTTTGGGAAGACAAAAACAGAAAAGCGACATGCAGGACAGATGTGAACACATACACATACAGTGTGCCTAGAGAGAAAGATTTTTCCTCAGGGGAAAAATGAAACTTTTGAATAGAGGCATCACTGAAAAATTGCGGTAAAATTGCGGTAAAATTGCGGTAAATTGTGGACATCAATCCCTCCCCCAGTTCAACGTCCTCCAAGAACTTCAGAAAGCCCTGTCCTGCACTGACATGGGCCACTGTCCTGCACTGGCACAGGCCCTGGTGTGGGCGACGTGATGGTGATGGTGGTGGTTGCAACCACCACTGTTGTCAAATGGTGCCATTAAAAAAATAGCCGCCGCCATTAGCCCGCAGGCTGCAGGAACAAAGAAGGGGGGTGGGGGGTAGAGCCCCTGACCCACCAACTCAAGATGATACCCACCCTGACCCCGCCTCAGTATGCCCATTTCGAAAAGGTGTGTGGCAAAATGCCTGGTGGGGGTAAAACTACGGGTCAGACATCCCAGCCTTACCTTTGCTCCCCCAACTATCTGTACTTCCTATTTCCTTTACCTATTGCCCTATTACTGTGTGTTACTGTGTACTGTTTCTTGCTGCTGCTGTTGCCGCCACCATCGATGTGACAGGCACCTGCGCTCTGTGCACTGAGAGTTGCTGGGTTAGTTGCTGGACCAGAGGGCTGAGAGTTGCTAGACTCGAGGGGCACCCCCCCCCCTTCTCACGTCCACCCCTGAATGCCAAGGCTCAACTACTGGTGTAGTGATGTCACTGAGATTGCCAGTGTTTGAGCCCTTGCGGGCCCCAGCTCCTGCAGCATCATGTAGTGTGGTGCCGAGCACCTCTCCGCCTGCCTGCATCTACTTGGCTGTGAACCATAATCCCCCAGCGGCGCCATATCCAAGGCATGTCATGAAGAGACCACCAAAGGGCAGCAGGCGCATCCGTTCGATGGGATGCCACCTCTCCATCCAGACCCGACCCCACCTCGGCAACCAACTTTTGTGTCCCAAACTTTCTCATGCTCTAGCTTGCCCTTCTCTGTGCCCCACAGCCACAAATCCGTTTTTGCATGGTGCCTGCATGCGAGCAAAGTGGCATACTTTGCGCAAACAAATATGTGGAGTTGTATGATCAGCTGGTCAACAATCAAGAGGCCGTGGACGTGCTCAAGGCACCGTCCGATGCTTGTGGGCTTTTGCAGGGTGAAGCTCCAATTACCACTATCCACTTAGGTGAGTAAGGGGATGCCTCAAGAAGTCTTGTTTCGACACAAGCAGTCCCACAGCAGACTGGAGAGCAAACCCGCAGGGGGATGAAAAACCCCTTGCGGGTTTGAGCAGGATATCAGCAGGAAGAGGGGGGGGGGATTCCTGGGGCCTCATACCAACCCACCCGGCCTGACACCCACCAACCCAGACCCATCCCTTGTCACAGCGGACTAGCTCATGTCCCTGGAGCCTGATTGGCGGCCCATACCTCGAGGTGTCGCATAAGGCAGACCCGGTCATAGCTTTGGCCGGCAGATGTGACGACTGGGTCGCGCATGATCTCCCCCGAAATAGCATCGATGAGATCCGGGTACTCCCTCTCGAAGTATTGCTGAGATAAGGAAACGGGGCTGCATTGGGAGGGGCACAGGGCGGCCTTGCGAGACACCCAAACCCCCCGGCCAGACCGAAGACCGCTTGGCCCCCTGCCCCCCCCCCCCCCCCCGCCCCCTGTCGGCGTTGCCCTGCCTGCGGCCCCTTGTCCCGGACAGATATTCCACCCTCACCCACAAAACTGCACCCCCCCCGACACCCACACACACACACACACGCACGCACCCACCCACCCACCCACACACCCACCCACCCACCCACCCACCCACCCACCCACCCACACACACACACACACACACACACACACACGATGTACAGAATACCCAAACCGTTAAACCCCTGCAGGCAAAACGGAGCACTGGGCACTCAGCAGCTCATCATGCCGTCCATGTGACAATAGACATGGGCGACTAGGCGCCTTTCTGCAGTAGACAGCGGGACTCAGTGCGGCGGGACCTACAGGAAAGGGCAAGCAGAACTGCATCTTGCAGTTCCGCATTTGTTCAAGGCAGTTGTAGGGGGAGGAAACAAATTGGCACCTCCGGGGCATACTGCGTGCCGGAGGCGTGTATGCATTATGCACGCCGTGTGTGTGGCCTCAATCCTTCACACCTTACAGGCGATGGCGTTGGGTAACCCATGCTGTCTACCGCGGGGAGAAAAGCGGAGGACATTTGTTGATCAGTCTCAGCGCATACTACATATCTTGATGCTGACAGGCCACCCGTAACCGGGTGGCTACACACACACAACATGGAGTGGGAGGGAGCGGGACAGGGACAGGGGGTTCAATGGGGAACAATGGGGACAGTCACAGCGGGACATGTCCCAAAGCTTGCACACCGCTGACCAGTCTTGGCACCACGCCCCTGTGATACCATTTGGTGAAAAACGCTCAGGCACACACTAGCTTGAGTACTGTGACCCTTTCCAGAAGGCATGTGTCTGCAGCCATTGGAGGATAGCCCAGACATGACAACATCGCCGTCGCGGGAACAATTTAATGTGTTGGTGGATGTAGCCCGCTGTTTTCTCGGATGTGTGTGGCGTGCATGCATACGTACGCTGCATAGCACTGTGGGCCCATCTGGCGACGCGCTTGTGTTCATACCCTGACAGGATAGCCACTTGACACCATGCACTTACGCTGAGGAGTTGCCCTGCCCATGTTGTACACCATGGTGCCCCTGCAGCGAGCGCCCCTGTGATTATGGCTGTGACGTATCCCTGGTGCTGTGCTTGTGGGTTCTTTAGGGGTGCCCCCTGTTTGAGATCCCATGAGTGGTTGAGGGCGTTAGGGTGGACATATGCCAATCCCATGCCGTCGGCTCCCCGGACCATGCAAAAACCACACACACACACACACACACACACACACCCACACACACACACACGCGCGCGCGCGGAGACCCAGACACACGCCCCAAAGCCAAAAGTGCCCTAACCCGCCTGCACCATTCCCCCCGCATCATTGCTCAGTGTTTCCCTCGGGGGTTGGGGCCCTGGGACACTGTGGCCACTCCACCCACTCAGCCACCCGCCCACCCACACAAATGGGGGTACCCCCCCGCTGGTCTGTAGCCTGGACCACAGCCCAACCAAACAGAATATACCGCTACACAACACCATCCAGTGCACCCACGGCCATCAGTCATGTTCGACCACGTCCCAACCCTCGGCCACCCTAATACCCCGCCCCAAAAAAACGAGCACCCCCTTACCCTCAGGTGGGTGGTGAGGGGGGGGGGGGGGGGCGGGTCCACAGCTGCCCCAAAATGTTAACTGTCCAACCTAATCCACGCCCCCGGCCCTTGACCACCCCATCCCCCCCAAACCTCATCCCCCGACCCCAGGGGTGTTGCCAGGGCCACACACCTGCAGTTCGATCTCCTCAGAGGTCATGGGAATGTTGTGCCCCATGGGAGCAGGCCCGTTCGTCATGGCCACACACACACTGATACTGGTTGGCGACTGCACCATCGGGATGGGGGCCGAGGCCTCGCCATTCTCATGTGCCATTATCCGCTGCCTCCTGAACAGCACGAGAAGATCACATCCTGGACCAACCCCCGCATGCCTGCTCGTAGGGCGGCGGGGGGGGGGGGTGGGGCGCTGTTCCCGCGGCGCGGAGGCAAAAGCAGCGTGGCGCAGGTTGCAGGATTTCTTCAGAATGGGGGGCCGCTGTTGCATTTCAGATCCTAGGGTCCTGTTTTCCTGTTTTGGCCCTCCATGAATTCAAAAGGTCGATTGGATCTCACCGATGATTCAGATACGCGGAGAGCACCAACCAATTTTTGCGGTGGTGCCTATGCATCGTCACAGCCTACACTTGGGGGGTGAGCACAGCACAATGGACCAATCGTCGATGTGTACCCCGCTGTCTCGAAGCAGGCAGCTCATACGCCCTCTGTTCCTTAGAACCGGCGGATCCTACACACAGCACGGCGGCACTTGCATGGGGGGGCACTCAGGCCCAGACCCTGACACCAACACCCCTACTCACCTTTTGGCCCCCTGGTCCCGAGAACTGTGCTCGCCCCATCAGTTCAGCAACCCATGATTTGACCTTTCTGCTTTCTGGCCTTACACGTGTTCGGCTGCACATTTCCTTCCACAATGCGCGGCGCGGAATCAGTACCGTACATGTATGCACACGGAATTCTACTGAACGACGCCGTGCCGGGAATTGCTGACGGAAATGTGCAGCCGAAGGTTTAGCCGCACTTTGTCTCATGATGCGCAGGCCTTCCACGGAAATCGTGGACGTGCCCACAACAGTGTACAAGTGTGGTGGGTGGGTGGGGGGTCCTTTGGGGGGGGCATGGGGGGCTGCCCGGCTGGGGTCCCGGGTACCTCAACACATATCCCTCAAAATGAGATCCCCTTGTACTGATCATTTTGAACACAAATATGTGAGATTTTTGAAAAAAATAATACCCCTTGGGGGGTCTGGTACCAGCAACCAGGTTGGTGGGCTGGATGGGGGCGGTCAGGGGTCAGAAAAATTTTCATGTTTTTGCATACATATTTGGATTCCCCATAAAATTCTGAGCATTTTGAGTATACACACAAGTAGTAAAAACGAAATTTTACCCCCCTCCAAGTTGGCGCCAAGTTGGGGCCAAATGTACTCCTGACTTCCTCAACGTTTTGGACCTCCTGGGGTAGGGGGTTGGGGGGCGGGGGGGGGGGGGGGTTAGGTCTGAGTGGGCACTTGTACGCAACAGGCTCCAATACCGCATCGCCATCAACCCGCAACAAAAGTGGCGTGATGCACTTGAGGGGGCAGGAGGCTGAAGGGTGGTTTCAGAAGTGGTTGCCAAAGCGGTTGGGGGCTAAAGTCTTGCAGCTGCAAAAATGGTTGGTGGGCTGCTGGGGGTGGAGTTGGGGCGGAGTGAATTGTCACCACGAACCAGGGGGGTGAGGGGACTGCTCTCCGGCTTCAAGCGCATGCCTGACCGACCCCATTGAATACCTAGCAATGATCCCCAAGACCAAAACAATGGTGACCACGAGGCAGATGGATACGACCACCACCGTCAGCCATGTGGTGGAGCTGGCCCCACCGGGGATAAGCCCCATTTCAAAGAAATCAGGAGTCTTAGCCAACCCATCATCAGCCATCACTTGGATGAAGATGGGGCCTTGCATCAGGATGTCTGTAATACACATGATCAAGGAAGGAATGGCAGCGCAGCATGCAGTAAACTACCACCACCACCACCACCACTTAAGCCTGACTGAAAGTCTGTAATTCTAAAGGTGTGAGGGTCTAAAAATCAAATAGGATGCGTGCGACTCAGAGCTCAGATTGTAAATTTGTACATTTGTTTGTGGGACATTCTCACTGTCGTTGCTGCTGCTGCTGCTGCTGTCCTGGTTGGAATTACGAGTACAAGCTGAAGTATTGTTGATTTCCAGATGGCAAGCTCGGACAATCCAGTGGGAGACTCCCACATTCTGTGCAATTTAGCAATATGACCCCGGGGGGGGGGGGGCGACCCCTCGGTTCTGGACGCCAACTACCCCCCCAACTAACTGTTGGCCGGAGGCCCCTTGGGGGGGGGGGGGCATTGGAGGGGGGGTTCAGGGGGGGCGATTGGGGGGGGGGGGGGGGCTCCGGGAGGGTGGGTTGGGGGGGGGTCCAGGTGGGGCAATTTGGGGTGTTGTGGGGGGGGCACAGGCTCCCCTTACCTCCCCTTGCCCTCCCTCTAACCATACCATCACCATAAACCTAACCCTAACCTTTGCAGCAACGTGGTTTGGCCATGCCAGCCATGTTGATTGGGCTGAACAAGATCCCCCCAATTTCGTTCATGGCTGCTTTTGCCACATCATTGCTCTCCATTTTGGACCCCAACACTCACTCTGAAGCTAGCCTAGGGTGAGAGCCAGGGCTAGGGTTAGGAGTAGGGTCACCGAGCTGGTGGAACCAGTCCTGGTTTTATAACCCTTTTTAGTGTCTAGGGTGGACCTACCAGGTTTAGCAGCAGCAGCAAGCAAGCAAGCAACACACGCGAAATGGGGAAAAATCAGAACTCCGTTGTGGTGCTTCAGATTCGGGTGAAATTTTGGTGGATGATACCTATGGCTGTGAAGTACAATCACACAAAGTTTGAGCAAGAAACTCGACGGTGGCGGCCGGGAACGGGATTCGCAAGTGGCGGACCTCGGTTTCAAAAACTGCAGTTTAGGGCCAAAAACAGCCATTTTTGGGCCAAAAAAGCCCTGGAACACATTCAAAACGGCCAAACGAAGGGAAACGGTGGGTACACTTCATGTGCGGCTTGACTTCCCCATGTCAACGAGCTCTTTGCGGCCCTCTAACTCCATGAAATGTCCCGGAAACAGCCCAAAAAGGCCTCCAGAAGCTCCAAATGCCAACAGCCACAAACCAAGAATAGGCCATATCTTTGGCTACATGGCTCAAAATGCGATTCCGAGGGCACCTTCTCCACCCGCAACCCCCCACTTTTTGTGGTTTCCACCCGTCAGAATTTCCCAAACGGACGCCTAGTCCCCATTACCTAGGCCCACTGGGCTGCGGCAAGCTGCAAGCTCAAGCCCAAACAGGTGGGTGCCCAAATGGGTCAACAGGGTCCAATAGGGGCAAAAAGATGACTTTCCTCAAAAATGATCCTACACCATGTGCGACGCTAAAACAAGTGTTTTTGGACCGTTTTGAGCTTGTGGTGGCCCATTTTGGTCCTCCAAAAATCCCAAAATGCCTTGAAAATGGGCTGTTTTGGGACCAAGAATGGGTCAAAAATGGGTCAAAAACGCATTTTTCCAAACCTCATCCTAGACCATTTGGGGTGCACAAACGGGTGAAATGAGCCCATTTTGAGCCCATTTTGGGGCATTTTGGCCCCTTAAATGTCCAAAAAGCCTTGAAAGTGGGCCTCGTGGTGATGGGGTTCACATGCAAGCTGATTTCACTTTGTCAAGAGCCATCAATGTGTGAATCATTCTTGATGTCCCTAACCAGTCATAGCCGATGTTCCCTCCCCCACCAGCTCGGTCCCAATATTCAGTCTTGATTAGGGTTAGGGTTAGGTGTAGGGATAGGAGTAGGCTGAGGGTTGGGGGTGGGTGTTAGAGTCAAGGTTGGGTTTAAGGATAGTGTTGGGGTGCAAATTGGACAAAATTTTCCTTAGGGCACCTTTGGTGTTCATGGAGCATCGGGCGCCTTAGGCGCCCATGGACGCCTGGGGGCGACACCTTTGGCAACTAATTGTTGGCCGAAGGCCCCTAGGGGGGGGGGGGGGGGGTAGTTGGCGTCCTAGGACCCGCGGAGTCGCCCCCCCGGGAATATGACGGAATTCATACAATCCTGAGGCTACACAATTGCTGCTACCTACAGCGCTCTCTCCCCGACCCAAATGTAAATTGAGCCAAATTCTATTGCCTTCGGCAGTGCACCTCGAAGAGAGGCTGAGGGGCCTGACAGTCAGCGAATCAGTCAGTTAGTCAGGCCAGCAGTCAGTCAGTCAGACAGTTAGTCAGGCCAGCAGTCAGTCAGTCAGACAGTCTGTCGGGCAAGCAGGCAGGCAGACAGAAACACACAGTTTGGGTTTTTTTTTCAGTGGCAGACTTGGCTTCAAGCAGTTGGGAGAACACCTACTGCAGAACGCGCAGCAGTCTCGGGGTAAAGCAGCCAACCGCAAACCTGCAGGTCGGCGGTTCGAACCCCAGTCCGCCGATCGCGGCGCGGTGCCGAGGACAGCCGGCCGCCCGGGACTCGAACCGCGGACCTCCAAGCCGGCGGTCAGCTGCATTACCATTGGACCGCTGCTTATCCTGACAGGACTGGCTCTCCCCAATGCTTGAAGCCTGCTGAGCACAAATTTTTGACCCCCCACCCCCCTCAAAAAAGTGATATCCAGTTTCAGGGGATAGAGGCCTCAAAATCAAAAAATCCATTGGGGGATTGTTTTATTGGGCATTGAGCAAAATAAGGGGTTGGACATCAAATATCATGCCTTGGGGTATGCTACGCGAATGACCCCCCAAAAGGGGGGGTATATGACGCCCGCGCCTGCGCTTGATCTAACAACCTCTCTTTGAGGTGATTTTGAATGCACGCAATCCATAAGGCCAATGCCTTTTTTGACGACTTTTCGGTCTTCCGCCCCCAAACATTTCGCACGCATGCCCTTTCCAAGCGGAAGCACCATGTGGTTTGCTGACAAACTGACACCACAACCACCGCAAAGCACTTGGCCGACGGTAGAGAGGACCAAGCAACCGGGACCGAGCCCTGTTACAGTGCAGCTCCCACGCTCAGCGAACATCAGCTCTTGCTCATCCACCAACCTCTAAGTACAGACATACCCGCCCCCTTGCAATCTCCCCCCTTTTGTCAGGCCGGTTCTCCCCCAAGGGGGGGGGGGGGGTCATGAAGTGACAGTTCCCCCCCCATGGGGGGGTGGGGGGGTTGCACCACAAATCTGTACCACTTTACAGCCGCAGCAGTGCATGCACAACACCGGTAGTATCAATCCCATTCAAGCATTCATGTTTCTTCCGTGCCCTTTCCTCAGGCACTGTGTGAAAATTCTTTTTACGAGTCCAAACCACCTTGAACTCTTGGACATGTTCAGTGGGCATTTCAGGGATAGGCTGAGGATTGGAAGATGGGGCACAAGTGGACTGTGCAGCACGCTTGCCAGCCCTTTGGGGAGCACGCTTGGCTGGAGATCCCAGCGACTCAGGAGATACATTCTGTGCTGCCTCCAACCGAGATGACTTGGCTGCCGTATGATCCACCACCTTGGCCCCAGTACCCTGGTATTGAATATGCAGGAACTCAGGTCCAGAGGGCGAGGGACCAATGACTGCTGCCAGCAGTGGGCCACTCTTGCTGCGAGAGTGGTACCAAACATGAGCGCCTATGGCATACATTTGTGTCTGAATGCAAAGGGGAGTCAACTCTGACGGGGGGGCCCAGCGTAGGAAGAACAAGAGAGCACAACGGAAAAAACCTGCTGTCAAAGTGACGGTTCCCCCCCAAGGGGGGGGGGGGGTTACGCTCCTTTAATTTGGGACGATGGGGTTTGCCTGCCTGATTGCCGTCTGCTGTGGCCACTGCTCGCCGGGCGCTGCCTGCTTGGCAAGCACACAACTGCCCGCCTCAGTACAGCGCTGTGAATGAGCACCCGGCCCCAAGAGGCAGGAAGGACCTGCTCGGCATCGGAACGTGCGTGTTGCAGCGTCGAAGAGGATCCAGTCTGGGAACGTCGGATGGGGATGAGCTCCGTCCTGGACCATTGCGGAGTACGTCAGGACATCGCCATCCTAATGGCAAAGCAGTGGGTAGCACGGCCCTCATGGCGACGGGCATCAGGAGAATGAGGAGCAGGCGGAACACACCACTCCCAAGGCTTGCCTCTGAGTATAGGCGGCGCGTCACCCGGCCACCGTAAGTGCGAGCAAGTCATATGCATGTGCACAAGGGGGCGGGGGGGGGGGGGGTCGTGGGCAGAGTCTACAAACAGAATATGCCGTTGCCGGTTGGCGGGGGGCAGCTGAGGGGAGGAAGAGCGCCTGGGATGCAGGTTTGGCCCATGGGATGGGGAGGGGGTACCCCGAAGGAAATCTGGCACAAGCAGCACGGTGGCAGGAGCAGCGATCAGCACATGACCCGGAAAGCAAAGTGGCTCGTCAGCCCATGGGTCCCTTTGTGCCACAGCATGGGACACCGCAGAGAGCGCCTGTGGGGTGGACACCGACAACACAGTGGCAGGTGTTGCGCAACGGTAGGCACGGCGCACTGTCGCCCTGCTGCGACCCCCGGACCTACATACCACACAATGAGGTCACGGACTTGGGGGTGTTGTTCGGCGACAGGGTTTCATACGACAGGAAACATGGAGATCCACGTGTCTCACTCTCCGTCCTCCCCTTCCAATGCCTCCCAGGGGGTAATGCGCGGGGCGCGCAATGGGCAAACACTCCCTCCGATACACCACACGCCACACACGAACACATTACACACGAATACGCACTACACAACACACACACTACACACCACACTCCACACACTCCACACATGGCACAACACACCAGAGAGTACATACTACACGTTTTACACAATCACAAACAGCGCAGTACACGTTGCTGTCGCTTACACGGCGGGCCAAGTATGTTCGGCCACGTGAATGCATTCACATAACAGCCCAATTCAGAGTTTGCAGCGATGATGGGCAAAATGCCCAAGAGATCTCCCAGTGAATTTCAGCTGGTGGCACTATGGGTGGCCAACACTGACAACACATAACCGAATTGAAAACAAATAAAGCTCTGTCTTCTTTCTCACCCCTCTCCGCGTGCTTTTTTGCATTTGCCAAGTTCTCCTTTGGCCTCACAATGGCTCTAGCATGTTGTCAACAAACTATACAAGCCACAATGCATGCCGTGCAATCAAGATGCATCGTTCTCAGCAATTGAAGCATTCGCTTCAAATGCAGCAGCTTGAAGCTGATGGGGCGATGAGCAGTTCTGCTGGGGCGAAGGTGCGTGGAATGGGCATAGCAAGCGCGCACAGCAGACATGCAGAGAAGACAGAAATGGTGCCCATAGCAGGCGCAATGGAGATACATTACCCTTGCATAGCAGGTGCATCGCAGTGTGTAGCGGGTGCATCGCAGGCATGCACAGTCGGATGGAAGCATAACCTAGCTGGCGCATAGTAGATGCATAGCCTGTGCATAGTGCACACACAGAGCGCATGACCGGGGCACAGCACATGGCAGGTGCATGGAGGGTTCATGGGTGCTGTGTACACCCCCATGGGCAGTGTGAGCCTGTACAAGGAAGCCAGGATCTGGTATGGCGGATGGAAGGAACGCGCACAGCCATCTCACTGGGGTCATCAGCAGTAGAGATGCATCCCGTTGGGCTGTACACGTGCGGTCTACACCGATGGCCGTGTCAACCAAAGTGTATATCCATTAGGCAGGAACAGTCACAGGGCATTCAACAACAAAAGCCTGGGCACCTGCCCCATTCCTCACAGTCCTGCCCCAGATCAACCGCAGCAAAGGCGTACCAGATCCACGAAGGTGTCCTTGGCAAATTGGAAGACAACGTCACGCATGCCCCGCACAAACTCAGGGGCCCGGTACTGTGTCCTCAGTGGCTTGTGGATCTGGGGTTTGTTGTTCTCCTTCAGGTACACCGAGAACTCCGTGAAAACCGACCCATATCCCAATGGGTGCTCTGAACATCGGTTGGAAATCGGTGGCAGGGCGGTGGGAATGGTCGGAAGCGGGGGGCAGGCACACGTGTTGCACAGTAATCATGTACCACCAGACAGAAATGTTGCCTTGCAGCACCCTGGTTTTGTTTGGCCTCAAAACTGAGGCCATGAGTCGGTATACACCAGAATCAAGTGGGAGTATGGGACAATGCAAGGGTCTCCCAGCGCTGACAACTGGAGGAGAACACCATTCGAATCAAGTCACGTATCGCCGTCTTGCGCTGCCGGAAACTGCCACCCCCTTACGGAGTTCCCAAATAGAGACGGGCTGCAGGTTCAAACGACGCGGAAACTCGAACGACAAATAGCACAGCAAATGCACAGGGCATGCACCATCACAACAAAGTTCCCTTTACCAACAGCAGGTGCCTCGTTTTGTGATAAGAAGGCCCAGCCAGGGACGTCCCCTCAAACATCACCCGTTGCCTTCCATCCTGCACCTGCGTGGCACGCAGAAATGTTGGTGTCACCATCTCGCAGCACCGTACGACACCATGGAAAGAGATCTCATGCATCAAAGCGTCCGGTGGGTGCACAGATTGGGATACTGCTGCTGCAGAATCGAGCAGAGGGTCCATTGCACCGGAACAATATCCCGCACCACCATGACGACCAGTCACTCAACGACTTGTTGGCCCATCAAAGGGTTGGTACACGGGGACAAACAAGGGCAAAATCTCACTAGTTGCACCAGCTTCGAGGAACACAGGGCCAACCTGTTGGGGACGATAACGATTCCAGTTACGATTCCCGGTCGCCACCAAGTGCCACCTCAGTGCTTTTTCGTCATTCCATCATTGGGGTGTAGCCCAACCCACCCAGACCGCGAAAAAAAATTGCTCTTTTTTCATGATTTTTTATTTCTACCTCCCTCCCTCCCTCATTCTGTGTGCATGACTGCGGTATCCCTGCTTGGCCCATTTCTGACAAGGGATCGCCCCCCTGTGTGACATATAGTCCATCTGTGGTTTCTTTACAGGGCCCTGGACAGTCACCCGTTTACTCTTCACCGCATGATGCAGTGTCGATCTTCTCCTGAAGGTCCGCCAAGCCGCTGTCTTGACCCCACCATTTCTGTTTCTCAATGGCGGCGGGTTGCGGTGGTCAAGACATTAAGGATCCATGCGGCATTGACCTTCGCTCGGCCCCCCGACTGCGGTGTGGCGCCCGTACTGCAGGCCCCTAGTGGCGGTTGCGGCGATCACCCCCGCAGGTTCGCTCAAGCGAAGTCTGGCACTCACCACCAGGGTCTGCTCAGCCCTATCAGGAGGGCCCCTGCAGGTCGACTCAACTGATCACAGCAGTGCCCGGCTCCCGGCCGCGGGAACCATCCCCAACACCGCTGCGGGCTTTTGTACGAGTGCCTGTGCCCCCCCCCACCCCCACCTCCAGCACCCAAGAGTTGCGGCGGGTCTTGGAGCAGCAGCTGCTGGCATAGGGATCACATGAAAGCATGGCACATGGCACAAATTCAGTGCACACCTGCATAAACATGTATGCGGTAGGCCCGCTTTGCGAGGTTTAGCGGTGGCAGCCCGATGAAACTGAGAGCAGCACATGGCAAAAGCAGAGGCGACCGAAGACACTGAGGTAGCCGAACAGGACTTTCCCTGACTCAAAGGAGAAATGGTTCTGTCCAATGACATTTAGTGCGCCCACTCCCAGCGCGTCGGTGGTGGTAAACCACCGGCGGTTCACTGCCCATCCCCAGACCAGATGTCTCGTTGCCTCCCCAAAACAAAGGGGAGGGGAAATCGTGTCCCTTATGAAAACCGCTGGAGCAACGGAACCGCCCGTACCCACCACACAAATGTTCCCCATCCCCCTAGTCCGCCCCCCTTTCAGACTGTTGTCGGTTGCGCACGACGGTGCCCCCCCCCCCCCCCCAAAAGGAACATCGCCAAAATGACATTTCCCTCACTTCCAGAGGCAGAACCATCACAGCATGCGGTTTGCAGAGCAAAGCCATAGCACACACAAAATGCCCATCGGTGGTGCCTTTCTGCATGTCGCAGTCTGCTGAGAAACCAGGCTCATCCAGCCACGGGTCTGGCTGCAGGCTTGGCAGAAACAGTGGCAAAAGGTTGGCAGCAAGCTTGGGGCAGGGTTTGGCAGCAACTGCAGTTTGGCAGCACGTTTGGCACGGATAGCAGCAGGATTCCCAGGGGGATGCAGCCCTTGCGGGATCCATTTTTTTCTCAGGGATGTCCAGTGTGAACTTCAACTTCCCATCATAAACAAGCTCAATACCGCACGAAGCCTCTTTGCCCATAACAGCGCGGTATCTATTGTCCCACTGTCTCTTGCACACCACTTGAAGGGCTGCCGACGGAGGGCTGCTTCCTGCAGTGGTAAAGGAATTCTCATCAGAATCAGTGTGACTATCTAACCTAGTACTCGACCCTGAGATGCAAGCAGGGCACATGATACATGATATCTGTACAATACATAAAGAAATGCGTTGCCATTGACGCACGGATGACAATTACAACATAATGCACCAAGAACACTGATTGGGACGACCATTCGAAACATAACACAACATCCAAATCCTCCATTTTTGATGCCACCAACAAGTCAAAATGACCATTTCCTCATCTACAGGGACGTGCAAGGGCGACTGCGGCCCAAATATCGTATCGTGTCGTGTCGTGTCGTGTCGTGTCGTGTCGTGTCGTGTTGTGTCGTCGTGTCGTGTTGTGTGGCGCCGTGCCGTGCCGTGCCGTGTCGTGTCGTGTCGTGTCGTGTCGTGTCGTGCCGTGTCGTGTCTATCGTATCGTATCGTATCGTATCGTATCGTATTGTATCGTATCGTTTCGTATCGTATTGTGTCCCACACTAGCCTAGCCTCTAGCCTAGCCCCTGTCCTAGCCTAGCCTACCCTCCCCTAACCCCTATCCTATCCCATCCTATCCTAGCCAACCCGAACCTGGCCTATCCTATCCTATCCTATCCTACCCTATCCAACCCTACGCTGGCCTATCCAGGGGGGCAGGGCCTTCTTGAGTTGCTCTAAAGAGGTGGGGGGGGGGGGGGCATTCTTGAGTTGGCCGGTCGCTGGGCTTGGTAGACTGCCAGTATTGTTGAGGCTGAGACTTGCACTCTTCCCAAACCCTTCGCAGACACCCCCCAATTTCCTGGGTAGTCCAAATCAGCTACCTAGTACCCGACCAGCCCTCATTGGACACCCCTCCTTAGGGGGACAGGGGGTGCAATATACAGAATTCCGGGACAATGGAATCAGCCACCTTCGTGCTAACTCAGACCACACACCCCAAAGGGGACACACACCCCTGTCTCAACTGAAAGCAAACCTGTAGTTCTTCCACTCGAGCCAGGAAGGGAGGCTCTCAAAGCCTCCAGACACCACAAGTCTTGGGGTGGACCATGTGACGCCATCAGCCTCAAAGATGTCCCCAATGTACAGTTCCCAAGGCCGGCCGGCGGGGATTGTCAGGTTACCAACTGCAGGGACCGAAGCGGGGGACAGGTGGACCCCAGGCCTGCTCTTGAAGGGAAGGGAGGCCACTGTGTAGTGCGGCAAACGATTGTAAAACCGGTTGGCGACGGTTGGGAAAGCGGTTGAGGAGCAGGAGGCGGCGGCAACAAAACCGTTGCAGGGGGAGTTGGAGGGGTACCCCCCCCCCCTTCAAGCGCAGGCCAGATTGAAGGCGGGGGGGGGGGCTTGCAGATTGAGATGCAACCTGTTAAAAATGGTTCTGTTGCCGCACTGTGCCCTGGGGGCCGTCTGTTGCTCTAGGTTCTGGTGCCGCAACCGAACGCAAGGCAGGGGCAGGGATGTGCTGTAGGGGGCAGGAGGCTGAGAGAGAGTGGGTGCCAAGCCGGTTACCGGCGGTTGGAGAGCGGCTGGGGAGGCAAAGTCTGGCTGTCACAAACGTTGGTGGGCCATTTAGTGCAGACGGCAGCGGTTGGAGCAGACCCATCTCCCCCACCCTTCGAGCACATTCCTGGGCGAGAGGGTGGGGGGGGCGTCCAAATGTGACGTGGAGAACCAGTCGGCAGATGCACCGTGGCGCCGGTTAAGGGGGATTCTCCGCTCCACTGGACCGTCCACTTCTGCGTCAGGGGCACTGATGAACCCTGAACGAGGATTTGGGGCGGAAAGCGGTGTGTGTATTTGGGCGCGCTTCGCGAGTGCCAGGGCGTTCTTTCCATTCAAAAAATAGGCTGCCGACCAGCTTTCCTGGATCTCAATGACCACAGATCTTTGCCTTTTGTGCGCTCAAGTTTTCGACAGAACAAGAAGAACAGTCTCTTGTCGCAGCCCATCTGGAGGGCAATACCCGGCAGTCGAGGGAAAGGTAACAGCGGTTTTACGCCACCGACAGCGGTTGTGGCGTGCGTCTGCATCAGCAAAGCACCTACGACTACCTGCTGCTCTGCTGGTCGCAGGATATGCCACCCTCTGTGCCCCATTGGGGCTGCTGTGCCCCCCAAACATGTTCCTGTGGTCTTGCACCAAAGCTCTTGGCGTGCTGGAAGATGATAGAAAGGCCACCTGAGATGCTGCCCTGCTCCTTTGCTGACTCAAATGGAACGGGGCTGCACTGCACGCCGGTGAATTGCCTACCACAGGCGGCAACCCGCAGCCACTGTGATGGAAGCCAAGAAGCAAACTGACTCCTCTGGTAAGGAAAGATGCGGCCCGTTCAGTGTGCTCGCCTGAGTGGCATGGGCTGCACTTTGAGGACCGCCGCTGCATCCATGGGTGCGGCCAACGGGGGTAGAATCGCTGCAGAGCCAGCGGACATTCACAACCATTCGCTGTCCTGGTCCGCAACGGCTGACGACGATGACCGCCGATGGTCGGGCAGTGCCGGACTCCATTGGCCCGTGGCTGGCAGACGGAGACACACACTGCTACAGGACTGCGCTTCACAGAAATAAGCTGATGACCCATGAAGGATTCTGACGCTGAATATCCTCAGCCCTGCTCCACGACGCTGCCCAGGCCCGGCACATGAACATACTGGTGCGTGCGACTCTTGGCGGTGACCACAGTGTGAGGCTGATGATAGCAGTTGCCTGGTCCCATCCATCCTGAACAGTGGGGACGAACGGCAGGTGGAGGAGCTGCTGAACGGGACATGCCGCTCATGACACATCGCGGTTGACAAGAGTGGGGCGTGTGAGCGTGTATCAGGAGAGGATCATTTTTGAAAGGAAAAACAATTGTTTTTTGGCCTCCGATGGACCCCGTTAACCCATTTTGGCATCCACCAGTTTGGTCTTGAGCTTGCAGCTTGCTGCGGCCTAGTGGGCACTGGTACGGGGTCTAGACATCCGTTTGGGTGACTTCGAGAGGTGGAAACCACAAAAAGTGAGGTGCCCTCGGAATCACGTTTTGAGCCACGTAGCCCAAATACAGCCCGTTCTTGGTTGACAAACCGTTGGGTCTCAGACCCCACGTTGCCCATCCCCCGCTTTGAAGCGTGTCTGCCCCATGCCATAACGGTAGGGAGCTCTCATGGCCCTCATCCTCAGCTCCTTCCTTTCCTTTCAAGAACCAGGGGGGCGCACCAGTCGCTCTGGAGACTGAGGGCGCTGGGCACCAGCAGTAATGCCACATGTGGCACAGTTGGTTCCTTGGAGCTCCGCTGGTGGACGCAGTTTGGACTACGTCCCCATCCCCTTCAGACGCGAAGGCCTGAAATGGCGTTTGTCTGAGTGGTGTTGGCCTCTGCTGACCTGTTGTCGTAGTGACTGCGTGTTTTATTTGAATGGCAAAAACATTGTGCACGTCTTCCATGGCCCCCTCGCACCGCCCCAAGGATGTACCAGCACGGCTGACAACCATGGCAGGAGGGGGGGTACCCCCTCCTGGACCCCCCCCCAGACCCACATTGTGTAGTGGGAAACACTGAATTTTGCAGAAGGAAAAGTTGCGTTGGGCCATTTTTGGTACACAGGCCTGTTTTGAGTGCATGGAGGCCACTTTTGGCCCTTCCGAAAATCCCAGAATGCCTTGAAAATGGACTGGACTACACAGCATCCTGCACACAAACATCTTGCCCTAATTGCACCCACAGTGCCTTCATATACCAGTGGAGCCCAGTCTCAGACTCAATTGGGTCCGAGTGTTGCTGCTGTTGTTGCACAGTAGCATGCTATGCATTCACAGGGTGGTGTCCAAACCCAGTCTCAGACCGAATTTGGTAAGAGTGTTGTTGCTGGTGCTGCTGCTGGTGGCGGTGCTGCTGGTGCTGGTGCTGCTGGTGCTGGAGGTGGTGGTGCTGCTGGTGCTGGTGCTGCTGGTGCTGCTGGTGGTGGTGGTGGTGCTGCTGCTGTTCTTATTGCCGTTGGTGTTGGTGGTGGTGGTGGTGGTGTTGATGTCGTTACGATTGTTGTTGTGGTTGGTTGTTGTTGTTTTTGTTGTTTATGATCAAAGAGCAAGAGCAAACATACCGAGCCTGTTAGCTTAATGGTTAGTTCTTTCTTCTGCGGTGCCAATCCACTGAATTCATGTTTTTCTGCAGATGCGTACGTAGAACTGGGAACATTCAACCGCACGCTGTACAAAGCAACACAAACCAAAAGACAGACTAAGCAAATCACCAAAAGTACAACACCAGAGGGGTACATGCATGAATACACAAATGTAGGTGACCACACATGTGCGCAACATACGGCAACATGAGGACAACAAACAAACAACAAAAAAATAAGGGACTGTGTGGGCACCGGTCGCTGCAGCATCGCTCAGCTGCACAGAGATACTGAACGGCATGAATACTGCAGCAAATATGCAGTGAAGCTGCGCACTTTGCTGCTTTCCAACCCATGAAATGAATGAATAAAATAAAACCCACAACCGTACCCAATCCAACAACAACACAGACGCGTGCAGCCCCAATGCGTGAAGAGACAAATATGTACATGACTAATCATGCACTGTCAGCGCGCACGCTAATGTACACACAATGTGCGCACAAACACACACACACACATACACACACACACACACACTGCGTGAGGGAAACAAATGAACCAGCGACCAATAACCCAGTGAGGATGATCCAGAGCACAGCAGGGCACGGTGGTCACATGAAAACAGAAACTCAGAAAGACGCACGCACGCACGCACGCACGCACGCACGCATGCACCCACCCACCCACACACACACACACAGATACACATAACATACAACACAGGGCAGGGGCCGAGCATCAGGCACTGTGAAACACTTGGCCCATGCCTTGAGTCCTGCATCCAGACTGGACTTCCGCCAAAGTGGCTGCACTATCAGTGTGGAGCAGGGGATTTCCGTGCTCAGCCCTGTTGGTGGACCCGGTGCTCAGCTGAAGTGCTGTCCATTTTCCTCGTGGCAAATGTGGACCCCAAAAAGAGGCTGGGGTGTTCCATTGCCTGGGGACGGGGCAAAATTGCATTGTGACGGGGTCCAGTCGAAGACAGACCAGATCGCTGCCCTGTATGGGCCGGCTGAACGGCGACGGGCTGCTCTTAAGAAAGAAAACGAACGAATGGAGAAATTGCTTTCCTGCGACGCCATGACCCTACCGCCAACACGCAGCAACAGGTCAGGCCCAGGGCCGGAGGCCACACCCTTGGAATGCTTCAGCCATGCAGGCCAGCCCCCAAGAACCTCCGCGGTCACATCGATCACATCGTCCAAGTCCGCATCACTGAGACGGGGCAGAGGAAGAGGAGTCGCGATTTGAAGCGGCGCATAGCAGATGGGCCGGGCAACGTGCAAGGCCTCAGAAGGAGAGCCATGTGCAAATGCACTGAAAATTGGAAAATGGATCAACCTCGCAGATGCCAACCCACAAATCCCTGACGCAGACTCTGGGTTGCTCCGGGCACCCCCTGACCAGCTCTCCAGAGGTGGAAGAGGGCATGCGTAGAGTGGCCTGAAAGGCCTTAGTCCACACGGCTGCATTAAGGCCTTGATGACTTGACCGTCTGCAGCAAGGCCTTGAAAAGTGCAAATGGAGCGAGGACGTTGTTCCTCTGTCCATGCTTGCCGCGCCCTTTCTCATCCTCTCAACTTGTCGGCATTTTCCCCATCCCACAGCCGCACGGTCGTCGTCTTGCAATACCCCTCTATGATTTGCCCACAGCATCTGACAGCAATCTCAAGCCTTAGAAGAACGCCCCCCAATACCTGAACGGGGAAGGGGCTCTTCTTGTTGTGCTCACATTGCCAGCACACAAACCACAGCTTCGAACGTTTGCCCCAGCCCTGGCCACCATGCCCATCGAAACCAATCCGTACCTGAACAAGGGCCATTGGTACTTGCATGTAAATTCAATTCCACTCTGGTAAGCAAAGCTCTGCGTTGGGATGCGAGTGACAGGGGCGCTGTTGACCTTGCCCACTTGGATTGCCACTTGGAAAGGAGACCCTGCAATGCAAATACAGTGGATGACGCTGCTGTGCTGGGAAGCAGGAGGCAAACAGCACCGCGGGGCACGAAGAGGAGGATGAGCCAATCATCAAACCTAGTGGGTGGGTGCCTGGTTGGCTGACCCAGGGGCCTGGGGGTTGGTTGTCAAGAAGCAGGTGCCCTGCTTGCAAAAAGATCGAAAAGGGGCTTCTCAGCTGAACAGCTACTTTGGAATCACTCCTCCATTGCACACGCCGCAGTGTTCTTCTTGCCCAGAGAGGCTGAATGCTTCATGTTGTTTCACATTGTTTGTCTCCGTTGCCTGGGGTTGCCTGTGCCGTCAAGCCTGCGCTTCAAGGAGAACAAAGCCATAGGGTAGTGCAGCGGGTGCCCATAGAACCACTGGTGACTAGTGCTCCTTATCAGCCGAGCCCCTCTTTCGAATCCACCCTGCGCGTCCGGACCCGAGGTGAGTAGAGCATAGAGTGAAGTAGAGCATAGAGGTCTCAGGATCAAACCCCTGGTTGGTGAGGTCAAGGGCACCTTAACAAAACCGTTCAGCAGCATCCCAGATGGTCCTGAACTCATTGCTCTACCAATACCATCTGTAACGAGGGGTGCAACATGGGGTTGAACGGGTATGCCGATTGGTACTTCCGGGTGTACATACGCGTCCGCCTTTTGAGCAGGGGATCCTCAACCAATGGATAGGTGCGTTGGTTGCCCACCGATTCGGTTGGGGTTGAAGAGGGCGGTCTCAAAAAAAAGCAGTGGTGGGCAGCTGGCTCGGCTACCCCTAACAACCGGATCAAATTATTTTTGGTACGTGAGAGTGGGACAGTTATCCCGCTACTCACAGGTGCTGCTTCTGCCCCTTGGCGTCCCTCCCGCGCCGGCGCCGGCCATGCTCCACACAAAATCTGTCCCAAGATCATGAAGTCTGGAGGGTGATCACCACATCCGATGTGGGAAATGCAACACAGGCCCAGGGGGTTCCGGATCACCAGTGTTACCCATCGGTGATGCGCCGCATACTGTAACATGCAAAGGGGGGGGGGGGGGGCGCTCCCCAACGCATGATCAGGCAGGAGCCGCCCCGAAAAGAAAGTGCCGTCTGTAGGTCTGCGCCTCAGAAAAGACCCGGTCCGTATCCCTGCATTCCTGTGGGATCAGGGGCCACCTGGCTCCACAGAATCGGTTGTGTAGCTCACCGCATAATATCGGCCCCCCAGAGACGTGACCGCGGGCGAGAAGAAGGAGCGGGCCCCAGAGTTGAAGTTCAGCTTCGTCGCATTCCCCAGAAGGGTTCCTTCGTGGCTGAGCGGAATGGCAGCGGACTGGGGGGCAGTATCCATTTGACAGATTCAGAATGCATCGGGAAGGACAAGATATGGGGAGAACGGTGATGAGAATCAATGGTGATGGACCCGGTGGAGAATGCACGTCCGGGCGGCATGGATGTCCGCCGACCAGAATGCACGTGCTGATTGCCTTCGGAACGTCCTCACGACCGTCCATCACACGACCAACCACCCGTTTGGGAACCTGTGCATGACGCTGGGGACGAAAACATGTGCGCATTTCTGTGAAATGTGCGAACCACATTTTCGCATACTTCTGCCTTTCCCTCTCAAGTGCCCTGAGTTTTGCACCAGAAAAATTGCCTGCGCCTTCGGCGCCTGAATTCCTGTCCCTCTGTGCATGTGGATCATTGCCATGCCGAAAGCAGCACACTGCAAAACTTTCGAAAGCAACGCAAAAAAATGCGGAAATACTGCGAGTGCGATAATGCCCCCCCCCTCCCCAATCCATCACACGTTGCTGCACTGGATCTCACCCGGTGTTGATGCACCAAATCTTAAGACACACGATGTCACATCAAAGCCAATGCGCTTCAGATTCAAAGCGGGCCATGGGTCACTGGCCAGCAGCCCGAGAATCCAGCTTGCTCCTTGGGCTCAAGCCCGGGGATGCACTTGAGTGGCACCCAGGGCTCCAGTTCCATCGGCCCTGGGTTTCCCCCGGGCCGCTGCCGGTCCGGACGTTGAGGGAGCAGCTACCGCCGCCCCCAACGGCGCACGAACCATTTTGTAACCGCCAGACCTCCCCCCCAATCGCTTTGTGAACCACCAGCAACCGCCTCCGCAACCGCCGCTGAAAACCCTCTTCAGCCCCCCGCACCCCGAAGTCCCTTGGAGGAGGAAGCACGAGGAGAGCAGACCCCCACCACATCCTCTTGCCAACAAACATGGGCTGTGTGCAGCAGAACAGACCTTAGGACAATCGATGGGACTGCCATGCTCTCCAAATTCCAGACCATCAACGCCATCCCGCTTGATCCCAGCGTCGCAATTCGAGGGTGATTCTGCGCAACATGTGGGGCTGTGGGCATGCGCACGGGGGCGTGGCTGTGCCAGGGGAGGGGGTGTCCTTTGAAAGGGGTACTATCTGCTTTGGGAGGAGGACCCCATGCGCAGCAGTGCACCATTTTGCGCTGGTGCAGCCACAAGGTGGCGGGAAAGTCGTGTTTGGCGGCTGCATATGCTCTTTGACCGCCCCTCCCATGTGACTACGCAGCTTATCCCGCGCTTGGCCATATACAGCACGAAGTTGCCCCCCCCCCCCCCCTACCCCGGAGCCACGGGGGGGGGGGGGTACGGAAGCGAAGGTTTGGCGTTCCACACACAGAGCGGTGCACACACAAGGCGGTCTGTGGCCATCGCAGGAGTCTTGTTATTTAAGGGGGTGTGCCCGCGTTGAGCGAAGCGAGCTGTCTTTCGAGCGCAGTTAGCTGAAGGGAAGGTTTGGCGGTGCATACACAAGGCGGTGCATACACAAGGCGGTGCATACACAAGGCGGTCTATGGCCATTGCAGGAGTCTTGTTATTTAAGGGGGGTGCGGGGGCTGGCCCTTGCGTTGAGAGAAGCGAGCCGTCTATCGAGCGCAGCGAGCCGAAGGGTCCGGGGGGGGGGGGGGTACAGGGGGGGGGGGATACGGGGGGGCGACTTCGTGCGGGACACATGGCGCTCCGTTCCACCTCCCGAACAACTTCCCGCACCCACAATCTTTGGTGGAGTGGTGCACGACAAAATGCATGCCCCCCCCCCCTTTCCCCAATAACCCCCCCCTTCATGTGCGGTGACTACGTCAGCACAGCAGAAGGCAGCGCATGCACATCCACACAGAAAACTTGCGAATCAAGCGCCCACATGGACCCTCAGCGCCTTCGCAAACAGCCCCCCCCCCCCAAGACACACGGCATGACTTCGTGTGACAAACTGGCGCACCAGCAGAGTCTCTGGGTTGCGGACTCAGGTCCGGGCCGTCCACGTCAATAGCAGACGCCCGGATCGGCTAGACTAAGTGTGCAATACTGAGAAACCAGTTTGGCACGGGAGAGTCTTCCGTGTCGGGCTGCATCCCCCCCCTCCCTTGCCCCACACCGACACACACAACAGTGAACAACGAGGAACAACCGACTTGGGCCCCGGCGGCGCTCGGACCATGTTTGTGGCCTCTCAGGACCGGGGCACACATTTTCCTATTTCCCCCGATTTCCCCCATTTGGGGTGAATGGTAAAAAGGGGGGTGTACCCTCCGGACTTGCGTATATTCAACATGCTCCGAATGAAACGGGGAACTCAAATCAAAAATGCCCCTAAGCCCCGAAAAAATTTGCCATCCCCCCCCTCTGGACCCCCTTGCCCATGCCGTGGGGGTTGGGGTCCGGAACTGAACTGAACCCCCCCCCCCCCTTGTGACATTCCGTCGGGTTGTTGTTTCCTTACCGGGCCCTGGACAGTCACCCGTTCTTCCCTTCGCGTGCTGCGTCGGCTCGCTGCGTTCTGTCGGCCGCTGCGGCCAGTGCTCCTGCTGGTGTCGTTTCCGCATTAGCGGCGCCCAGTGGTTGGTGTGCTGGGGCTGTGCTGGATGTGGCAGGCAACCCCCCCCCCTCCCTCCTCGTGCATCTTGGGCCCCAACATGGCTCCGCTCCCAAAGGGTGCGGATTGTGTCCAAGGGGGGCCACATTGAGGCAATGAGGCAACCAGGTGCGGTGATCATCCGGGTTTGTTTCCACAAGGCCCCCACTACGAGCGCCCACCACAGCCCACCGTCCAAACTGCCGATGTTTGGTGCTGGTGACAGTTGATGGAATCCGCCCCATTGGCAGCGGGGGCGGGCTGGAGGTCTGCAAAATGCAAATCCAGCCGCTGGCGTTCGAGCCACCCGTCTTCGGCCACGGTTTGGACGGACCATACCCCCCATTGGATGGTGACCATGATGTGTGAACACAGTGGGAGAACAGGGATTGTCCCGTTCCGCCAACTTTCTGAACAAATCTTGGCTCCAAAGCCTCCAGGCAATTATCTTTCAAATTCACAGGCCGGAGTTGACATTAAAGAACCCTGACTTTGGACTGGGACTCGCAAATTCCTTGCGGTTTCACCCAAACAGGCTCGCTCTTTCACTGAGATTTCTCATTTCCAAAGGATTATGACCCAAATGGGAACCTCGTTTCTTGTAACGTGGGTTCTTAATACCAATTCACACCCGCAGATGGACTACACTCCGAATGAATGGGGCCAAACCCTCGCTTCGTTGGCAAACCCTATTCCTTGAACACGCAGCCCAACTGCGTCGGGTGCACCTTCACACAGCCTTCTCCGCACATATGCTGGCAGACACACAGGGCACGGGGCTACCCTCCAGAGAAACATACCCAATTTGCTGTTGTTGTATACTCACCCAAAGTTCTGTAGGATACTGCAGACATCGTCTCGTTGACGACCAACGACCTGGCAAACGAAATGGAAAACCAATCACACGCGTCTCGGGTCAAACAAAGATATACAAGGAGCTGCAACAGCAAAAACAACATTGCGCATGCTGCAGTCAGCGCCTACACTTCACCTCAGGGTTTTGCTGAGCCACCCGGGGGGGGGGGGGGGGCGCTGGCAAACCCACGCAAGCAGGTGTACCCGTGCGCGGGGGGGGGGGGGGGCTACCCACCCAACCACCCCCTTCACCCAACCATTGGTGCAACGGACAAGAATCGAGCATTGCACAGGGTTTGAACGGGACTAATGGGTGCCCTGGAACCCCACATACGGCCTACACCCATGGGGAGGGGGGGGTTGCCGGACCCCCACCCACGCAGAATTTCGAAGACGGCCTCCAAGCACCCCCCCCCCCCCCTGTGTGACATTCCGTTTGGTTGTTGTATCTTTACGGGGCCCTGGACAGTCACCCGTTCCTCCCTTCGCATGTTGCGTCGGGTTGCTGCTTTCTGTCGGCCGCTGCGGCCGGTGCTCTTGCTGGTGTTGTATCCGCGTTCGCGGAGCCCAGTGGTCGGTGTGTTGGGGCTGTGCTGAATGTGGCATGGTGTGCCGTTTGCGCGTCAGCGGCCCCCACTAGGGTAGGCCGCACACTAAGCAGAACCCTGCTTCACCTACCGCTCGTCGGTGACCGCAGTGACAGTACTCCCCATCACAACGAAATTGGCAGCAGGTGCATGCCTCATGAACGTCCTCATTTAGTACTAAGTGGTGGTTGATGCAGCGCTCTGGGCAGGCTGTAGGTAGGCTGTAGGCAGACTGCAGGCGAGCTGCAGGCCTTTTTGGGGCTCATCCTACAGATCATGATCCTCCAGCAGAATGGTCCCACAAATTCAAAGATGTCAAGAGAAACCACAAACATCCGTCCTCAACACACACACACACACACACACACACACACACACACACACACACACACACACACACACACACACACACACACACACACACACACACACACACACACACACACACACACAGACACACACACAGACACACAATTTGCGAGAGACGGCACAAAGCGTTTTTGGCTGAGTGCAAATCCTCGCCAGTTGGTCATCAAACAGACATGTTGGACGCCAATAGGCGCCCTTCTGTCTGGGACAGGGACACGGGTAAGGGAGTTCAGATTGGGTCCCGACAGCATGATTTCTGCAAGAGCAGCAATGTACAGATGTCACAACCTGTTGACACCTACAGTTTTGATTGGAGCATGAACCTAGCGGCATAGCACAGACCTTCAAAATAATGCAAACATGCAATGGCAGGGCCAGGGGGTCACGTCCACACACACACACACACACACACACACACACACACACACACACACACACACACACACACACGCACGCACGCACGCACGCACGCACGCACGCACGCACGCACGCACGCACGCACGCACGCACGCACGCACGCACGCACGCACGCACGCACGCACGCACGCACGCACGCACGCACGCACGCACGCACGCACACACACACACACACACACACACACACACACACACACACACACACACATGTCATGTCATGTCATGGAGCGCTAGAGCCATCGTCCGCTGGCCCGCCCAGTGGGCGTCCATCGGCAGAACGTCTAGCCGTTACACACACACGCACTCCGATGGAATGGGCCCCAGGTGAGGGGGGGCCGAGAGCACCATGCATGGCGCGAAGAAGAGAGGCGCCCGGACCAAGCAAGGTCCACCACGGGCAGGCGAGCGGACGCTCAGAAACACCAGTCCCGCCGACAGGCCCCGGCTTTCTGGGAACTGGTGGGTCTCACCTTTGATGGAATGGGCCCCAGGTGAGGGGGGGCCGAGAGCACCATGCATGGCGCGAAGAAGAGAGGCGCCCGGACCAAGCAAGGTCCACCACGGGCAGGCGAGCGGACGCTCAGAAACACCAGTCCCGCCGACAGGCCCCGGCTTTCTGGGAACTGGTGGGTCTCACCTTAGACGGTCGACGCGCGCACTCGAGGCACACTTGGTGAGGCAGTGGTGCGTCTGCCCCTCACAGGCTGCACCGCTGACCCCGGGGGGCGCCCGGGGTGGGTGGCGGCGTCGTCGGCCGGCCTGACTTGGACACACACACACACACACACACACACACACACACACACACACACACACACACACACACACACACACACACACACACACGCACGCACGCACGCACGCACGCACGCACGCACGCACGCACGCACGCACGCACGCACGCACGCACGCACGCACGCACGCACGCACGCACGCACACACACACACACACACACACACACACACACACACACACAGCAAACCCAAAAACACGGAGCTCCATAAACAGAACAGCCAAACCGTCGCACCAAACGAAGGGCATCCCATTCCATAATTTGGCCCAAACTGCTGTCTGCTTTCACTCCAAAACTTGTGCTCTGCACTGTCACTTGAAGGGCTTGAGAGGGGTACAACAATTGAGGTGATCTAAGCGAAGGTGCAGGTGGGGGCCAAGAAGGGGGCTTGAGGGGAGGGGGGGCGAACGGGCGGTGGCATCATGCTGTCACTTCACCGATCTCCTTCAAACATCAACACCCATCCATTTTAGCTGACACACAGCCCGACTGAACCCCTGTTCCACAAGAGCACGGGCCCTCCGTGGTTGTTGTATCGCGTGCGCACTGCGTAATGGTGGTGACTCCGGGTGGGAATTTGTGTGTTTGGCCATCACACCTGTGGGCAGCGATGCCACCTTGTTCATCCCAGCACACCAAGAACGTGTTGGTTGAAGTGGCCGTAATGCAGGGCCGCTGGGCGTGACGTCCATTTGCAACGTTGAGTACTTCTGGCGAGGTTGTCTGGGCCTCATCGTCCCGATAGACCTGTGGACGTTTGGACATGAAATGTGCTGAAGAATGTTTGGGGGAATTCTAATTTCCCTGGGACGATGCGTCCGTGTTCTGCTGCATCGTTGCTGTGATACATCTCCAAACCTGGTCGGCTCCAGGCATACCGGTGCTGTGGGGATGCAATAATCAATTTGCAACAGCGGACCCCACAGGCCCAACTGTTCGACCCCTGGAGTGTCTGGAGGTGGCCTGGTGCCCTTAGACGCCCGCCAGTCTCTAAGAGGATGCACCTTGGACAGGCCGCGGCTTGCGCAGTGGGGGCGGGGGGGGGGGGGGGTACACCGATTGATCCCGAAACCACAGAAAATGCTGAGACATCCCAAATGAACAAGGACAAGCGAGTCAAATACTCTTGTGAATTGTTGTCGGCTGTCTCGTGTCGGTAGGACCCATTTTCTGGACCACGGTGGCAGTTGGGAAGCAGCGGTGAAACGTTTGCAGCTTGTTCTGATGCAGATCAGGCTCTGCAGGACACTCTTTTGCCAGCATCCCTTCTGTTCATCACGCCATTGCGACAGACGGCAAGATGCCGAGGCATCGGTACGAGGCAAGAAGCGGGGATGCGGGGTGCGGAGACCTTGTAATAGATGCTGTGCATTTGGGTCGTCGGATCCGTCTGGGCAAAAGTGATGGCCCACCACATGGGACTGTCGGTGCCCTGCAACACGGCCACTGAGGGTTTCAGGGGCCCATGCCCAGGATCGTAGACGGGCTGAGCGGTTGACAACACTTGCAAATCCGGCAGTGCCAATCTGCAAAAGGGGGCGCACGGTACAGCTCACAAACGTGTGCCATGTCTTTCACGCCGGTGAATTGTTTTACTAAGCATCTGATATCGAACATATTACTCACACGGGCCTGTGCGCGACGCCCCCTCCCCCGCGAGCACCAAATGACGGTCCCCCACACCACCACCCCTGCAGCGACGGGACCACCACCACACACGAAAATTGGCGAACGCGGTGGGGTGGTGCACAGGATCAGTCCAATTCGGTTGACCGGCGCACAAACATGGTGCGCACCGGTCTCCCCCGACCGCGGGCATCTGACGCAACACAACGCCACCCACATTCACAAGGACCCACAACCCTTGCGTGCATCCATTGCCTGATCACGTTTCAACAACACATTGCCCATTCCTGCACCTTTACCCACTCGTGTTCACGCCAGCTACACCTGCAGTAGTAAGGCTGATGCTGGGTGCTTCCAACGGACATGCTCCAACCCACGACTACACCAGAGGGACCAGCCGCAACAGTGGGCTCCAAGTCTGTCGGTGCACTGCCATTGTCCAACGGGATATTGACCTGCACACAACAGGCAACGCTGCAGGGAACACTGCCGTGACAAACACACGAGCACAATCCCTGCGACTGGTTGAGACCAGAAGAGGAGTGCTGGAAGACAGCAGCACTCAGCAGGTGTGTTGGGCTGTGCCGCGTTTGTCACCATCGTAGCTTACAGCACCTGCCGCGTTCACTCTCCTGCTATTGCTGGCAGGCTGGCATGCCGTCATTCCCGGGATCTGCGGGCCAGGGGGCTCTGGGTCCTCAAGTGTTGAACGGCAGTGGTACTTGGGGGGGTGTGACCTAATTGAAAAACAGACAAATGCAAACCAGAGGTAATGCACTCCACAGTCAGGCATAAGTGCATCTTTATTCTCTATGCCAAACCTGGTTAAACCTAAAGACACACACTGTGTCTGTGGTACTTGGGGGGGGGGGGGTTGGCATGACGCCTCAGTGGATTTTGATTTTCTGCTGTCTAAAGCTGGCGGTGCCTATTGGCCTCTCGCCACTGACCCTTGACCTTTCCACGAACCCTCTCCCTTGGTGGGCGGCGGGGGACACAACAACCTCCATGGAGGCTCTTGGGATCTGATGCCCATTGGCCTCCCACCTGGTGCCCTTGCTCTTGCGAGGGGTGAAATATTCCGACCACTGGCTCTCATCCAGCACTCATCCTGCTCTCCGCACCCCTGCCTCCCTGCTCCATGCTCCTGTGGAGCTTACCCATGTCACAACACGTGTCGCGGCACATTTTCCGATGACCCGCCCCCCCTTCCCCCCCCTTCCATGTCATGGTGGCACAGCCGGCACAGGTGACACAGGTGACACAGGGCAAGAGGAAGAGGAAGGACACAGGCGGTGAGAGGCCGATGGGCACCACCGCCTATGGAGGGAAGGGCAGCGAATGGCGATCGGCTAGTAGGCGCCGCCAGCTGCAGACGAGAACAATACACCAAGGCTACATGCCAACCCCCCCCCCCCCCCTCCATGTGATGGTGACACAGGTGACACATGTGACACAAGTGCCACTCATCCTAGTACACGAACCATTGCGCGGCAGCCCCGTGGCACGACACAGCCCCCCCCCCCCCCTTAAGCTCTTGTGCTGTGAGCCCGCAGTCCATTCCAGGACTGGGATTTATGTCTCACGGTGTTGTGTGTGGCGTTCCCCCTAACCTCAATGCGTGGGATTTCTGTTGGGCAAATCCCTGTTGGCAGGCGTGCTCCCAACACTTCTTCTCTAGCAGTTGGTACATGTCATCTTGAGGGGTCCCACTCCTTTTTTTTTTTTGCACGTGGCGGTTGCCCCCGCCTAGGTACGATTCAATTCCACTCAGTTCATTGTGCGAGGCTTGATGCATGTGTATGTACACACATATGCGGCTGCATATGCTCCTGTTCTTGAACTGTAAGGGCCAGGGTCTGCTGATCTGATGTGTAATACCGAGGGGATGCTGGGGTCCCACTCCATGTACGGTGGGGGCGGCGAGGGGAGTGAAAGCACTTCCCTTGTGAGAAGTTGGCATAGGGAGCGGCGTCAAGTGGGTGGGTGATCCCACGTCGCCCGCACAACGGGCCCAAGCTTGCAAACCGGAGGGCACGGGGACATGCCTGGCGCTCTGTTGTCACTGCCTCCACCCCAACACCGTTCAGGGCCAATGCGTTCAAGCGGAAAACACGTGCCCAGATGTCGCAGTGCGTGGCGGCACCGCGCTTCTCGGCCCAGACCACGACAAAACCATCTTGCCAAGGGGCAACATCCACATTCACCCCAGGGCCACACTCCTTGCCCTAAGGACAAGCAGGGAGGACAAAGGTGTGGGGACGCGTGAGAACGGAGGAGGGGGGGGGGTCCTAGGCCGCCCTCAATTGGGTTCAAGCACTGGGTGTTTTTTGGGGGGCGTCTCGTCTATTATGTTGGCTTTACGGCACAAGGCGAACCTTTTGGAGGTTCCGTCTGCGTTGCTCGTTTGCTTGGACAAACTCACTTGGACAAATGGCTAGGGCGGGCGAACCAATTCGGTCATTTCAACTTGCAATTGATCAAAGGATCGCGATTTGCAAATGCGTGAAATTCAACACACATGCTCCCCATGAAACGAGTGTTTCGAGGGTTGGGGAGACTCTTGTAGGGCATAGAAACCACGATTGCCTCATTGTATACTTGCTTGTATTGCCGCGAGCTCAGAGTGGCTCGGTAAGGGAAGGTGGGGTGTCTAATATGAAACTTATCTGCGAATCGCCTCCAGCAAGCGCCGTCAAACCCTTTCACAAACCAAACACACGAATAGCATTGTGGATCGCAAATTGCGTTGTGTGCCAACTTGGTGTTCACAAGTTCTCGACCATGAGTGTGTAGGTTCTCTTTCGAATGCGATAGATTCGAACTGTGGTTTTGTCGCAACACTTGGTTGCATGGATAGGATCACCCAAGTCCAGAGGGAGAATCGCTGCACACGTACCCTAGGTTGAACAATCCCCACGTGTGCCAAAGGGCTTCATTCATCATTTTCAAAGCTCTTCACTTTGAGCAATTCGTGACAATTTTGCCTAAACCAATAATCTTTGGGCCTCTAGTTTGTGCCTCCATCTCCGCAATCTTCGTGTCTTCCTCAAGCAAGAGTGAAAAACTCGGAGCTAAAGTGCAATCTACAACGAAACAACGTGCCCTGCCAACAAAGTTCTCGATTGCCATCACTTCTTTCAGGGAAACCCGCGAAACACGAGAAGCAACCAAAACATGGCAAAGGCACACAATTGCACGCCATTCGTTTGGGAGCAAGGTAGGTGACCTGAGAACTAATATCAAAAGGGACTGCTTTGTCGGACACTCTGCCACGTGACGAGTAGAATATTTGACCACGGAACTTCACATATCCGTTTCCTTGACTTGATGTCCACACGGCGACAAAGTCTTGGTTGGCTTTCGACGTAGACGCGCGGGTCACACGATTGTCCCTTGACCCAACTAAGAGGAAGTTGTCACGTTGTTAAAATCCGATCTCAATAGTGAAGCAAAAAGCACTTGCAACGAACGTCCTTGCACCACACCTTCCAAATAACTTTGGTACTTAGTTGAAGGAACGACACAGTGGGCGGTGAATACTAAACCAACGAAAACGGCGGTCAACAAGATGAGACGATTCATTTCAGGTGCTCATGCTGATAATCCACAAAACAGCACCTAAAATATAGTTGGGTTGAAGTGAGCTTGAAGGGACGTGGACCGACTGCGTTTCCTCAGGCTTGCCCAATGCATGCAAAAACACCGATTTACGGATCTGGTTGCAACCTGAAAATGTTCCCTCCAAAGGGCCAAGTGACAAAATTAAGTGTCCTTTGGCTACACAATTTGCGATGCACAACACGATGACTGGCAACACCCCAAGCAAGCACGAAAGTTTGCAGAATGCACAAACCAGGACAACAGTTTCCCCCTCCATGCCTTAGGCGATACCCGGTAAAGGCACCAGAATTTCTACTTTGGAATTGGCTTTTTCTGCCCTCGTCAATTTAATTGTTGTGAAAGCTCCTTCCGATCAACAACCAGGAACAACGCACGCGGGAGCGTGTTGTTGATTTCTCCATTTCCGCTGAGATTAAAGGCGAGCTAACGTTGTGGTGTGTGGTGGACTGCGGCCAAAGTACGGGAAATTCCTGGCCGCATACCTCACCAGTGGCGCCCCAGCTTCCCCCGCCTGCAGCCTTAGTGCTCCTCCCTTTCCCTGCTGTCGTATCTGGACGTCCTGGTAGTCCATCTGTTGGGCTTGTGGAAAATTCCGGGACTATGGGAAAATACGCCTCACTGCCTCTCGATTTGATTACCGCCACGTTGTGGAACTTGATGTCCACAACTTTGGCGGTGGCTCCTATGCGTTCTGCTGATCAGTTGTGCGTTGGTTGGCTGGTGTGTCATGTGTGTCATTTCGTGAACTTCGGTATCCTGTGTCAAGGTTGACACACCAAACTGCCTACAAAAGCGCATAATGTGGGGTGTATCGATCGGTGTTGCCCGGTGGGCCATCGCCGATCCCAGTTTGGATAGGCCCTGGCAAACATATACAGCCACCAAATGTGTGGGCATGCTCGTGTCTATGCACCATCCGTGTGACGTTTACCACGGGTGCGTGTGGTAGTTCGCAGTTGCTGAATGGGGCAAATACGGAGAATTTTCTGGAAGAAAGAGAATGTCTCTCACTCATGGCTTTTGTACAAAGCTACGGAGCTGCGTGGTAATGCATGTATGTCCATGTGAATCTATGTGAATAATAAATAAAACATCCAGGTTCACTTTCTAGACATCCTTAGCGATTTCAAATTTTGCCATTTCTGGCCTTCGCATTTACAACCCAACGCCTACGTTTAGGGGGAGGCAAGGGCCACCACAGTTCTTGCAACACCCTAGTTAAGGTACCTAACCTTGGCAAAGCTCTGAACTAGGGGTGCAAACCCGGTCCTCTTACCCACTTTAGGGGTGGCCACGGTGGCAGTTACTGTCGGTTGGGCAGTGGTGGGCCCATGGTGGCCATGGGGCACAATGAGGCAAGCCGGATGAGACCTGTAGAAATGCACACAATTAAGGTGGTGGCAATTAGAAGGCACCTAGCCCCTAAGGTGTGTTACTTGCCTCATAGCACACCACCATAGAGCTCAGAAACTGCAATGACACCACTTTCCTTCCTCATTATCCTCATCATATCCCCATTTGTCCCCTCTACCTCCCATGTTCTCCCTCATTTGCTTCAACTTTCTGCACGTTGGTCCCAAATTGCCCCATTTGTGTTCGAATCCTCCATTTGAAACAGAAACACAGGCATTCAGCGAAGCAAAACAACAAGCATTGGAGCAATTGACAGCGCCTTGCGGCATGTGTGCCAAGTACACAAGTCGTTTGGACAGTACTTGGCTCATTTGGCTGTCGGATTGGCAAAACACAACACAAACTGGTACACAGGGCCCCTCGAAGGCATAAGGAGGCCAAAGGCAGACGAATGTCTGCTGCGAAAAACTGTCGGTCGTCGACCGGCCTCCAATGGGCTGTGATGACCGACGAATGCATACCTGTTGGTCGAAAAATGATTCGACACCTCCAAACCTGCAATGGGTGACATGTATGTACAGAAAAGGATAAAGAGAGGCCCGAGGCACTCTCGCAAACAAATGTGGACTGTCGACGCCTGTCGAAAGCAGAACTTGAGGTCGACGAGCGTCGACAAAGGCAATCTCTGCACTCAGAGATTGCAAGGACAAGAAACACAACAAAAGCGCAATGTAGTCGAAGGTCAATGTACAAAATCATTGAGCCTCACAGAGACTCTCCTCACTCGACCAGACCTTCGACTCTCTACTGGTGGCTGCACACACTCAGGCCCAGGGTCTGTAGGGACCATTGAAGCCACTCTTGCACGCTTGGGACTCCCATCCGACTTCGACTCTTGTCTAGCCCTCTTCCTGGCACTCTCCTTTTCCCTTTCACGTTTTTTCTGCTCCGCCTGCTCTTGGAGCACCCGTGTTTTCTCAGCACGCTCCACCTCTCTCTTCTCTTTCTCTCGAAGGCGCTCGGTCGCTCTCTTCTCCTTCTCTCGAAGCTCCCTATCAGCTTGAAGTCGCCTTCTAGCAGCCAGGTCACACCTGAACCCTTGAATGGAACCATGTCCTTCCTGAACCTCCTTGGCCAACCTGAGAACACGTGGTACATCATCATCCAACATGATGGTGTCCACAGGGTTATCCACACGTGATATGGCTGTTGCACGCACCTTCCAAGGGGCGGCAGTGACACCCATCAATCGCATGCAATCTTTCAGGACTCCAAAGTAAGACTCTTCAAAAAAGCTCGCACAGGGAGTGTTTGACAAAACATGCAGACTGTCAGGGCACTGGGCAGGGTCGAACTTCCCACCTGGCAGGTAGTCGGCCACATATGCCCTCCAGTACTTAGCCATTTGGCCAAACACAACCTCTAGTCGTCGACACAGCAAATGTAGCAGGGGAGAGGCACGCACAATGTCCATGCCACGGGCCTCTAAAAACACAGCACCAAAGGGGTTAAGTGACCAGTCCTCCAACTTCTCTAACAGTTCTCTAACAATGGGGCACACCTCAAGGCAAGACAGGGAGCCTCCCTCAGTCTCTACAAAGAATGGTTTGCCCCAGGCAGCATGCACCAAAGTGTTCTGCGACAGAAACAACTCACACTCAACACTTTGCACCCACTCCAACAAACGTCCCCACCAACCACCCCCCTCCTCCTCTGCTCTACCAACCTTCAGGTGCAGGAACCTGACAATCTCTTGTCGCTGAACCAACAGGTTAGCAGAGGCAAAAAACACACCAAACAGCCGTTCACCCACAGTGCGACGGAGGATCAGTGGGTTCCAACCACCCTCAGCCAGGTGGATCCAGTAATCCCCAGCAGCACCCTTGCCATAACCACCGTCAAGCAGTCCCTTAATTACCTCATACTGCCTGTGACACATTGAGTTCCACGAGAAATATATAACATCAGCAAAGTCAAAGCCCTGCCGGCGACACAGATGACACAGCCACTCATCCGGAACAACCTCCAAACCAAAGCATTCAGCATGACTGCAAGCAAGACACAGGTCACAGTATATCCACAGTATGGGCCCCTCTGCACCACCACTTGGGGGCCACTCCTGACAACAGCAACAGTTCACATATGCCTTCTTGCCCTCATCTAGGGTAGAGCCATGGTATGCTGTGTTCTGCGCACAGTGTCCTACACAGGGCACACTGAGTGGGATTCCTTCAAGCCTGTTACTGGCAAGTTCATTATTCGCACTCACTTTCCGAGTGTCTATTTTTTTTCGTGTCTATTTTTTTCCGATGCCTTTCTTTCCATGATTCTGAAGATTTCGGCGCTGCAAAGCGCCCGCCAGTCAATCTGACTGCAACAGGCCCGAGCCTGCAACTCGAGATTCCAGCCGCCAGAAGCTGCCGTCGCAGTAATTGCTGATACAGCATTTCAGCGCTTAGCGCCGCCCGCTATAGCATTTTCCAGCACTTTTATCCAGCTGCGCTTCGTCGCCCCAACCTGTGTAATGATCTTGAACTCCTAGAGGTCTATTTTCTCCGCGACAGTGAACACCGTACTGATTTCCCGAGATACCCAAGGTACGCACAGAACTGCATCAAGTCGTTCACGACCACTACATGTTACAACTGCAGTTCTGTGCAAACATGAAAATGGATACATAACAATTAAAAACAATGAAATTTTAATACTCAATTGTCATGTGTAACATCGCATTTTAATATTGCCTGCAGTGCCCTTTGCGACATGATCTGGCACTTTTCCTACGCGACACTGTGCGCGCGCTGCGTGATCTGTAATCTGATCTCGCGATGTTCAGCGCGTGCACGCCAGCACTGCCAGTGGCAATCCCATTACACTCCCCTGCTAAGTTCAGCCATACCTCTGAAAGTCAGAGGCAGGGCTGGACTGATGACCCAATAGTGGGGTTGTCACTGGCTTCTTTTTCTAAAATGCCTACAAAATAGACATTCAGAAAGTGTGCCGATACTAATTATGCTTTTTATGTTGGGTTGGGGAAAGCCTGAAATGCCTAAAGCTCCAAAACCCCATTCCATATCAGGGGGTGTGGTGAACACTCCCCTGCTAAGCTGGTTCACACTATATAAAAAAACAACAGTTCTACTTGAACTTGTCTGATAATATAATGAAAAACCATGCTGCTTTTGTGTGAAAAACTGCCACCATTTCGAAAAACCTGCAAAAGTTTCCCAACCTAGGGGAAAATCGTGCATGTTTCTCAAAACCTGCAGTTTTGGACACACACAAGAATGCAGTCGAACACTGAGTGGACAACAACAAGACACAAAAACAAACGGTGTCGTTTGTCTACCTCAGTTCGCACGTGCACAGCAAGGCTGCGTTTGTGCCGTGCACAACAATGTACATCAGTGTACGTGCTGGTGCAAAGACTGTGAGCTGTACAAGTCAAATAGCCAAGAAAAGACTGCTCATCACAGAGCCAACACGTTGCCTCAAACAGGCAAACCAACCCAAGCCCATACCTCCATATGGCTATGCAGCACCTTCAAAAGTGTTGCAGAGCCCCAAACTGGCTTGGCTGTCCTAGCGAATTTCGTCATCTGCTCATTTGAATGAGCATCCGCTGCCTGCAGGTCTACACAGCTGTTGCATACTAACAAACACAATAAACATACAAAGTTGTCGTAAATCTTTTCATGTAAGCACCTTCGCTGCAGCCAGTGCAGGCGAGCCGGCGGACGCGCACACACGCGAAGGCCAACAACACGCAGGCCGAACCAAACAGCAGCGCGCATGCACAAGGCGCCAGCGCACACACTCACCACTGCAGCAGGCTGCTGCACGCGCACAGTCGCAGGCAACCACTCGCTTTGTTCGCACACACGCTTGTCGCACTAGCACTGTAGGCTCACGCTCATACTCGCACACGCTTGCTCTCTCGCACAGACACACTCAACACGCTGCCGGCAAAGACAAACAAACACGGAGGTGTGCTTCGCACTCCGTTCACCCTTACAGTTCAATAATATAAACAATTCATATCAGTTCTAAAAGAAATTTCACAGCTGCTAAGCATGCAGGCGCGCCAAGAAGCGCCTACAGACAAACAAAGGCTTATTTAACCATCTCCTTGCTCTCCTCTGAGAGCTACGCGCACTCCTTGCCCACACCAAGCGCTGCGCGCGCTTCTTGTTCGCCACTGAGCGCTGCCCGCGCTCCTTCAAAACTCCCTTCAGTAGTGCTGCTCCATCGTGAATGGTCAGCACGAAGGCCTCACGCTTCGCACAACTAATCTGCTTTCTTCGCCGACCTTGTACCTCTGTGAGTCTTCTTTGGCCCCGTACGCTGAGACGGTGGTTTCCCAGCTGCAATGGCGGCGCGCAAACTCTTCTCTTCGGTCACCGCGTCGTCGCGTTCTCGTCTCACGCGCCGCAAAGTCTTTTCCAACTCCTCAATCTCCTCTTGTAAATTCTTGTTTTCTTGGCGCCGCTCCTCACGCTCACCGCGAAGATGTCCCGCGCCACCACACTTGCATTCCTCACAGTCCGTGCAAGGCATAGCACGCCGCTATAGCGCTTGTCCTGAGAAGCGGAGTTTACAAAGACGGTCTCAAGGACAGAATCAACCAGCGCTCTTGATGTTCACTGAAAACACGGTAATCGACTGCAGTTGTGTAATGATCTTGAACTCCTAGAGGTCTATTTTCTCCGCGACAGTGAACACCGTACTGATTTTCCCAGATACCCAAGGTACGCACAGAACTGCATCAAGTCGTTCACGACCACTACATGTTACAACTGCAGTTCCGTGCAAACATGAAAATGGATACATAACAATTAAAAACAATGAAATTTTAATACTTAATTGTCATGTGTAACATCGCATTTTAATATTGCCTGCAGTGCCCTTTGCGACATGATCTGGCACTTTTCCTACGCGACACTGTGCGCGCGCTGCGTGATCTGTAATCTGATCTCGCGATGTTCAGCGCGTGCACGCCAGCACTGCCAGTGGCAATCCCATTACACCTGCAGCTCGAGATTCCGACCCTGCTGAAAGCGCAAGCAGTTACCTCTACGCTGAAGTCCAAGTTTCCAGTTTGTTGTGGCCTGCTCCAACGTACCTGATGGAATCGTCCGACTGCTACCGTTGCATAGGCTTGCGCAGCGTACTATTCGGACTTTCTGTACTGTTACAGGACTGCAACTCTGTCTCGCCCTTATTCGCCAATCTGCACTGCTTCCCGCGTCCTGCCCCAGCCAAGAAATATGGCCGCAACCTCAACACGCCGCATCGCCACACTCCGTTCCACTACGCTAGGCCTTCCGCAGACACTGAACCCCAAGATAACGACGGCCGTCAACAAGATCGTGAGCTGCAACCGCCGTACTGTGACACTGCGGCGGTCCCGATTTCTTTCGCAGCTTTCGCCGATGGGAACCAGCCCCGACAAGAACTATCCAGCACGCCGTCTACACCAGCGTTCAACGTAGCGCCAGCAGCTAACAGTGAGCCGCTGGACACAACGCTTCAATGCGCTACGCACACACGCTGCGAAATTGAAGGTACCTTCCCTGCAGATCCGTTCCCGCCTGGTGAGGAGAATTCAACTACCGAAGCGGTTAATTCTACCCTCGTGAATGAGCAATTAGATCCAGAAAACCAGGATTTTGGCGATGAAGACACGCCGTACAAGTCCCTACGGTACGTCAGCCGCATCCTGGAGGACACGGGGCGCTGTACCATCCACGCGGTACGCACCCCCGAAGGAGGCCTCACCAATGACCCCGACGCCGTCCTCCAGGCAGTCCTGGACAGCTTCCAGGCACAACACGGGGACGCCCTCCCCGAGCTTGACCCCCACACCAGAAACACCATCCGCGAGCATGTGCCCAGGGTCTTCAACCGGGAACAGCGGCGCGCCATCGAACACGACCCCCTCAGCATCTCAGAACTGCAACGCGCCCTAGACCGCCTGAAGAAGGGGGTCGTGCCCGGCGTCGACGGTTTGCCGGCCGAAGCGTACCAACGTCTCACCCTGCCCATCAAACGCCGCCTGGCAGCCCGCCTGTGGGACATCGTCACGGGCGCCACGCCCATCCCCCCTGAGTGGGCCAACCTGGTCCACCCCCTCTACAAAAAGGGGGACTGGGCGCAGGCGGGGAACTGGCGGCCCATAGTCTGCGCCACCACAGAGGTCAAGCTGGTGTGGACGCTCATCCTAGGCCGCATCGCGCCAGCGGTCTTCGCCCACGTGCCCGCCAGCATGTGGGGAGCCATGGCCGGCAGGTCCCCCCACGAGGCCATCTTCCTCCAGGACACCGCACTGGACATGAACCCCTACGAGATGATCATCGCCTCCCTCGATGTCCAAGGCGCGTTCCCCCACGCCCCACACCGGCTCCTCACGGAGGTATGGGATGCCATGGGCCTCCCATTCCTATCCTTCATGACCGGGTACATCCAGACCCGACTCTACGCCGTCATCACGGCCGCGGGCCTCACCCCCTGGACCGGCACAGACAGCGGGGTCCCCCAGGGAGGCGCCGAAGGCCCCTTCCTCTACCTCCTCGTCACCCTGCCACTGGCATTCGAGCTAGCACGGGTATACCCGGGGTACGCCCCATACCCGCTACAGTCCCCCCTCATCAACTTCGCAGATGACAACCTCCTCACTACGGCCACCCGCCACCGCGACCCTGAGAACGCAGGGCTACCAACGACCACCGAACAAGCGTCCGCCATTCTCCAACTCACCACAACCTACCTGGACGCCCACCAGCTCCTAGTGCACCCCCGCAAATCGGTCGGGCTGGCCGACGCCAAGACCCCCACCCCCCACATCCGGAAAGGCGAACCCCTACACCTGGAAGACACCACAGTCCACCTGGGAGTCACACAGGCCACGCGGCACCACCACATCACACTCCCAAGCAAGCTAGAAGAGCGCCTCGCCCGGCTACCCCAAATTGCCAGGGGGGACCTCCTGTCTACGCAGGGCCTGGCGTACTTCATGGAAGCAGTGCTCAACGCGGCCATCGGGTACGAAGCCCTGCACCTCCCGCGCCCCCAAGACGCACTACGCCACGCTCGACAGCAAGTGACGAAAGCATGGGCGCAACACGGAGGCTGGCCCACGTCTTTCCCCAAGGAGGCCATGATGGCCCACTGGCGCTACTACGGAGACAATACGGGCGCCCTGGTCGACATGGCCTATGCCAAACACGCAGCACACCTCCTACACAGGGTAACACACAACCACCAACCAGAAGTTCGCGAGGCGGCAGCCATACGCATAAAAGAAGCGCAAATGGCCCGCAACACCTGCCCCCGGTGGATACTGGCGCAACACGGCGTCTCCACCCCCGTGGGCACTGGCATCTGGGCCCAGCTACAACTCCTCCTACCGCACCACACACACGCCATCCTGACAAACCACCACTGGGATCAACAGGGGCCACTCGTGGCCACACACACCGACATCCACCGACGCCCGGCAGGCGAGGTGGACACCCTGCGCCTCGTAGGGGCCACCATCACCATAGTGTATATCACCCCAACACAGATGAAGATCATGGCCCAATGCGACGCCCACCACGCCCCGTTCCTTTCCGACCCACAATGGCCAGCACGCCACGTCTTCCAAGCGTACCTCCGCGCATGTGCTACGAAGGCAGGGCGCGACATGCCGGGGCCCAAGGACATCGACACGGCGTACACAGCCTTCCAGCGCCAGCACCCCCGGCCCCGCCCGAGCGAGCACGAGACCCCCAACGACGGCGGCACAACGCAGGGGGAGCCCACCCCGTCAGCCGAAGGCTGGACACCACCCACCATCCTGCTACTAGCACCAAACGGCCACAAACATGCTACCCGCACTGTCCAGCGACACCATGCCCCCTGGTCCATCCCCAAACACAATGCACCGGAGTCCGATGTACCACCAGTCAGACACAGTGACCAGGGCATACCACGCACGTGCTGGCACTGCGGCCCGGCAGCCCTCGACACTCCGTGGCCCCTGCTGCACCTCATCTCCACCCACTACCGCACCCCCACCGCCGCCGCCACCGCCGACCAGCAGGCATGGCTCTCCCCCTGGTTTCACACGGTACCCCCAGACCACCCGGCGCACGTAGCCTGGACCCGAACACCCACGGCGACATGGACGTTCACCAACGAGCGGGCAGACCCGGACAGCGTAGCCATGGAGTACGACCGCTGCGACCCACACCGCGCAGGACCTCAGGAGGCACCCATGCGCCCCCTACAGCACAAATGCCCCACCCTCCGCGGCGACAAAGACGACAAGGAGCGGCGACAGACCATCACGTGCCAGAAGTTCCACCCCAATACGGGATACCTCTTCCACCTGATGTACGCGTATATCACCCAGGGACGCCCAGACAGGGGCCTCCTCCGCCTCACCCCACGAGCCCAGGCCATCATCACCCAGGGAATAGGCGTCTATGCAGCGCCACTACTGCAACCCACGCAAATCACCGCCAGAACCACCCAGGGGAACCCCATCTACGTCTATCACCCAACAGCAATCGCCCGCCTACCCATACCCAGCGACACCGACATCATCTACTTCACTGACGCATCCGGCACCCAGCAACGCACCCCCACGGTCGGTTGCGCCTCCGTGCGCATCACCTGGCACGCGGACGGCCTCCACGTGGAACACCACACCGGGACCACCATCCTTGGGGCGTCCTCCCACGGCGAACTGCGCACCATGGCAGACGCCGTCACCGCCACACCGCCACCCACGACAGTCCGGCCCCGCAACATCTGGGTAGTCGTGGACGCCACGGTCGACATCCACCTCACCAGGCGCCTCGCGGAGCTGCCCCTCCACAAAGCACTCGAGTCCGGCCTCACCACACAAGCGTTGGGACTATGGATGGCCTTCAAGGGCATGCACCCCCAGGACGCCCTACACATCGTCAAGCAGGAGTCACACCGCTACGCATACGGCAATGGACGCGCAGACTCGCAGGCCAAACACCAGAACACCAACCACACCCCAGGGCTCGAACGCGTGCGACTGGACACCCCACACCACAGCCACCTGCAGCACCTGCCCCCGATACCCCTGGCCACACAGCCCCCCCAATGGATGCCCGAGGACACGCCGTACACGGATCGAGACAAGCAGTACCACAACCCCACACCCATCCAGCAACTGGCCACCACACTGGGCCACCCAGCGAACACCGAACTCCTCCGACGCCTCGAAGACTCCGTCCACACCCCCCTCTACTACTCCGCCCTGCGCCCGGATAGCCTCCCAGCACACCTACAAAAGCCCCGACTCCAACTCGCCCTCGAACAACTTCCCCTCCTCACCCGATACCACCGATGGTATACGCGCCGCTCGACTCACGTCCCCGCAGGACACACCAAATGCATCTGCAGCCACGCGGAAGAAGAAACGTGGGACCACTTCAAGGCGTGCCCCCTGTACAGAGGACTGGACACCCTCACAGACTGGAACCCAACCCACACCATCGCACAGCACGCCGGATGGCTGGCGCAGTCCCCGGCGACCCAGCAACTCACCACCGTCCTCAAGCAGACGGAGGTGCTCGAGGCAGTCCGCAGGGGACTCGTCCCCACTGCCGTCTACACCTTGCTACGCACCCACGCGGAGGACCCCCAGGCCACGGCGGCGCACATGCAGCGGACGGCCGTTGCCAAGACGGCGGAGCAGCTCACATACCGCACCCACAAATACCTGCAGCATGCGGCAACCCTGCCCCCAACAGACCAAGCCCACCTCCTCAAACTCCTGTTCTACCAACCATGAGAACCTACCCCGTGACATACCAACACGGAACCCCCACCGCGTCTACACACCGTCCACCGAGCACAGCACTGGCACAGCACACACGGGCGCCACAGACACCGCACACGCTCCCACCAGCATGCGCGCGCCACCAGCCCCCATCCCCCCACGCCGCCGTCCATCCACAGGTACCACCAACCACCAGCCACCGCATGTCCCCTCTGCGTTCGCCAGCGGCTACCACAGACAGCCCTGCCCTGCAACCCAGACCACTGGGTCTGCCTGGGAGCCGCGCACCGCCTCACCCACTGCCCCCACTGCGGGGACCTCAACCCCCGCCACCGCGAACGGCCCGCGGCCCCAGCCGCAACCCCCCCCGCCAGCCACCTCAGCTTCTTCGGGTTCCTCACCGACACCCTTCGGGACCAACTGGGAGGGTACTACGTGGCGGACGCGGCGGACCACGCATGGACCATAGCCGTGGCCACGGGCAACACACCCCTGCCCCCCCACAGCCCACCCCTACGCCACAGCGGAGGCGGCTTGAACGTGGCGGCCCGCCACATCCTCCTCGCCCTGTACCTCCACAACGGGACCTACACCTCCCAGACCCACAACTCCCGGCCCCCCAAGCAGCAGCCCTGACGCCGGAAGCGTGGGCCGACACGGCACCAGAGGAGATAGCAGCCTACCTCCGAATCACTTGCCGCCGGTTCAAACACGCCCTCGGCCGGCAGCAAGGAACACCTTACCCACTCAGCGCACTCCTCTACCCGGCACACCACCCCCACCCCGCACAACAGAAGCCCCCGGAGGGCTGGGCGTCTTTTCGGGACGCCCACCTGGCCGCCCCCGACGAGGCCACCGCCACGCGGATGGGCCTCACGGACCAGGAAGCCTACGTCAGAGGCCTCAAGACGAGCCTCCAAGAGGCACACCGCTGGCACGCCCGCTCCCCGTCGCCCCGACAGGGACAGGGGGGTTCACCCGCCCCCGACACCCACCAGGCCAAGAAGACCAAGACAGGTCAGGGGGCCCGCCAACGCGCCCGCCAGCAGGGCGCGACGCCCCAACCAAGGCCCGGGTCCAGCCACACCGCACCGCCCCACGCCCAGACCCCCGGGGCACACCAACAACACCGCCACCGCCAGCGCCCACCACCACCACCGTACCGCAGCACCCATACCCTGCAGCCCAGTCAGCCACCACCGCCCACACACGTCCACACCATGCCAGGACCACCGTACGCGCAGAGCCAGGGGACATGGCACCACCAACACCACCACCACGCCCCCGTCCCTCCCAACCCCTACCCCCTAATGCCCCCATGCTACAGCGACCCCCACCAGCTACATCCGCACCACGCCCCAGCACAACCAGGCCCCGCGAACCACCCACCCCACATAGCGCACATCACCGCACCACACCATCACCCATTCCACCACCACCAGCCCCTGCCACCACACCCACCAACGCCGGGGTACCACACACAACCGGCACACCCTCCACACAACCACCACGCGGTCCAGCACCACCCGCCGCCCCCGCTACACGGGCCCACGACATACGAGCCACGGTACACCCCCATGGACCCGCGAGGAGCCGCGCACACACACCAGCAACACCAGGGCCTAGTAGGAGCGCCCCACCACCACCAACAGCCCCCCCACCCACACCCCATACCAGCGAGCACCATCCACCAGCAGCCACCCATCACATACGGACCACAGCCCCACCCGGGGGCTCATGCGGTCGCCTCCCACCCGCACCCCGGCACCACAACCAGTCAAGAACCGCAAAGGCCACATGGCACACACACGCAACACCCACACAACCCACAGGGACGCCCGGACCCCCAGCCAGCACAACACCCACCCCCGCCCCCCCCACCCCACCACCACCAGCAGCCCCCCCACCCACACCCCATACCAGCGAGCACCATCCACCAGCAGCCACCCATTACATACGGACCACAACCCCACCCGGACGCCCATGCGGCCGCCTCCCACCCACACCCCGGCGCCACAACCAGTCACGAACCGCCAGGGCCGCACGGAGCACACACGCAACACCCACACGACCAACAGGGACGCCCAGACACCCAGCCAGCACAACACCCACCCCCGCCCCCCCGACCACCAACGGCGCCACCCCCACACCACCCCCCCCCGCCCCCCCCCCGAGACCAGGCCACGGACACAACACGCGGCAGCCAGCACCAGCCAATTGACGTCGATACCCCCGCCGACACACGCCACCGCGAATCCCCCCTCCCGCGACCGCCACAAGAGACCCCATCACCGGACCCCACGCGCGACAACGACGACCACCCCCCCAAACCCACACCACCCCCCCCATCACACCCCGCACCACCAGTCGCCGCACCGGCCGAACCCTACGCCCTACACAACCCCGCAGCGGTACGGCAGCACCTCCGGGGACTCAGGGAACAGGACGTCGTGCTGTACCTCCGCACCTCCGGCACCAGCACCCCCATCCGGGCGGCCACCCTGGTCCAGGCGGCCACCCTGGGGGAAGGCGTCAGAGACTTCCTCTTCGACGCCTTCCTCCACGTCGCCCGACACGAGCGCCCCCCACGCGCCACCCCAGACGGCGAGAGCCCGCCCCCCACGGGGAGCCGGATCTGGGTGCCCGCCATCGACTGGGGGCGACACCTGGTCGGACACCCCGTGCCGGAGCGGGACAGCACCCAGGGCCGCACCCGCTACCGCGAGCCCAACATGGCCCACCCCCCACCCGACGCCACCCCCGACAGCACCAAAGAGTGGGAGCGGGAAACATGGGTAGCCTGGATGGCCCCCCTAAGCAACTTCCGGCACCACGTCCCGGGGGACATCCCCACCCCCGACGAGCAGCAGCCAGCCCCCTCCACGTACATGACCCTCATGTACAATCTGCACTGCACCCTCTCCACCACCACCTACGACGCACCCACAGACCACTGGGTGGTACACGGCACCGACTCCCTCCTCCCCGCCGACTACACCCCCCCCCCACACAACCCAGGCCCCGACACGTACGCCAGGGGGGACGACCCGGACGACCCCCACATCTGGGGCACGTGGGAACCCGAATCCCTGGACACGCTGCTCTCCATCCGCAGCGGCTACCAGGGCCTTGGTAGGGCGATGTATTGCCTCGCCAAGTGGACCCAACGGACCTGGGGGATCCCCACGGACCGATGGGTGTGGGTGGTCACGCTGCGCCCCCAGCACAGGGAAGCCCCCCCAAACCGCAGGGGACCCACCCCCCCACGCCCCACCACCCTACAACTATGCCCGTACATGGTGGCAGCCCGCCTCATGACGCTGCTATGGCCGGGCCCCCACACCCCCACCCAAAACTACCCCCACCTCACAGAGGAGGACATGCCCGGCATCCAGCGATGCTTCTTCCGGACCCTCGACTACCTCCAGCAAACACACCCCCACGTCCTGGAGCAGATATGGCCACCCCCCGGGTAACCCACGTGCCCGCGCAGCCGAGACAACGCCGCCACGCCAGCACCAGCACGCACGGATCACCAGGGAAAATTCGCGCACACGCCCGATGCCCGAACCTGCACCCTCGTTCTCGCTACTTACAGGACCCAGCATCATACGCCCGCCCCCGAGGCCCGGGACCCTCCGCCGTCTCCCGCAGCCCTCTCCTCCGCCTCCGACTCCACAACCTCCACCACCACGACCACCTCATCCACCACCACCACCACGTCCTCATCCAGCACTCCACCCCCCAGGCCGCGGGGGACACCTCCCAAACGGGCCTCCAAACCCGCCCCCACCGCGAGCAGCCCCGCCGCCGCCAAGGCCCACGCCCCGACGAAGCCCACGCCCACGACTCAGCCGAAGCCCAAGACCGCCGCCAAACGGCAACCCGCAGCCAAGCCCAAACCCAAGCCCAAACCCGGCGCCACGACGGCAGCGCGAGCCCGGCCCCCCGAGGATGTCCTCTACGACATCCGGCCCCAGCCGTCCCAGGCCCGAAGGCAGCAGCGCCCAGCGCGGCGCCCCCCCACCGTCACCGACGCCACCACCACCACCTTCATGGCGGAGCGCGCCGCGGCCGAAGCGCGACGCGCCTCGTCCCGCCACCTCTCAAAGCCCGCACCCCAGGCCCGCGGACCGCTCCCGACCAAGCCAGAACAACGCCAGGGTCCACCAGCAGCGTCCCCGCCCCCCTACCGGCCCCCGATGACAGCCCACATGCAACGCATGCCCCACTACCGCCGCGGCCGCGAATCCCCGCCCAACCCCGAGGCGGACACTGTACGCGCACACCCGCGGGTCCACATCCGCGTGCACCCCCACTCCCCACGCACCCCCACGGAACAAGACTACGAAGAATCCCCCAGGCCCGCCACCGCCGCCGGTCCTCACGACCCCGTCACACCCACCCACGCCCACTCCTCCGCCCAAGACCGCAGGCCCGCCCAGGAACAGTGGTGGCAGCGCTGGACCCACACGCAGCTCTGGGAGCTGCGGAAATGGGCCCGGGGAGAGCCCTCCCTCGAGGGCCTGGTCCATCGGCCCCGCAAGGGGTCGGTGGAGAACTGCCGCCTCCGGCCGGCGGGGGGGTGGATGCCGCAGGCCGCATGGGAAGCCATGCTGGCCGATGCGCTCCACCCCCTGGGAGTCCACCCCCGCAACCTCCCCGCGCCCCAGGACCACCTGTATGTCCTCAGGCGCCTGCGGGAGACCCTCCAGGAAACGCGGCGAGACGGCATCCGCTTGTGGGACATCACCCAAAGCCCAGCCCCGCACGCACACACCCCCTCACCACCCCACAAGCGTCGGCGCACCGACACCGGCGACACCCACAGCACCCCAGGAGCCCTGCGCGCCACACAACACGACGCGCCTGACCCCCCGGCCAGCGGCGCCGCCATCCAACCCCGTTACCCAGCACACCACCACCACGGGGCGCCACGCCAGGCCCCGCCCAGAAGTCACCAAACGAACCGGACGCCGAAGGAAGCCAACGCACACGACAACAAGCACCACTACGCCCAAAGGCGCCGAACCCAGGCCCGATACCGTGGGCTCCTCTCCACCCTCAGCACGACACACACGTCACTGACGTCACTCCTCTGCCGTGCCCCCTCCCACGCCACCGCCCCGCCCCCCCCCCCCTCCCGCCGCACGTCCCCACGCCGCCCAGCACCCAGCCCCACACACTGCGCCACAGCATCGCCCTAGTCCGGCTCCTCCACCATCGCGCCACTTGGCACCTCACAGTAGACCGCCGTCCTGTGGTCCCGCTCCCCCCAGCACCGCTCCCGGGGCCGCACCCGGCCCGCGTCGTGTTCGCCACCACGTCGCGGGCCGCGGACATCCTCCCGCTCCTCGCCGCCACACCTCCCGGGCATCGCATACTGCTTGCCGCCAACCCCTCGGTCCTCAGTGAGGTCCTCATCGGGCACGCCGACACCCTGCACGTGCGCCCGCTGCTGCCCAACCTGCACGCCGCGTACGCCCCTGGCACGCCCGTCGACCCCTCCGTGTGGGACTCCCAGTGAGGCCACCGGCCAACGGCCGGCCCGCACGCACCAGCCCGCACTCGCCTCGGGCGCACGACCCCGTGGACGCCGCTACCCACACGCCCGGCCCCGCGCAACCGCCTAACCGAGCCAGAAATCAAGCACAAATCAAACCCGAGCCACACCCCGAAACCGCTAACCCTTGACTCCTAACCAAACCCGCCGAGGGAACAACGTAACCACAGCCCACACCCACAGCCCACACAGCCGCCTAACCAGCCAGCTCCAGAAGCAAAGAGAAACCTCACCAAACCCACCCTGACCCAAGCCCGTGTACATCAGGACGCACGAGCCGCACCCCTGGGGCGCGACCGCCGCCACAGCACCGACGACACACGCCAGAGGACACAACGCTATTGCACCGCCGCACCAGCTGCCCGTGCCTGTGCCTGCAGTGTACGCGCGCCCCTGTTTTTCTCTTTTTTGTTTTTCTTTGTTTTTTTTCCAAAAAAAAAAAAAAATAAAAAACACAAGTAAAAAACAAAAAAAAAAACAAAAAAAAAAAAACAAAACGAAAATTAGGGGGGCAGGAAGAGGGACACAACCACCCATGGCACACGCGCACCGCACACAGCACGCACACCGGTGAACAGGAGCTCAGTGGCCCAGGGGACCGCACGTGCAACACAACACACCGAGCGAGCACACCGGTGAACAGGAGCCAGCTGGCCCAGGACACCGCAGACGCACCACAGCAAACCGCGCGGGCACACCGGTGAACAGGAGCCCAGCGGCCCAGGACACTGCACACACGTAGGGCGGCCGAGGGACAGCAAAGAACCAATACCCCATGGGTCGGACGCACTGGGGCGACCCAGCCGACCCACCGGGCCAGCGGCAGGAGCGGTACTCCAAGGCCACTGGTCCGAGCCCGGCCAGGCTGCACCGGAGACCATGGCAAACGTCACCCGGAGCCATGGAAGCAACCGGTGACAGGCGAGCCGGTACACAGTCCAGGAGGGGGTCACCTGCCAAGCAGAGTGGCCCCGCAACTCAAGCCACAAGGGTGAGGCGGTCGTACCGTAGACAAGCGGGAGCAATACCCCTTGTGGTGAGAGATACTCCACACGGCTGGGCAGCCCCCCAGAGCTGCCGCCCAAAGGAGGGGGCATGTGACCCTACCCATGGACACATGTGGGGACACCCTCCCACCTGGGACACATGGACCGGGTGGCCGCGACAATGCCTTCCCAAGCACATGCGGGAGCGGCTCAAGAGGCACCTGACATAAGGCAGTGGGAGGGACAGGACGTCCCCTTGGTAAGACCTTCTTCCTGCAATGTCAAAGGAGGCATCCCGAGCTCCCGAAGATACCTACCTACCTACCTGCATCAAGTCGTTCACGATCACTACATGTTACAACTGCAGTTCTGTGCAAACATGAAAATGGATACATAACAATTAAAAACAATGAAATTTTAATACTTAATTGTCATGTGTAACATCGCATTTTAATATTGCCTGCAGTGCCCTTTGCGACATGATCTGGCACTTTTCCTACGCGACACTGTGCGCGCGCTGCGTGATCTGTAATCTCATCTCGTGATGTTCAGCGCGTGCACGCCAGCACTGCCAGTGGCAATCCCATTACACCTGCAGCTCGAGATTCTGACCCTGCTGAAAGCGCAAGCAGTTACCTCTACGCTGAAGTCCAAGTTTCCAGTTTGTTGTGGCCTGCTCCAACGTACCTGATGGAATCGTCCGACTGCTACCGTTGCATAGGCTTGCGCAGCGTACTATTCGGACTTTCTGTACTGTTACAGGACTGCAACTCTGTCTCGCCCTTATTCGCCAATCTGCACTGCTTCCCGCGTCCTGCCCCAGCCAAGAAATATGGCCGCAACCTCAACACGCCGCATCGCCACACTCCGTTCCACTACGCTAGGCCTTCCGCAGACACTGAACCCCAAGATAACGACGGCCGTCAACAAGATCGTGAGCTGCAACCGCCGTACTGTGACACTGCGGCGGTCCCGATTTCTTTCGCAGCTTTCGCCGATGGGAACCAGCCCCGACAAGAACTATCCAGCACGCCCTCTACACCAGCGTTCAACGTAGCGCCAGCAGCTAACAGTGAGCCGCTGGACACAACGCTTCAATGCGCTACGCACACACGCTGCGAAATTGAAGGTACCTTCCCTGCAGATCCGTTCCCGCCTGGTGAGGAGAATTCAACTACCGAAGCGGTTAATTCTACCCTCGTGAATGAGCAATTAGATCCAGAAAACCAGGATTTTGGCGATGAAGATCAAACAACCTAGTGGGATCTGCTGGCAGGCGACACGGAGAGAAAGAGGCTCAAGAAGCGTAGGAGGAATGAAAGAAAACGGCAAGCAAAACAAGCGCTATTGGATGAAGAGAAGGAATTCGAAGAAGTCCTCGCCAAAGCTAGAGTGAAATTCCACACTGCAGCCGTCAAACCTACGACACTGCCGCTTACGCCCGAAGAGCAGGCCATAGCAGAGCGCCGTGAACGCCAAGACAGGTCGCGCAAAGAGACAGTAAAAAAACACTCAGTGAATATTGGAGAATTCCGAGGAAGTCCCAACTGTCGCAGCAAGCCTGGGAGTCCACCCCAGATTTTGGAGCGCCCAAATATCAATGTTGCTATGCATTCACTGGCAACCGCCATGTTGGCCAACAAGCAACAAGAAGGCCCTGCAATATCCGACGCAGCCCCCACACCGCCCAAGGCCGCTACGCGCAGCGAAGAACCAGCCAAGCACACTACCTCACAGCGAGGAGAACAGCTACCAAAAGTCATGTGGATCGCACGGAGCCCTTCGGAAAGCAACAATGATGAGCCCCCGCCGCTTCAATCAGACTCTAGCGATGACAGTGTGTTTTGGGACGCCGACAGAAGTCAGCCACCTCATGAGCCCTATGCGAGTGACGACATGGACAATGTTCGTGAACTGTTTGCCCTTGCCTCAACACAGCTATACACCTGTGAGCCACCAGCCAATCATGTTTTGATAGCGGGCAAGAAACTGGACCCCGCTACAGCGGCGCAATGGACCTACGAGATAACAATACGATATCGGCAATGTCACCACAAAGTCCGTGAACTTCAGTTACAGAAGCACCAAAAGCAAGTGACAATGACATTCAATGACATCCTCACGTAAGTTGGGCTTGAAGACGAATGGAAAAGGTTGAGTCAATGTGACGAGTATGAGGCGCTCTTCTTTAAATCAGAAGTAATATTGGACCTCTCCAAACCTCTTCTCCAACTATGGGCATGGCGCGTCAGTTCTCACGCACTCACATTATACAAAGAGTGGCTCTTCCGTGCCGAGACCCTCTTGTCACAGTCGGTGCACCCATTAAAGCTACAATGCTTCGCCCAGTACTTTCCTAAGGCATATTAACGGCAGGGAATTTTGGAGCACTGCTCCTTTTTGTTTGTTTCCTGCTAGTATATTTTTCTATTCATATATTTAGCCCTCGGGCTGCCTGACATGATTGCATAACCGTGCACTCTGCTTCTCTGCACAACTGTGCGGTGAGTGACAGACATTTTATGCTTCCCTTGATGGCCTCAGCGCCAGCATATGCACACTAACAACTTTATAGAGAGTGTCAAGACTGATTCACGCTTGTGTTTGCCGTTTTTCTGGTGAATAAGGGTGAGTACTGATTGCACCACGCTCTTGCACTACACAACTACTAACACACACATGTTACAGGATTCACTCATAGCACAAATTTGATCACACACACACTGTCAACATTGCTCACACCCTCAGCACACCTACAAAGTCTCTTCACTGAGCGACTGTCCACACGGACACTGCAGCAGACAAACCTCAGCACTGCACATGCATGACCCGCACACCCACACTGTTAAGTGACACACACACACTGCACCACACTCCACAACCTACCTCACACTAACACAACACCACCTCTCTTACAGTCACACTACAGCACCAGCCGTCCTCGGCCGGCGGCTTCGCCGCCATGCCACACGTAGCTAAACCCTGACCTCGTTTTCTGCTTAACTCTGGCGGACATCCGCCCGGGAGTGTGGCTCAATTACCCGGCTTTTCGTTCTCTTTTATACCTTACTATTTTTTCTATGGCTGTTTTGCCACAGCTATAGCCCTGCCAGCAAAGACTGCTTTTACACTTTTTGTGGGAAACGTCACGCTTCAACTGGCAGCCCCTGTTTCCTGATAGCCAGCACAGGAGTGAAGTGACGGAACTAGTCTTGCCTAGCCTTGCTCGGGAGATAGACTGTACACGCCCCAGAAAACGGCCACACTGGTGTAACATACCCCTGCTGTGCATAGCGCTGGGTAGGTGGATTAGCCACAGTGATCCGCAAGGAGCCACTTGTGGTCACCACAAGCCCCCTGCACCCCCAAGTGGGGCCACATGCGAACCACATGGACCCTGGCGAATGTTGACACGGGTAAAAAAGTTCATTATTCGCACTGTCAGTGATTTTGCTGTCTACCTCTGCATCTGGCTGCACAAGACCCTGAGACAAACGCACAACAGTAGTTCTAACTTGATGGGTGTGTTCAGCTTGTGTGGGTGCTGTTTTGTTGTGCACCACCGGTGCATCATTCACCAGGTGCACAGGATCTGATCTACTGGTGACATGAGAGGAGTGGACCTGGAAGTGCCAACCACGAGCAGTAGTTGTGTCCCTACCTTCACATATGGTGAACACCCTCCCATCAGCCTGGGCCTCTGCTTTAGCTTCAGCCATGGCAGCTGCTGCACAAAGCTGAGCCTAGCATCCACCCTCTAATCTGAGCCGTGCTCGAGTCCTTGAAGAGGGCAGCTTACCAGGTGTGATTCCAAGAGCAGTGGCTATGACTCTCATCACTCTATTGACCATGGCTCCTGAAAGTCGACACTTGTAGAGTTCAAAATACATCTGTCGGACCCAGGCACTGTACCTGCCACCGCACCAGAGAGGAGGGCTTTGAATACGAATGATGTTCTTCTGCAGTGATGTCACCTGTCTTCCCTTAGCCTTGGCCATGACCCTCCACCTCGCTTGACTCTTCACAAGTTGGGCAATGCGTGCACGTTTGCTAGCGAGCTCTGTCTGCGCCTCCCTCAATTTCTTCTGAAGAGCCCTTTCGGATTTCCTCAAGGAGTTGACACGAGTAACATAGTGTGAGTGAACCTTCAGCAAATCCTTCATTTTGGAGGCAGCACTGCGAATCTGCTTCTGCAAGGTGGCCTGTCTTTGAATTGCAAGTACGAATGACAGTGCCTTTTCAACAGTACGGCGACGAAACTTGCAGTGAACTTTCGAGCGTGTGCGCTGACCCACAGTTGTCGAATTCTGCGAAATCTGGATGCGACTATTGAGGCCACATTCACCCTGCCTACACCACCATGTTTTGGTACCACACTTTGATGGAGGTGCAAAGCGAAGCAGAGTGGAGGGACAGCGAGTCCAGGTGTCGCACACAGGCCATGCACCACAAGCCGAACAGAAACGCTTGTATGTTGTACCACGAGTCATGCGCAGATCAGCAAATCAGCTTGATTCGTGGAATTCTAAGATGCACAAGGACCAGAACTGCACTGCCCAGAAATGCGGAAGCCGGCGTACGTCCGGCCGACTCGACCTTATCGACGGCCTACCCGAAGGCCACACATCGCACAGTTACAGAGGAAATGGGTGGACATAAGGTGGCACTACCATTTTCAATGTCGAAATTACGGATTTAATGGGAACCAACGGTAAGTAATGGGATCGATAGAAAGGTCGACATTTAAAACCATTAATTCGACATTTGTGGATCCTGAAAGGCCACTGCTTTCAGAGAGTTTCGGCTTTCCGCGAACCTCGGGGGGGGGGGGGGCTATGCCCGGCAAGTGCTGTCGAAGCCGCAGTTCCAGGCGCCGCATAGCCCTTGCCTCTCCCTACTACGTTGCCAGAGCCCACATTGTCAGGTGATGTGAGGGGGGATCTGAGAACTTTCGTCATCGGGACTGCCGGAAACCCAAAAATGACCCTCTGTGGCTGGAACCTTGTTCTTTTCTGCTGCGTGTTTGCTTGCTTGTAAGACGACGAATCAATCGATCAGCATAATTGTGATTTAATCGGCCCGTAGACAGTGTTGTATTGCCTTGCGTTTCCGACCTGTTTTGGCTGGTTTTGGAAAAAGTCGTTTTTTTGGACTTTTTTTGCGTAGCGCCAATATGGCGCCAATTTTCACACTATGAAGACCAAGTTGCACATTGTCGCCACTGCTGCAATCCGTAAATCTAGTTGGTTGACTCGTTGTAAGGTTCCAAAGTGTGACCTCATTGCGTTACAGGAAATGTATGACACAGCTCGTAAAATTGAGGACAACTTGGAAATGTAATAGTGATTAATTAGGAACGACAAGAAGGTTACAAAATTTTGAAAAGAGATACAGTGTGTTAAGGATGCTGGTCTTTATGTGGTGCTTGTGTCTTTTGCTAACGGATTACACGGGTGCCAGAGGGGATGTGGGGCCACCGACCTGTGTTGGAGGGAGGGAGGGAGGGGGAGGGAGGTCCGGCCATTCCTATTCTCAACCGAAAATTCTTAGATTGTCGCATTTTCTTTCCCCTGAGGACCACCCTTCTTCGCGGGCTTCACATGTGCTTGTGTGGTCCTGCAAGTGCCACTTTCTCCCTTGGTTGCCTGCGGGGTAGGCTCCCGGCCAGTCTGCGGTCCGCGGTAAGAACAGATGAAATAGTACGCATTCCGTCCAACTCTTTCCTTTTTGCATACCTGGTTATCAAACCGTCAATAGGCACATATTGGACATCAAGATGCGATTGTAGGTCAAGTTGCGAGCATGTATGCAAAACCATTCAATTTTATTATGATAGATCATACTAGTAGCGCCACATAGTCTTCACAGAAAATTCGTGAATTTGAGCAAGATTAGGAACTCCGAATTTGCATTTAGCGACCGTGGTGACAGATGAAAGAAGAAGGAGAGAACTTAGAAGGCGATGGCAAAGCACTGAGCACTGGTAAGGTAGCTTCTTACCGGGTCTTGTTGCCACCCGAGTGAGCAGACAGAGAATTGCTGAACAAATTTCACTTCAGTCACGAAAAAACCTATGACATATACTGGTATAAAGATGGTAGAAGGTTAGGGGCTAATGATTTCTTCTGGGATCGATTTCTTGTAGCCTCTAATTAGGGTAAAACGGCCATTAATATCTGGCTCGTGGCGGCCATTACAATAGATTTTTCTGCAACCTTGTTTACTGGCTGCATACATTGGGTATAGTGCTAAGAGATTGTGCCTTACATAGCGCGATAGGTAAGCAAACATGCATGTAGCTCTGTCTCATTCTGCTTGAAAGCCAAACAATTGGTGGTTAAACATGTCAATGGTCTCCATCATTGAAAACAAAAGAAGTGGCGACTTTATTAATGCTACCAGCAAAAAGCATAAGCGCTCGACTACGGGTATGGGAGCCATACCTTTCCATCGCCGAGCAACTGGCAATGGCAATGACCCACTGGCAGGAAGGGCGGTTGGGCCACCAGTGCTCAGTGCCATGCCATCGCCTTCCCTCCGTCCCCTATCCTCGGCCGGTGGACTTTGAGAAAGCTTGGGCACTTCATCGTTCATTGAGAAAGCCGTTTGCATTCGCGATACGATTGTCAGTCTTAACTCCATCGTCACATTCTAAGCTCTTCCCACGAAGAAAACTCCTCGGAGCGTAGCCGGAGGGCTCAGGGCTGGAACGGACACCAGAGATGAGTCCGGCGTGTCCATAATATACAGGAACAGTTCCGGTAAAAATTTGGGGGGCGCCGAATATATAGATCTCCGGAAATGATCTGATTCTGACCTAATGGGGGGTAATTGACCTAAGATCTGCGCGGATTGAGGGTAGCCGCACTTACACATGCTATGCCGGCTTAAAGCGTAGACAGTGACCACGTATGATATCCAAACTGAACCACTGTCTAATTTCAGCGACCACTTCCGTTGGTCGGCCAAACGGAGCCAACACACTTACAGAAGTGCCTCTTGTACTCTGTGTAGCCAACCTACTCTGTGTAGCCAACCGTCGGGGCACCCCACCAAATGCAAAGCCTCATCCGTGACGCTGCCTACACAGTCCGTAGACAATGGCATATGAAGAGGCTTTAGGTACCGGAGGAGCTTAGATGTAGTGCAGGTGGGCCGTGTTGGCGATGTGGCATTGCCTGTTGATCGCATTGCGGCTGCTTGCACAGAAAAGAAACACCGGAGAAAATGGCTTGAGCTATTGAAAATAAAAACATATGTTAGCTCAATGGATCGTTATCCATGCGGTCCCGGCAGTGTGCCCGCTATGCATTTGCGGGTAATATTTGTCATACAGTGTTTTCATTTGTTTCGTTTCGATGGATTTGGCAGCGATCCATCGTGTTTTGTCCATGCAGGATACCAATGTGGTAGCTGTGCGGCAAAAACAACACAAACAGTTAAAATATGAAATGTTGATGCTTTTGCCCAATGAGACAATTTCACCATGGCATGTTGTGTTGTGTTGTTGTGTACTCAAAAGTGCCCATGCACCGTCTGCAGCACAGTGCGATGCGGTAAATAATCCACAACATGGTTCTTCAATAGCTAAACCAGCTCAAACACATCTGGCTCTTCTTGGACTTGGACAACATTGTATTGGTGGAACGTGTGAAATGTGGCCTACAATCTAGGACTGAGCGCATTCATCAACCACACTCTTCATGTCAAGGTTTGGACCCTCCGCAAGCCAGGGACATCACCCTCAAATTCGAAGCACTTTTTCTTATTTGAATTGTCAATTTCATATTGCATTGTGTTGTTTGCTCTTTCGCAAAGGAGTGGACCGAGAGTCAGTTTTTGGTTACCTTAAATGAGGAGGAGGGGAAAAAAGGTTTAGCAACAGCGGCACTGCAGAGAAACATGTTTTGGTGAAGAGAAGAAGCTTCAAATTGAGTTGTGACAATGACAAGGAAAAAAGCTCCACAGAAAATTTTGGTTTTGGGCGCAGAATGTGTAATTATAAAATGGTTAGGTGGAGGGTTTTTTCCTCCCCAATCAGGGGTTTTTTAACCTTTTTTTTGAGGGTTTTAAGGGTGAGGGTGGGGGTGGGAGGTTTTCTCCTACGGGCACAGAGCCAAAACTCCTCGGGGGGGGGGGTTCTCCCCGTTTGGGAGGTTTTTTCTCTCCTTTGGGGAGAGCTTTGTATTTTCCACCACGGCCAGGCAATCTGCATCATTATTGCCCTCCACCGTCACATAGTGTTCAATGGGACCCGTATGATTTCTTTGTCTAGCCAATGGAATTCAAAAAGGAGTTGCCCCCAAAGGTTGACATTTGTTACAGGCCTGGAGGAGCCTGTCCGACTCCGCAGCGTGCACCTTTGCCCTCCCCCCTGTATTCCTAAAATTATGTGGGAAGAATCAGAACAAATAGCATAGCAACGGCGGAAGGTGTTGTATGGACCGAAGTGCAGAGAAAAGATCGGTTGTGTTGTTGGTTTGCCGGAGGCGCTCACAATGGGGGGACGGGATCGTCCACAATGGGGTTTTTCACGCCGCGGGGGGTGGCTTTTTGTAGTCTACGGGGTTACAAAAAGGGGGGGGGGTTTGTGCTACAGGTATGGTACCAAGCCCCCCACAGGTGATGTTCTTTGCCCGACTTTTGTGGGTTGTCCACAACAGTGGGCTTCTTAATTCAGATCACATCCCTGCCGTCTCGGTGTCCAAGAGTGGGGAGAAGTCAAATGGGCTACATAACCCCTGCCGTCCTGGGGTCCCCAATTTGGGAGGACTGAAGTTTTTGGGAGCTTCAACCCCCTGTGCAGAGGGATTTGAAACGAGCCATCCAGAAACATACCTAAAACCCCCAAAAATGCACCATAAAAAACCTCCCAAAAATCCCTCGAACCCCCAAAATCCCAGTTGGTGGGCAATACAAAAATCCGGCGCCCCTGCTTCCATCTCCCAAAAATATATTGCCCACAGAAGAATTAGCTGAATGCAGCATTGCCACTTTGCAGCTTCAGCCCACCTGCCAAGTTCTCACGGTCCCCGTTACAGCTGCACAGGGCTCTGAGGGAGGGACTCCACCCTTTGCCACAGACCATGTTCAGCATAAAGGCATATCATTATTGCGCACTTGCATCCCACCCCACACAAAAGCAGCAAAATTGTCAATGCAGTCCCCGAGGTCTTCGGCTGATGCATTAAGAGGTGGGGGGTCAGTTCGGTGGGAGAAGCTGCTCACCGTTCCAAAACGTGGGGCACAACACCTCCAACGCGCCCAACTGCATAACAATGTGCCTTCGATGTTACGGAGCTGGGCTGGGATGGCTGTGGAAATTGCTGAATGGACCCAAGCAGGGTTGGACTGGATCAGACAGTTCTCAGATTGCGTCAAAATGAAGAGGTTGATGTGGCATGGAGGACATTGAGGTGCAACTTTGGGACTTCTGGTGTGAGATGGGGAAGGGGTCTAGTTTGGGTTTGCGCCACTGCTAGGGCACAGGGGGTGGCCACAGCAGACATTCTGGGTGACGTTAACAGAAAACCCTCAAAATCCTGATTACTTGAAAGCACAGATTGTGGGATGGATACATTTGCATCATGTTTCTCCACCCGCTGGTTTCGGGCTTGTTGTCAGCCCAAAAGTAATCTCTGGCACCTTTGCACCCAAAATTAGCCCATCCTTTCCGTAGGTGCGTCCAGAGAGGCAGATGCACCTCAATGCCCACCGCACCTTTTGGTGGTTAAATGTCAAATGTGACATGCACTTTTGCTTAGAAGCAACCCATCGGTTTGCGTGCCAGGGCCAAGGCGCTGTCAGCGAAGGTGAGAAAGGAATCGTCGAGGTTCTAGGGACAGCAAAAGCCATGCTCACTTCGCCTTGGTTGCCTCCCACGCCGCCTGCTCCTCCTCGCGCGCTGCCTTGGCTGCCGCCTTGGCTGCGCTGTATGCTTTACTGGTACCGTGCAGTGCATCAAGCCACCCGGTGTTGCCAAAGTTGCACGTAAACCGCTCATGATGAAAATCATGAAAGTCCGGCTGCTCGTCAAACGAGGCGATCCAGGGCAGCCGGTATCCGGAATGGTGCACCTGAGTGCCCAGGCATGCGCCGCACACCCACATGCACACAAATGCGATGTGGGGACGCAGGAAGGGGAAACCGGCCGTGAACGCCATGAGGTCGGCGACGAGGAACTCCACCGGGTGCGCATAGAGCGCCGCAAGCGCATATGGGGCAGTGAACTCGTGGTGCTGCTTGTGGAAGCGTGGGTAGAGGGCCTTGGTGTGGAGAGCCCAGTGGGCATAGAAGAAGAGCACCTCATTGACCGCGAGATGCGCCACAAACATCCACAGCCGCTCGAAGTGGGACGGCAGAGGGCCGTGTGCGCGCACGCCCATCGTGAAGCCCGAGCGCCAGGAAAGGTAGATCTGCCCGAAGAGGTATGGCAGTGTCACGACCGTCAAATTGAAGGCCGTGACAAGGCACACGCGAGGCAGTTTGGAGGCATCGATAGACTTGCGGGGCTGGATCTTGAAAGGGGCCATGGCAGAGCGTGCGGGGGGCCACAAATCAACGGCCAAGAGAATCAGGCCCTACAGACGGTGGTGCACGCTGAGCAATGGGCGGAGGCGACTCGGGGCCCCGGGGAGCAGCCGTGCGACAGTGCCCCACAGTGTCGAGGATGTACATCCAGCATACCGTCCGGGGACCAACAGTTGTTTTGCTGGGGCTGGGGCACGGGGGGTGTATCGGAATCTGATGGGTCTGTCTGTAAAGCTAAGCTGCAGGAAAAAGGGAGGGGCGCACAGGGCTCTGGGCCAGGAAACGAAGGAAGGGGGTGGGTGGGAGGGGGGGGGGGGCACGGATGGGAGGGGGGGGGGGATGCAGACCAGCCGTTCCGCAGGCTCCCAAGAAGCGGTCGGCAGTGCAACAATGGGAAAGAACAAGGGATTAGCCAGGCCCCACCGCGCGTGCAATAGCCTCAATACCCCATGAGGACATCCAGTGCCCATCAGTTCCCAGTGCGTCGTGGGGAAATGCACTGAGTCTTCTTCTCAGTTCTATGTGAACGTTCTCACTGCAGGTTTGTGCTGTGTGTTCCAGGCTTGTGGTTTCGCGTTGCCCTCCAGTGGCCAACAACACCTGAATCCGGAGGCCACAGCGAACTTGATGTACGCAGCGTGTGCTTTCATCCGTCGTCGTGGTCTCTTCTTGGTTACTGGCATCTAAGTAGGTGTCCCTGGTGGCTACTAAGACCATCATGCCCTGCCATACTATCCCCCCAGGGGTACCTGTCTGCTCCATCACTACCTCTGTATTCTCTGAATGGTGCACTCCACTAGGCACCCGAGACATTCCAGAAATTTGGTGGGCGCCCACCCAATACATGTGGCAGCAGATGGCTGGTACAGCACAATCATAGTGGGGAAGCACGCGGGGGGGGGGGGGGTCGGTTCACCAATGGCGGGCAGTATGTATTGATCTACCCATTCTACCCATTGGATAGACCAGCATTTTTTTCATAAGGATCCCCATGACTGATGGTGGAAGCCCGGGTCCCATCTCTAGGTACCCCTGATCAGCCGCCATCTGGCCCCTTGGTGAGGATTTGCACAACTACACTGAGTCCAGGCCACTTTTTGTCTCTTCCCAGGACCCCTTGCCGATGCTGGGGGCTCCTTGGTCCTAATGGCAGGTACCTCTGATCAGCCCTCATGGGACCCCATCGGTGAGCAGTCAACTATTTACAGACCAGCGTGTGCAAAATAGCCGTTTTGCGGACCCATGGACACCGGTAGGGGTGGGGGCAAATGGGCTACATGGGGTTTCTATGTACTTCTGTGTACTCATAATGTCACCAAAGGATGCACCAACTCTACCCCATGCCAACCGGCTGTGGTCTGTGGTCACCCAAGTCCGTGATTGGTTTGTGGCAAATGGTAGGCTAAACTTGGTTTGCCTATTGCAGCCAGTATGCGTCAATCCAGGCCCAGGTGCCAATTTACTTCCAACCCATGGTAGTGTCTGTGGTCCCATCTCCACGTCCTCCTAAGCAGCCCCACTATGGGGGCTCCATCCATGAAACCTTAGTTATTTTCATGCCCATGTCGGAAAGCCCATGGGCCTTTCCCTGAGAAAAGGCCTGACCTCCCACCTCTGGTGCCACTGTGGAAGGGGGTATGTAAAACAAAAGCCTGTGATGATAATACCGAATCGGACTGACAGTACTACTCCCACAATCAGCAACAAGAGCATTGCTCGGCGATGGGGAGAGGGGAATAATGGGTTTTGGCCGGCCAGCCCACCCACCCACGTCCATCAAGAAAGCCTTCCTCCATGGGGTCCAAATTTGCTGAGGAGGTCAATACTTCTGGGGCCGAATTTCTATTTATATAAGCATTTAAGAGGGGTTGAAAACCACATATCTTCACGCCATCCGACAAATTCCATTGTGTTTTGTGCTCTGCACATTGCCAGGCATGTGCCTAAATCAAGACTTACAACTAGGACCGAGCTGGGTCCTGGTCTTGCTCATTGCATATGAATTCGCTGTGGAAGAAGAACAGCCCTCATTGGACACGCCTACGTGACACTGGCTATATCCTGCACGTTCAGGACAATTGTCCAAAAAAAAAAAAGGCTGAAGAACGGCTCATTTTCACCTCCAAAAAAAAAGGGGCTCGTAGCATGGCACCTTGGTGTGGGAGACGCCCCATTTGCAATCTTTTGATAGCCCAATTGGCGCGAAAGAAGAATGGCCCTCATTGAAGATGCCTTCCTGACACAGTGGTTTAGGACGCTCATCCCGAAAAAGGCTCAAAATGGTCATTTCTGGCCACCAAATTGGCCATAAAACGAGCTAGACGGCCCAAAATCACACGAAACTTAGTTCAGGTGATGTGCATTGGCTCTCTGATCGTGTTGAACTACTTGGATGGCAGTTTTGAGCCACAGTGCCCACACAAATAATTTTTCCCGTCTGTTGTAGCTGCCTGCTGCTGCTGCTACTAAAATACATTGCTCAACTTGGACACTAAAATGGGTTGTAAACCTCCTGGTAAATATGCTTTATACAATAGCTTGGATCATTGTGAGTGGTCACCATACCAAAAAAGGCGGCTGTGAAAATTTGCATTTTTGAGCCATAGAGGGTGGAAAACTGCTTCGGCAGCTTGTGCATGGAAGCATTTTTCACCCAATTGGCAATGTAAACAAGGGTTTTGCAGCTTTCAAATGGGCCCTGGCGGCCCCTAGAGAGGGTTAGAGGCTTCAAAACACATCCTTTTGCATCCTACCATAGCTGTACTGTCCCAACACCCCCAATCCTACCCCTCTCGGAGGGGGGTTCAACATAAGTTCACCAAGGCCGCCAACACCGCCGTTTTGACAAAACACAACTGAAATCTACATAAACTGCGCCAGCGCTCATCCTAGGGGGTGCCTCACCAGGCCGGCTGAACAGAGCCTCACAGGACCAAGGCTCGAAAACGAAAACTTCCAAAAAAATCATGTTTTCCAGGTCAAAAAAGCAGGGTGTCATTTTCAGACCCCTCCCCCTCCCTCTCCTAGCCACATTCCGGAAACCAGGCCTACCGGCAAATTTTTGGCCCAAAACTTGGGAATCCCCTGTTTTGAAAGTGCTAATGAACAAAAACTGCCCCACCTCCCGACCCCCCGCCCCCCAAAAAAAGAACAGTGGCATACCTGACCGAACATACCGCCCAAATGCCCCATGAATTGATCTAACCACATCACTGGCGATGTGATTTGGTGGTAGAGAGAAGCCTTCTGCCATCTTTAAAGAGTTTGCCAGGCTCAATTTGAAGATGCAAAAGGTCGACATGATGCAAGTTTCCCATACATCTGTTGTCTGTTTTGTCAGTCTGTTTCTGAATTTGCTCTAACTTTGTTGAACATGTGGGTGTCAGTGTGGTTGCCACGCCGTCCATCTAATGTGAGAGTGGACATTTGTCCCAAAGCGTGTCCCACATGTGACAGTTGCAAGAGGGGGCGGGGGGCCGGAGGGGGAGGGGGTCGTTGGGACAAGGCCCTGAAATGATGATGCCCTCCTATCAGTTGGCGGCGTCAATCGACTTCTGGCCATTCACGAAGATCTCAACCAGGCCTTCCTTCGCCGAGGCCTACCTGGGTCACGAAGACCCACCAAGCCGCTGTGTTGGCGCACCGTTTCTGTTTCTCCATGGTGGCGGGTCGTGGCACCAACACATTCAGCATCCACATCGCAATACTCTTCAGTGCGGAGTGCAAGCACTCTGCCATGGCAGAGCGCCCTGCGGCTCTACCTGAGCGCAAACAGCGGTGCAGTCTGGACCTCACCAGGCTTGCAGCATTAGCAGCTGCTGCCATTCCTTCTCCTTGGCTGTGAGCGGACCATCCCCTGCACCACCGTCATTTGCTCAACTGTTTACCATAACCCCGGCCATGTCTTGCCCTAAACCAGGCCTTCTTTCGCCGGTGGGGATGGGGGGGGGGGGCTGGGTCATGTTGGCCGTCATCGGTGGCAGCGGACCAGCCCCCCGCCACACACAGGGGGTGGCGGCCATACCTGCACAAGGTAGGGGATGAGGAAGCAGAGGTACGCGAGGGCCCCAAGCGCGAAAGCGGCACCCCCTTCCTCGAGTGTGCCAAATTGGGACTCTGCAGCGCGCATCAGAGCGGCCCACGCGGCGTCATCAATGCTGTGGATACCGATGACGACCGCCCACGCCAGCGGAGAGTTGCCCATCATCGAGAGCCATGCAACGAAGATGCCGCCCGCCGAGAGGGCCTCGAGGGGGTCTGCGACGCAGGCGCGCAGCACCGCCTGCCAGCGGGCCTGCAAGGCCTCCTGGACCGAGGGGGAGCAGGGGATGGTGCTGTTCGGGCTGTTGGCGCAGGCAAGGGAACTGAAGTCGACATGGGGCGCAGAGAAGAGCAACAGCGCAATGGAGACGGCTGCGGTGATGTGGAGGACGTCGTACACGACATGCAGACGCCAGGAGCGGCGGTAGGCCTCTGCTGGTGACCGGGCGGGGGACGCGGGTTTGGGCATCGCAAAGGGGTACACAGCGCAACCCGAGGCCCTGCAGAGAATGGGGGCGGTGTGCACAGGCGGCTTTTCTTTCAGACACATGGGGCAAACAAATGGTCAGCAATGCACAGCAAGGGGCCCTGGGGGCGGACATATCGAGTGGGTATCGAGTGGGTGAACTCCGTTGTTGGGAAGAAAAAAAGAGAGGGAGAGGGAAGGAGGGTGATTCCCGAACAGTCGTCAATTGCGTCACCTTGAGTAGTCTTGACCTACCCCCCGGCTGGCCCTCCAGACCCCTGGACAGAGCATGACATATCACTCAGAGAAACAAACGCACCGCGCGCTCGTTGTTGGTTCACGTTTCACGCATTTTTGGCAGACTTTCAGGATGGCAGGGACGCGGTGGCTAAGGGGTTAGCATACAACAACGGAGGCCTCCACTACACCTCTTCAACAATGTCATGGTGGTTGTAACTGCCCACAACCCCTGCCAGGGGGGGGGGGGGGGTTGAGCACAAAGAGACCTCCTCACCACGGCCCGCACCCAAGAGGGTGCCCCACAGGGTTCCCAAGCCTGTGAAGCATTCGTTTCAACACGGTTCGCGGACCCACCCTCATTGGTTGCTCATTGCCGTAAGGTACCCCTTAGTTGGAGTCCCCCTCCTTGTTTTCTTCACCCTCCTCCTCACCAGAAGCAAGGGATATGCCGGATGTGGATGACAAGTCCGATGATTCCGAATCCGATTCCTGGCGCCTGGTTGCCTTTGGCTGGCCGAAGATCTCGTGTGGGAAATGATCCCAACTCCACACCCATCATCGTCAGGGGTGACGGTCTCCAGGTGTGCCTCCCCTTGCCGAAGGAGGTGGGTGATCGCAAATTTTCGATCCCGCTGCGATCCCACAAGCTCTACTTATGCTTGTGGGAGAGTAGTGTTTGCAGCACGCAGTGACTAAATGAAAAAATGGTACGTTCATTGAACAACGCGCACTAAACCGTGTGCACCGCGCATTGCACCGCGCGTTTGTTTCTCTCTCAAGCCACTCTTCCTTGCTATTTCCATCTCAACAATAGTGGCACTGCTGTTGACAAGCGATCCTGCGCACCACATCTCCCCTAACTTCCGTTCCATCGCGCCAAAAGACGGGTCCCACCAGGGCTGTTTGGTACTAGGTAATCCTAATCGCCCCAGAAAAAGGGCCAGCTTCGTGGCGTTGTACATGCTGCCCTTGGGCAGCTGCACAGCCCCAGACCCAGGCAGTGCGAAAGCCCCATCTCCACTTTGTTGCATCAAACTTGATGCAACATCTTTTTGAGAGCTTGGTTCATGATGGCCAAGGCAATCCAAAAACCACACCTTGTTTCACAACAGTTCTAGTCATGTAGCCGGGGCAGACAGTAGTCAATTCTTGTATTGGAGGGGCTGCATTTATGAATGAACACCGACCTACATTTCCCCAACGCAGTTTTGCCCCTTCTGAGACACACTTGTCTGAAGAAGGGCTTGCCTCAACTTCGAGGAGGCACAATCCTATGCCATTTGTGACCTTATGTTTTTCACCACTGAATGCACTATTCTCCATAAACATGCCCCAATACCACAAAGTATGTGTCTTTGATGTGGTGCAGTATGCAAAATGGGCACGGCATCCTTGGAACTCTCAAACTAAGATGGCCTCACATCAAATGACACATCAGTGCGGCGATTTGACTTCTCAGCATGAACAGTCAATCCTTCCTTTCTTTGGAAATTTAGGACACATATAATCACAAGAAATATAGAAGTCAAATTGTGGCATCCCCGAGAAGGTCAATACCCCAAACTGACATCTGCTGCAAAACTTTCCTGAAAACATACGACCTGAATTGGCATTGGCAAACTATTTTGGAAATATTTAGATCGTGTCAATCCAAGCAGAACATCAGATTTTGTCCATTGGCCACGTTGCGCCAACAGGCTGTTGGGACACAAGGACTGTGAAAAAGACTTTTGTTGTGGTGTCCGGTGTGTTCATTGCTTCCTCATGACCTAACTTTTGCTCGGGCCAACCAGTTTGATTTGCCCTTGCCGAGGGCCAACAGCATCCCCAAGCCCCCATCCACTGGCATCTCTGGGCTGCTTACAATTGCTGTAGGTCAAAGCTCACAACCAGTCTGCATCCCGTCACAGGGCCCTCATACCACCCAGCCGTTTGTCTTTGGTGTTCATGCATCTTAGGGGGAGTGTTTGCCCTGCGCGCTACTTTTATTATGACTTTCCCAGATTCAGTCCCATAGTTCACTAATACCCAATGAAGCCTCCGCATCATCAACAAGGAGGTCCAAAGGAACTTCCGGAGAGATGTCCATTGCGGGAATTGATGGGGATGGTGGTGGAGACTCGAGACCAGGGATACCAAAGGAGATGGAGTCCATGGGGCATCGATGATTGACGGCCTGCACACCACGTTGATCATACTCCAACTCCACATGCCGTACCTGAAGCCCAGTAGACTGGGGGACTATAGGTGAGGGAAAGGGGCCGGTCCCTATCCCCAACCGTCCATACCCCCAATTGGAAAGGGGCCGGTCCACACCCCCAACCGGAAAGGGGCAAGACCATGACAAGAAATCACGCAAATCGCCCCATCCCACCCACCCATCCACCCATCCAACCCCAAAACCGGGGTAGGAATCAGAGGTAGCCAAATAATTTGCCTTGCGCGCGCCCTACGCACTAACGCTCCCTTTTATGTGTTCTGCTTGTGCTTCCTAAATAAGCTAGTCCAGGACAATGAGCTGGAAACCTAGCAAATTGAAATTGCATGGGGGCCGGGGGGGGGGGGGTGGAATCCTATTCCACACCCTCCCCAATGGGCTCAGCAAAACGCTCCCCTGTGTCTCTACCAGGTCCTAGTAGACCGGGCACACATTATTCCACCAACAATCCACCATGGAGCAATGATATGTGCCCTTTACCCCCCCCCCTCTCCTCCCTCCACCCTGATGCACACGTGCATGTATGGGGAGCCCTATTGGTGACCCCCCCCCCCCGCTCCTCATCTGCTCACGAGTAATCCCCCCCGTCATCTCCATCTAGCTCCCCCTTCATCCACCACTTCTTGGGGGGGCTGGCGAAAGGCCCCTGCTCCCAGTTCTCCCTTGTGAAACCCCCCACCTTCCCCCACCATTCCACCATGGACTCGACAAGCCCACGCCTTACCACTTTGACTTCTAGCTGCCTTGCAACCAGCTGCCCCAAACCGCTGATCCTCTGCTCTCTCTTCATCCCAGTCCTACCCCTCACAATGTGTTGCACAATCACTTGTGTCCCGCTGCTTCTCCCCCGGCCGGGTTGTTGTCCTTGTGTGTCCGTCTCCTACCACATCGTAGACCCAGCTCCTACACCAGCTGTATCTCACGTCCCATCCATTTTGGCCACATCGCGAGCGTGTGGCATTCCTTTTCGTAGTGCGTGCGCTGGCCCGCCTCTGTCCATCCCTACCGCAGGAGTGTCACGATTTGGCGGAACTGCCATGACGCCGGCACCTCTGTGTACAAGAGGGCAACTTTTGGGCTCTTCCATCCTCCCCGGGCCTTGATCATTGATACTGGCAACCCAATTTTTGGACTTGGGCTGCTCTGAACCTCTTGAAGCAGTGCCATCAAACATCCTTGTGGTGTGCCCCATTGTTACCAAGGAACGAGGCTACCCTGCCCTTGGTATATGTTCGAGTGGCAAGGTTGCTTGCGCAATTCGAGCGGCCAAAACTAATTGACCCAGGCGAGCAGGTTGTTGTTTGAGCCTAGTTCAAGCACCAAAAATGGCCCCTTGGCACTGCACTTTTTGTGTGAGAATCCAAATTGCTTTTGGTGCTTGGTTTCCTTGTTGCCTGCTATCGTGTCGCCAATGGAGGCACTGTCTGCCATGGAGATCTCACAATGGGGGAATGTTTGCCCGGCGCGCGCCCGGCGCGCTACCTTTCTATTAACTATCCCGACTTCAGCCCAAGATTTGCCCTCTGATGGAGAAGGCCCCCCAAATAGACCATGATGGACTGCGCACCTTCCCGAGAAAGCACGTTGCAAAATTAGACAATAGCCGTGAATTCAACAACTCCAAATGTCATTTGTATTGTACTTAACAAACGGTACTTTGCCTTTACCTTTCCCATAGATTTCGCTATGGTAATGAGTCCCCAAGCCGCAAGCGGTTTGGACGGCGTTTCTGCCTCACATCACAAGAACGAAGCACAAATTCAGTATTCGCTACATCACCCCTGCCTTCTCGGGGTCCCCATGGAGGGGAGAAATCAACATGGCCACATTACCTCTGCTTTCTTGGGTTCCCCATGGTGGGGAGAAATCAACCTTGTAAGGAGTGGATGTGGTGGAAACGAGCAAAAAATGGAAGAAAATTGATAAAATTGGGTGAGAATCCAAATATACCATATCCCGAATGTGAAAGAAGCATCAAAATACCCGTTGTCAAACAACAATAATGCCCATAGTATCACAAAGTATGGGGTTCTAGGACGGCTAGACGTCCAAATAGTTGCACTGCGCACGCACTGCGCTTAGTGCACCCCCTAAAGGGTCACCGGTGGGGCACGGGTAAAAAAAGATGCCCGGCGCGCGCCCGGCGCGCTAACGCTCCCCCAATTGTCGTGGCTCCAGGACGTGCAACATGAGGCGGTCTTAGGGTACGCCTCTACTGTACTTCCACCCCGTGCCTTATGCGAGTTCATTCTGAATCTGTGTGCGCCAAAGTCCACTTGGCGCAGGCTTTCGGACATCTACTCACTGAGGTCTATCGAGTCACTCGAACTAGCGGACTCGGTCACCAAAATATGCCCCAAGGCCACCGGTATCAACTGGCCTTTCCACTCCTAGACACAGTGACTATTGGGCCAATCGGAACTTGCTCGGCTGATCGACTATTCATTCCTCCTTATGTTTATTGTTAGGGGGGGATGGGTACCACACCGGAGGGAGTTGGTCACAATTGACCATTACCCTGGTGAACTTGGGACTATGGGCTTGCATGCCTGCATGCGTATGGATCATCCTTAGACGGCCCAACTTGTCCACCCCCCCTGACTGAACTGTCTGGTTTGCCTGTCCACGGCAGCTGTTGGAGAACAGGAATAAACATAGGTACATTGCATGTAAACGTATGCACATGGCTAGCATGGCAAAAATTATGTCTTGGCAATCTCCGGCTCCTTCAACTATTGCATAATCACCCGTCGTTGCCTTCTTGCACCATCACGCTCGCTACATGCCTGCTGTAGTCCGTCCTTGACCAACCTCGGCTGCTTGTGCAGCTTCTTGCGGGCCTTGTCACTAGCAACATGCTCATGTTGCTCCTCGGTCCTTGAATTTTTTCTTCAGATGTCTGGGTGAGGGGCATCAAATAATAATTAAAACAATCCTTGTTTGGCTGGTCTGATTCAATTTGGGTTTGCCCCCCCACAAAAAAAAATAGTATTTTTCTTTCTCTGGTGCACCGACCATAGAAGGTTTGCCCAAAACGATGCACCAAAAAAACAGCCGGACACACAACGGTGTTCACTGAAAACGATAGCAGTCTGCCATTCAGGCCACTGGCAACCAGCACAAAACGAAGTGGTGCACATGGGACATCCATGCACGAACAACAAAAGAAATAACATAACACCAACCCAAATAGTTCCCATCCCTGCCGCTGCCAGGGCAATTGTTCAAGGCTTTGCAGTTGGGGCATTTTGGGAGCCCGCACCCGGAAAGGCTGGGGGGCACAAAGCGAAAAGTTGGCGCCTGTTGCTGTGGTGGTGCTATTGTGGCTGTGTTGTGGTCTGTTGCTGGGTCGTCGTGATGATGCTTTGTTGCAGTGGTGGGGCACATATCGCACGAAGTCGCCCCCCCAACCCAACCCCGAGGGTAGGGGGGGGTGTGGGGGGTAGGTACGTTTGCCCATGCACCACACCAAGGCGGCCTGTAGTCTGTAGACACTGCCTGCCCCAAGCAGACGCGGCCTGCTAATTGTAGACACTGTCGGCATGTTGTAGACGCGAAGCGACAATGTTTGGAAAGGCCCCCTTCCAAAGAACAGGCCGCTCACGTCGTTTACCCATGCACCCATGAACATTTGTAAGGCATGAAGTGCCGTCCTGTGAGGCGCGGAGCGCCGAACTGGCACGGACGGCCATGAGGTGTGGGGGGGGGAAGGGAGGGGAGGTAGGGCCACAAGCAGGTCACAAAGCGTTCCATACACGCACGTCCTGGTAGGGGGGGCAGGTAGGCGGGGTATGGGGGGGCAAGGGGGGGGTAGGTAGGGGGGGGGGAGGTAGGGGGGGGGGCGACTTCGTGCATACTATCGGTGGTGTTGCAGTGTGATGTGGTGCCGTGGTGCGATGCGGTGTGTGGTGTCGTATGATGTGTTGTTCTACAGTGTAAAAGAACGGGGTCCAACGAAGGGAGGTAATCCATGAGGGCATAAGGAGAGTAATGAAAGGGGGAATGGGAATGCCCTTCCTCCAAGGGCAAGAAAAGGCTGTTCTGTCCTGTGACTCAGGGGCGGGAACTACGTAGGTGGGTGCGAGCCAATGGGCACTGCCACACACCCTGTGGCAGATATCTAGAACACCCTCATGTCCATCGAGACAATAGAGACCCGGGCCAAACTCAACTTGTTTGATGGATGTGTTGGTATTGAGAGTGTGGATGTATATATCTTCTCTTCTTACTGCAGAAGTATATCCTTAGGTGGTCTCCTGCCGTGGTGCTGAGAGCCGCCTGAACATCCACAACAAGAACAGCAGCCGAGTAGTGGCCGGACCATCACATACCGGATTCCACCTCAGCACTCTGCGGCATGTAGGCTGGAGCGGCCATCTGGGGAAGTATGACGCTTGGCTTGATCATCAAAGATGACCACACCCTTATCCCCAGCCCCTTCGCCTCCTATACCTGTCCCCTTACCTCCATCTGGCCATCAGGCCCCAGCACTTCAGAACAATGAGGTGGGGATTGCAGTGGACAGTGGACTTGGTCATAAACATCGAACCCAGCAAAATTGCAGGAGGACCTTTGGGCGCTTCCTGCCATCATGCGGGTACACATGTTGGTGCGCAGGTTAATGACAGGACACCAACATATACCCACCATCACCGCACCATAATACGCGCCGGATTCCATTGCTGCCTTGTGCATGCACTGGCCAGTTCATAGCACTGAGCATTGGCATGACAACAATGCAAACTAAACAATACACACGGATGTGCAGCGCTGGTGTGGCACGCATGCAGGGGCTTACAATGTGGGCAGGCGGATTGGCGCAGCAAGCAAGGGCATGTCAGCCACAACGATTCATGGCAAAGTGCAGGTCGCACTACTCTGCAGATGCCATGCACGTGCCTCTTCTGCTGGACGAAGGGATCAGCAGGGGGAAGGGGAGCCGTAATGGGGCAGGGGGGGGGGAGAGCGGGAGGCGGGGGGGGGGGGGGGGCGCAGAACCAGCAAAGCCGATATACGCTCGGTGCTAAGCACAGCGCATCAACGGCACAAAGGCATCCCCCTGTACTTCCGGTTGCGGGGGGGGGGGGGGGCGGGCAAATGCCTTCATGCCGACTGAAACATCAAGAGGGAGTGTGCAGGCGCAAGGGGTTCGAGCCACACGTCACGCGCCTCTCTACCCCATACCGCTACAGGGGACCGCAAGCCCCAAAGCCCGATGGCTGGTAGCGACACACGGCATGTTCACCAAATGAAGGACACGTGTCCTAATGCTGCCCTGCCCCATGGAATCCTGCGAGCACCGCCAAGTCTTCCAATACATTCCTTCCGCGTTACGAACTGGAGACGCCTGCTCGTACCTACGCGAGTCTGGGCGAGCAGTGCGTATCTGCCAATGTGAGTGTGAAGGGCGGGGGGTGGCGTGCGAATGCCCCCTCACCATCACATCGGTGCACGCCCCCCAACTCGTGATTGCCCCCCCGCCTCTGGAACACGACGAACCAGAGACGAAGGGCAATAAAGTGTGAAGGGACATCTGCCTGTTCTTTGAGATATATACAAAAGCCAAGCGCGCGGACAGCGGGCGCTGCCGCACATAAACCCCCCCTTCGCCATTTGCAGAGGCACTGCCTGAAGGCGGCGGGGCCATGCACTGCATCGTGGGCCTGCGCGTCGCACTGGGCCCACTGCGCGGGCACGCCCCTCTGTTCTCGCCTGAAAGCGCACGGGATGTAGGCCTCAAATTTGGCGTGAGGCAATAGACAAGGGAAGAGGCGAAGGGATGCAAACTTCGGCGCCTTAAAGATCGCCGCAACACAGACGATGACCGTCACGTAACGCCCTGGAACGGAACGTGACGGCAATGCTGACGAGCACTCGGACCGCAACACCATTTCTGATCAAAAACCCGACCGCCGAAGTGCAGGTCGATGAACGCGTCCATCGTGGCCCTACGTTCTGTCGAGGGCCGTAAGCGCTACAGCCCCGCAAAGCCCCGCAGGCACATGCTGAGCGCTGGGGAGTGCCTCCCCGGCAGCGCCCCCTTTACGTCGCGAGGCCCCGGGAACCAACACGCTTCGGGGGCTACTACGCACCGCGTACCCCCGCGTACTGCAGCGCGACGCTTGTACCGCTCCCAAAAGACTCATGTCTTTCAAAAAGGGGGCCGCACCGCGTAATGTGCGGGAGTATCCCCCTCACGTCCGGGCCCTCACGGAGCCGGTACCTGGACCCGAGGGGGCGGGGGACCCTGAAGGAGTCCCGGATGTAGTCGGCCCCACGGCATCCGCGCCCTCGGGGCGCCGGCACGGGGCATGGCCTGCCGAGCCCTCTCACCAGGCCATGCCCTGGAACCACACGTCCGTGCTCAGCACAAACCGCACCATCTCATCCAACGCCATGTAGTGCTTGTCCTCCTCGCTCGCCAGGAACTCCCACAGTCTTCGGGTTTCAGGGTTGACCTCCGCCTGAGAGCAACGGGCGTGAGGCGGGAAGGGGAAGACCTTTGCTCTGTGAAGGGGAAGGGGTGTGCCATAAAGGCCCAGTCAGTGTGCCTACTCTGAGGCTTCAGGAGGAAGTTGCCTGCATTGCCTGCCCTAAGGCACTGGGGTACAGTGTTTTTGGTACGTGAAGGTGAGGCAGTCGTCCCTCTGCTCGCAAGTGCTGCTGATGTGCGTGCCGGCCAGGCTCCCGTGACAGCAAAGCCCCAGAGGGTCCAAGGGGCGGCGGAGGGGGGGGAGGGGCACGGAGGCCCATTTCTCAACCCCATCCCTGTCACCCTCGTCTCCCCCCCCGACGTGTGGGTGGCAGCCTGAACCCCTCGGCGGCGCTGCCCGGCTTGACCTAGAAAATATGGGGATGGGTGGGGCCTGGTATTTCTACCCCTTTTGCCGTATGCTCCAGAGGCCCGGGATGTGACGGATTTGCACAAGTTTGAGGGGCGCACCACGGGGGGTTTGGATGGTCCCAGCAGTTCGCCCCCGCATGTGCCCGCTGGGCTCAGTCGAAAGTGCAGTGCGACATGACCGGTCTTCAGACGCGGCTTTGGTTGGGACAATCATGGGATCGTGGGATTGCCCCCCCCCCCCCCCTCCCCCCTCCCTCTCAATGCCATCCGGGCCCCCCTGGCCCCGTGTGGTGCAACTTCCAACAATCTGAGGACCAGCGGTGGCACGAAATGGACGGGAAAGTTCTGGGAAACGTTTCCCCCCGCGACACACGCCTCAAAACGATTTGCACATCGCGGATGATCATTTTGATGTACGTATGTTGCCCCTGTCGACAATTCGGGCAGGAGCCCCGGCACGGCAGGGGCCTGGCAGCCAAACTTTCCTTTTGACCTCAGGCGCATTGGAATTCCCAGCAAAGCCCGAGCATTCTGAGTAACCCCCGAGTGCGGGGGTGCACGCACGTTCCGCATCTTCCGTGGGCAAGAGCAGAACCGTTTTCCGACGCGTTCGGCGCCAGTACTTCAGCAAATCCCCATTCCCGTGCCAAATCTCCCGGTCGCTGGCGGGCGGGCGGGCGGGGGGGAGGGGCAGTGGACGTGCAAGAGGGAGACCCAGCAGCCCCCTTGAGGATTGCTGTCGGCCGTGGCTGTGGTGGGGGTGCACACACACCGCGACGACGGACGTCGTCAGTGACACAGGCCTCCGAAGATGCGTTTGTGTGGGAAGACGGTTCTATGGGGACCAGCCGCACTTCTACGGGGACCAGCTGGTGGGTCCTGCGTAGTTCCGCGATGGCGCGACCGAACCGCCGTCGGGCGTGAGCTACGTCACCCGCGCTTGCGCAGGAGCGTCTCACCCGATAGACCGACTGGACCCCCCCCCCCCCCCCGCTCCAGCGCTCCGGAGCGGTCACTCGGGTGGTGTGCCCTCCGGGCCCCCCCGTTTACGAGGACAGTTGCACCGCCGCCCGGACCTCTGGCCCGGGTGGACCCCGGGGCAGGGAAGCACTCGGTGCGCCCCGGGGCCCCTCCAACCGCCCGCCCCGTCACCGTGGGAGGCTGGTCCAGCCTAGAGCAGCACCACCCGTGCCAGTGCAATCAGGGAGTGCGGACCGCCCCCAGTCGTGTGTGGAGCATGGCCACCCCCTGCCATCGGCAGTAGTGGGCGACCAGCGGCATGTCGGTAGACCTGGAGGTGGCGTGTCCAGGCCGACAACTCCCCCGGTGGGCTCAGTGTCAGGCTCCTCCAGCCTCCCCACCGGGGCCTGGAGCACCAGGCGACACACTTCCCCAGGCAGCACGCGCGCCCCACACACACAGGCACGGCGGCATCTCCCTCCTGCGTGTGCCACCGCGGGGTACGGGGGCGGTCATCAGTCCGGTAGGCCTTGAGACCGGACAACCGTGAACCCGCCGGACCAGTTGTGACGCGCAGGGAAGGGCGATGTCCGTGGTCCCGGAGGTTCGGATGAGGCCTTGACCCAACCCAACCCAACCCAACCCCCGCTCCAGCGTTGCAAACCCCAAGGGTCTGTATGGTATGGGCTTCACAGAACGCGACGGTGGCCCGTGGGGTGGGGGCGCGGCAAGCGCAGCGGAAGCCGGAACCCGCATCACTTCTGAAGGCCGCGCAGTGCAGAAGGGGGTGGCTGGCTTTGGGGGACCTCATGCAGCATTGTGCTGGACTGGGGCGCCCGGAGACAGTGCGCAGCGCAGGGGCAAGGGCATGGCGTGGGGTGTGTCTGGATGGAGACGCGGGAACTGTGGGGGCAGTGTACGTGTGGTCTGCAAACGCAACACCCGGAGCCACCCTGTTGCCCTTCGATCATGCATTTGGCCAGACAATGTTACAAAAATGTTCGGTGGTGGCTTCCAACGCCGTTTTCGGTTGGGAAAATTGCGAAAACCCGGACACATGCAAGCGAGGCGTGGAAGCAGGAGATGGGGCGGAGGCTGGAAGGATGGGGAGAGGGGCGGGTGACAGGGAGGGGCCGTTCCTCAGTCACCCACCCCATCTCCTGGGGAGCATGCCACGGTTTGAGCCGGGCATTGGAGGGGACTTGGCCATTGACTCGGCGGTGGGACACACCTCGGCAAGCCGGAGGTAGTGGTCCCGATTCCTGGCCTCCATGTCACGAGCGGCCGCGTACACTTCCAGAAGGGACTTCATCCCGTCGGTCCTCGGGACAGCGTGTACGTTTTCGATGTTGGCGACAATTGTGTGCATGCGGTCCACAATGTCCGACGTGGGCAGCACTGCAGGCGACGAAAAAGAAGCTGCGTCATGGCTACGGGTCACTTAGTCGGCAGAGCCAACAGAAAGCAGAGGTCCAATGGACGTCAAACTGTAGGTGCAGGACCGTTGTGAGTGTTACACTGAGCGGCGCGACCGGAGGGCCGCATTCAATGAATTCTGCTGGATTTTGCTGGAAAGTCCTGGTCGCAACTACTTTGGCCTGCGGGCAGTCTATTCGGGGTGGTGGACAGTTCGCAGGGGGCGTCGCCAGGGGAACATGTGGCGTGTGCACAGCACCTGCCTCCCGCGCCCCCTTTGTGGCAAGTGCCTGGGGCTTCAGGGGAGTATCTGCGCTGCATGCACACCATGCACACGCCGTGCGCTGCTTTTTCAGCGGTTGGCTTGTACCCCCCTCACAAAATGCCCTCAAAGGAGAGCAAACCCTTGGGTACAAGACCTATGCAAACGTCCCTCCGTCTTGCCCTATCCGGCGCCTCGCAAGGTGAAAATACATGAGATGGCCCTTGGGAGCAACCGCCGCCCTAGTTTTCTAGTTTCCCTGCTAGATTGTCGATTTTCCCTACCCTTGTCCAAATTGTGGAGGGAAATTAGTTCATTTAAAGCAGCTTTAGGCCAGACAGCCCAATCTCTGCGCCGCATGCACACCATGTCAGGTGCTCCCCCCTCGGCCCCACCAAAGAACCTCAGGAACCGGTTCCCTGAGAGGCCCGTGACGTACATCAGTTTGTGCATGCCCCCCCGCCCCCCAAGGTGCCCTGACTCAAGGGGAAGCCTGCATGCAATCCGCACACCCAAAGCACGGGGGTGGCAGGGTAAAGAGAGGGCGGGTGCACCGTGTCACGCACTACCCAAGTCCACTTTCACCACGTGTTCCGCTTGTAATGCACCATGTTGTGTGCTGGAACGGCACCAACAAGAGTGGCATGCACACCTGTCCGGTATGGGCGACACCAATGCACGTGCGGTGTGCTCCTGCCTCGCGCGTAATAACGACTAGTGGTCACTCCACTGCACTTATCCACGGGGTGGCCCTCCTAATGTCCCCCGGCTACGCCAAGCCGGGATGGTCCAATGCAGCCGTCCACTCTCCATCCGCATTGTCGGATCATCGCGAATCAGTAGCATGGCTTATCATTAACGGCCCACATAGTGCTGCATATTGCCACAAGTTGGGCCCCAATCGGGTCAAGGCAGAATGCCTATGTCTCCAAGAGGCTGCCACCATCTTCCAACACACTCACGCAACAGCAGATTGTGCTTGGCCACGGCCACCAATCACCAAGGATATGAAGACCCTTGTGATGCCCGCATAAATGCAGGGTGGTTTCCTCCCTTCCTCCCTGGCTAGGTTTCATTGTGTCAGCACTGCATGCAATGCGCACACAGTGCACCAACTTGGCCCTTGTTTAGCCTAACCAACATGGCTGGCATCGCTGAACCGGCTCGCTGCAAAGGGTAGGGTTAGGTTTGGGGTAAGAGGGAGGGCAAGGGGAGGTAAGTCAGCCTCTAATTAACCAATGCTTGGCCTTGGGGGCATGTACACCCTCCCAGCCCCCTCCTAAATTGCTCCTCATGGACCCCCCTCCCCCAAATTGCCCCTCCCAAACTGCCCGGGAAAGTAGGTTGTCCCGAGGGTGGGCCTCGGGTGGCCAATACCAACTACCCCCCCCCCCCCCACTTCCCGTTGGCCGGATGCCCGGGCCCTCCTCAAAGTGCTATGCACACCGGACAAGTGGCACCACTCGCGGTCCTCTTCAATTTAGATAATGTCAGTAATGCATACCGACTCACTCGGCCCAGAGTACGCTCATTGTGTCCTCTTATTGCCCGCTAGATAGCCAGTTCAATCACTTTGGACGCAGACGGTTGCCTCACTCCTTCCCGTGATTCACTCGATTCGCTGTGCAAGGAGGCTGGCTCATAAAGAGAATCCACAAAGACATTGTTTCCTAGAGATAGCAAGGCAATGGCCATGAAGGTTGGAATCCGCTTTGGAGTGTGTAACAACCCACCTGCCGATTTGTTGCATTGTGAATGTACATGACGTCCGGTGATTCCCCATCATCATAATCCAACACCCACCTATAACAAACAACGTGCAACAAAACTGGGTAAAAATGGGCTAAAATGGCTGAAAATGGGTGAAAATGGCTGGCAATTCAAATGTGCCACATCCTCCATCCACAAGCTGCGTAAAAAAATCTGTTATGGAACAACCAACCGGTGAAAAAAGGCCAAAACTAGGGTTCAAGTAGTTGCCGACATACAAAAGTTTGCACTGCGTAGGCACTGCGGGCGTACTGCATGCGCACCACGTGCACAACATTCCCAAGATCTTCCAAATTTTGTTCATGGCTCTTTTTTAGCTACATCAATGCTCTCCATTTTGTACCCTAACACTAACTCTGGCACTTGCCTAGGGTTAGAGCTAGGGTTAGGGTTGGGGCAAGGGCTAGGGTTAGGGTCACCGAGCTGGTGGAACCAGTCTTGGTTTTATAACCCTTTTTAGTGTCTAGGGTGGACCTACCAGGTTTAGCAAGCAAGCAGCAAGCAGCAAGCAAGCAGCAAGCAGCAAGCAAGCAGCACGCGCGAAATGGGCCAAAATCAGAACTCCGTCGTGGTGCTTTGGATTTGAGTGAAATTTTGGTGGATGATACCTATGGGTGTGAAGTACAATCACACAAAGTTTGAGCAGGAAACTTGACAGTGGTGGCCGGGAACGGGATTCGCAAGTGGCGGACCTCAGTTTCAAAAACTGCAGTTTAGGGCCAAAACAGCCATTTTTCGGCCAAAAAAGCCCTAAAACCCATTCAAAACGGCCAAACGAAGGGAAACGGTGGCTACACTCCATGTGCGGCTTGACTTCCCCGTGTCAACGAGCTCTTTGCCGCCCTCTAACTCCATGATATGTCCAGGAAACGGCCCAAAAAGGCCCCCAGAAGCTCCAAATGCCGACAGCCACAAACCAAGAATGGGCCATATCTTTGGCTACATCGCTCAAAATGCGATTCCGAGGGCACCTACTCCACCCGCAACCCCCCACTTTTTGTGGTTTCCACCCCTCAGAATTGCCCAAAGGGACGCCTAGACCCCAATGCCTAGGCCCACTAGGCTGCGGCAAGCTGCAAGCTGAAGCCCAAACAGGTGGGTGCCCAAATGGGGCAAAAAGATGACTTTTCTCAAAAATGATCCTGGACCATGTGCGACGCTAAAACAAGTGTTTTTGGACCGTTTTGAGCTTGTGGTGGCCCATTTTGGTCCTCCGAAAATCCCAAAATGCCTTGAAACTGGGCTGTTTTGGGACCAAAAATGGGTCAAAAATGGGTCAAAAACGCATTTTTCCAGACCTCATCCTAGACCATTTGGGGTGCACAAACGGGTGAAATGGGCCCATTTTGAGCCCATTTTGGGGGCATTTTGGCCCCTCAGAAGTCCAAAAAGCCTTGAAAGTGGGCCTCGTGGCACCCCGTAATGCGTGAAACAAGGAACATGCAACACTTGACAGGCACACAATAGCCGGATAGAGACATCAATTTTTTGGTACAGGTATGTGGCAGGAAGTACAATGCATTGTACATATGCATCGATTTGCTCATAACAAGAGAAAGAGGAACGGGATCGCGGTGAAGCGAAAGCCGAGCGCAGACGTCAACACGAAGCTTGGGGAGCACATTCATTCCGAGTGGAGTACGGGGTTAGGTTGCTCGCTTCAAGGTTAGGATGAACGTGGTCCAAAACAACACAACGTATGCAGTAAGCTAAGGGCGACGTGGGGGGCAGGAAAAAAATTCACGCGAATTTTTTTCCAACTCACGTGGCACAAATTAATGGGATATGGCGGAATGGCACAAAGCGAAATTCAAAATACGGTCAAAAAGGTACCGGCCACGTCGCCACGTCGCCACGTTGCCATTTGCAAACTCAAAAGGAGGGAGGGGAAAACAAAACATGCAGTGACATTCATGCAATAATGGCATCACGATGAAGCGAAAACCAGTTGCCAATGCAAAATGAGGGGAGAGGAATACGAAACACACAACAACATGCATGCAACCCTCAATCGCCATCCCCCAACCAATTGACTTTCCTCCACCCTAGTACGCACAGAAGCATAGGCACTACCCCACCAGCTCGGTCCCAATATTCAGTCTTGATTAGGGCTAGGGTCATCGAGCTGGTGGAACCAGTCTTGGTTTTATAACCCTCTTTAGTGTCTAGGGTGGACCTAACAGGTTTGGCAAGCAGCAAGCAAGCAGCAAGCAAGCAATCAGAAAGCAAGCAGCAAACATGCGCAAAATGGGGAAAAATCACAGCTCCGTCGTGGTGCTTCGGATTCGGCCAAAATTTTGGTGGATGCTACCTATGGGTGTGAGGAACAACCACACAAAAGATGAGCCGGAAACTCAAGGGTGGCGGTCGGGAACGGGTGTCACACGTGGTGGGCCTCTGTTTCAAAATTTGTGGAAAATGGCCAAAAATTGGCAGTTTTGGGGCAGGTTGGGTGCCTAGGATGTCCATGGAGGGGTCCCATTGCATTTGCAAGCAACATGGATGACGAAGAAACACTTTTGATCCCCGTTTAGTGCATGTGACTCGTTGCCCTAATGACCCCCTTTTGGGCCCACAAGACCGTACAATGAGACTTGAAAAGCACCCTTTTTGCATACCTATTTAAGTTCTACCTTCCTGATCCGTGTTTGATGGCCATGGATCGCGTTGGGCACCCTTTCGGTGATAAACAATGAACAAGAGGATCAGTTGCAAGCTATTTCCGTGTTGTCAACACCCTTCAATGCCCCATTTTGGCAGCGGGGAGTGATGGGGCGCGCACAGTGCACGTGCTAGGGTAGGGTCATGGGGTCACCCGAGGGTCCAAAAATGGTCAAAAATGATTTTTTCCAAAATTGTTCCTAGATCATTTGGGGTGCTCAAACAAGTGGTTTAAGGCTATTTTGGGCTGCATTTGACCCATATTAGCCCATGCAAGTTCCCAAAAGGCCTTCGTGATCCTATCAAAGTTTGTTGACTAGTTTGTAATTGTACTATTCTATGCCCCCCCCCACCCCCACCCTTTGGCTACCTCTCTTTGTGTTGGCAAGTGGCTTTCGTTTCATGTCCACTCTGCAAAAAGGGTATGGAAGGGGTAGGGTACTGTGGGATAGGTAACACTTCACCACATCTGAAGACAACCGTTGTCTTATGGTCTCAAGGCAAAGCAAAGTGACAAAGCAAAGTGCCTTCCCCACCAGCTCGGTCCCAATATTTAGTCTTGATTCGGGTTATGGCGAGGATTGGGGGTAGGGGTAGGGTTAGGGTTCAGACTAGGCTCAGGGCTGGGGTGGGCACTAGGGTCAGGGTTGGGTTTAAGGAAAGTGTTGGGGTACAAAGTGGACGAAAATTTCCCTCGTGTGCCTTTGGTGCCCTCGGACTCCTGAGGCCGGTACCTTTGACAACTAACTGTTGGCTGGAGGCCCCTTGGGTGGTGGGTGGGTGGGGGGGGGGGGGTTGGCGTCCTAGGACCCGCAGAGTTGGCCCCTCCTGGGGCCTGACCAAACAGACTGCGTCCGCAGCCCTCAACCTGGCGTCGCAGGCGTCCTCCGGCACGCAAACACTGAGTCACGCAAAAGGGATGTGCACCCCACACCCCACATAACCGCGGTCCCTCACATATTCAGCCTCAGCTGCCGCACAGCACTAGCTTTCACCTGCACAATACGCCTCTAATCTGCAGTGAGGACACCCTCAGCACCATCATCATCACACTCATCACCATCATCAGCAGTAGCACCATGACCACCACCACCACTCGCAGCACCACCACCAACACCACCACCACCAGCATCATCATCGTCGTCGTCATCATCATCAATGCCTTTCGCCAATAATAACCGTCACACCCTCAGACCTGGAATATCTCCGTCGGCAAAAGCTCGCTCCAGGGTATCGTGATGCTGGTGCTCCTCATCTGCCAGGCGGTTGAAGATGTCGTCCAACGGTGCTGGCGACTCCTTGGCCAGTTTACGATAATACGCCTCGCCAGCTACCTCAATGTCCAGCACGTGGTCCTTGACAGACTCAGCGCTGCTTTGCATGCGAGGATGCAATCTCCAGAGCATGCCGTACCCTTGACGCACAGCCATAGGCAGGCGAGTTCCGATCATGACCATCTTTGGATCTTTGAATAGCACTGTAGTCCGTGTGGTGGCAGTTCCATTGTGCTTCTCAACCCTCAGCCCACACTGTGTTCAGAAAATTGCAATTTTTTTTTTGCAGTCCGGCACACCACCATGTGTTGTGATGTGCTCTCAAGAACCTCTTGCTTCAAAGCATAGTATGTTCCTAGCACAGGCTGTCAGCATGTTGCTGGTCACAGGCGATGTTTCCACATCCTCGACACTTATTGGACTTGATTTTACTCCTGTTTTGTTGGGGGCAACACAATCAACTTCCTTCTACATCCCAGAGCTATGGACGGGCATCACAGTGGTGTGAGATGCAGCGACCCCATTCAAGTGGGTGAGGTTGTTTGCTGCCGATGAAAAGTAACAAGTTGTATTTTTTGGAAGCTTGGGGAGAGCACCTTTTCAATTCAAATTCAATTCAATGCAATTCAATTCAAAGGGCCAAGTTTGGGACCCTGCCTCTAATTTTTTCCCAATCTGACAGACACCCATAGTTTTTTGTTTATATTAAGGAACGTCCTTGCGAGGCAGGGCTGCATGTTGCAGAGGACATTCAGTGCCCGGCATCACCCATGTGCCAAGTGAACTGTCTTCTCAGTATTGTAGTGTGGCACTCAAGGTCGACACCTGTACCAACACAAGAATAATACATCAGATATGTACCCCAAAGCGGGGGAAGAAATCAAAAGCGGCAACGTAACCCATGCTGTCTTCGGGTCCCCAGAGTCAATTTCAAAGAAAATTTGAGAAATGGTTAGAAGTAGGATTCCGTAAATCAAAAAAGCAAGTTTTTCCGGAAGAAGAGGTTTGTTACCGGCCAAGGCACCCCTATGTGCATGTACACATTGTCATCCCCAAGACGCCCATCTGACTCGGAGGTACTAGGGGGGGGGGTTGGTCTATGTTGCCTTCTCTGCGAGAATTAACTAGGAGCAATGTACTTGGGTGTCTGGTCACAAGGCCTGCTGGATTGCTGACCACCCCTAGACCCGCGGTGGGACTTGTGCATGGGACGCATCGCCATGCCTCTATATCTTGGAAAGGGAGCATGGCTCCTTTTGAGCGAGAGGGGGGGTTTGGGACCAAAAAAAAATTGTACCAAAAATGGTCCTATTTTCCCTAATGTAAATTTCGTTTTTCCCACTATGGTCACTTTGGTCTAGGGCCATGAGGCAACGGATACTGGGCTCGCATACGCCCCCATGTCACAGGCGCATGGTCATCACCACTCAGTTCAATGTTTCGCCTCGCTGCACCGCAGCGCTGCTTGGTTTTGTACCACTCCAGGTGGCTTCTGATTGTGCGTTGGCTGCCTATACATCTGGGTCAGCTCGCACCCACCACCCTCCCATAGTGCCGGTTAGTCTCTAACGCTCGCCCTGTGGGTCTCTCTCTCTCTCGCTCTCTCTCTCTCTGGCCTTCCTCCCTCCCTCTCTCTCTCTGTGTCCCGCTCTCTCTCTCTCTCTCTCTCTCTCTCTCTCTCTCTCTCTCTCTCTCTCTCTCTCTCTCTCTCGCATAAAGGGGGTTTCGGGATGTTCGGTGGGTCTCTATCCCCCCCGGGGTTCGAACCCTCCTCTACGAAACAGAAGAGGTGTGCTGTACCCACTGTACTACGAAGAGATGCTTTCTGCTCTGTATTGCTGACCTGTTCCGCTCTCTATCTGTGTTTCCCTCTCTCTCTCTCTCTTTGTGTCTTGCTCTCTCTCCCCCTCCTCGCCCCTCTTTTGCTCCCTCTCCTCATCCTCCCCAGGGATTTTCTTGTGCCTCTGCTGTTTCTTACACCCCCTGCTTGCTGTCCCCTGTCAAGCATATCGCCGTTCGCACGGCGGTGTGCTCAGCAGCGTGTAGAGGTACCGGGTCTGCTTGCCTGAAGAGCGTTCTTTGGAACAGCCTTAAGAGATCAGCTCGGCCCGTCAGCCACACATGCAGGCAGTCTCCATTTCTGCTCACAGAGGAGGGCACTGCTCTGTGTCCCTCTGCCGTCGGACAGTGGAGGATCGCCTCCCATTGGAACGGATGCCACTTGCCTGCACTTTTAGGTCGCCACTGAACCTGCATGTTCGTCAAAGCCTGTGTCTTCAGGGTCCGGTTGATTTGGACCATCACCGAGTAGAGTTCTTGGTTGCTCATCAGCAATGGCTCTCCATGATTGTCCACAATTTCACAGTGCATCTTGGTGCTGTGTGGTTGGTCCAGTCGGTGCTAGATCTGCTGATTGCGGGCCCAGGCCATAGTGGTCAGCTCGGCATTGACTGCTCTCAACCTTCTTCCGCTATGGCGTCTAGCTGGCTCAGTGCTTGCACCTTGAAACGCTGGCATTCTTGCTGGGGCTTGGCCTTCTTTGGAGCTGGTTGGATTTGTGCGTAGGGGCCTTGTCGTTGCTGGTGTGGCCCCTGCTTCTTCCATGGCCTTCCCGGCGGCATCACGCCAGGGAGCTCTTGCGCGACAGGACGCGGGGTTGGTGCTTGTGCTCTGCCTTTGCTGTTGCCAAGCCTTTGTGCTGCTGTACTTCGCGACAGAACGCGGGCCTCGTGTCAAAACCCCCCTGCGTCAGGACGCAGATTTCGGGCGCTCTGACATTTGCAGGTTTAAAACCTGTGGAAATTCCGCAGTCAGGAAGCGGGGATCACGGGCTCAGATGCTAACGACCTTGTCCAGGGTTTCTGTTTTTCCCGAACTTTCGCCTCTTACGCTGTCGCCTGGTGTCACTCACATCCGTGCTGAAGGACAGTGTTTCCGCTGCAGACATTTCTTTCACCCATCCACCCACACGCATGTACCCTCCCTCTATTTCCTCACTGCCCGAATTGCACGAGTTGCATGATTCTGCTCCGCGTGGTGCCGGCTCCCCGGAGGCTTCCCCTGTCAGTTCATCACTATCCATGGGTACCATGCCCAGGGACGACCAGAGTGCTTTGGTGTCCTCTGACTCGGACCCTGACCCTCCTCTCAACCCCACCGTGGACTCTGACCCGGATGATGATTGTTGTGTAACTTGTTGGGACCACAGCGGGCTCGAGCACATGCGTTCCATCGCCAATCCGTTCGCCACCTCATTACCCTGCACGTTGACATGTGCTGGGACGTGCTCCCACCTGACTTCTCTTCCTGGCTTTGCCATTTCGTGGAGCAGCATTTCCCAGACTGGCACGTGGACCTGCAGTTTGCCTGATGTTGTCGTCCATCCTTTTGACTTCCAGCGCTGTGTCCTGCCGGTCGCTCCCAGTTGCAGGTACTGTGAGTCGGTGAGGATTGCCAATTTTGGCACCCAAAACCCTTGTAGCGCTTCTAGTGCCGCCCAGAGTTCCGCTCCGTTGTTTGTTTGCCTGTGGCGCGTTGGTACATAGCCGCAGAAACGCACTTCCGGCCCTTGCTCATCTTCCGTTGCGAAAACGCCAAAGCCACCTGCCCTGCGCATGTCCTTGTGGCTCAATCTTTTTGATGACCCGTCTGTGTACACAATCCTGTACCCTTCCGCAACTAGCTCTGCAAGCAGGTCTTGTACTCCTTGAAGCACTCCCGGGCCTGCCTGCCTCGGGCGCTTGGGGCGTGATTCCGCTTCCCCGTGCCTGTTGCATGTGCCGGCGCTCCGTTCTTGCGTGAAACACTCCGTGTGCGTTTGTCACCACGCACTTAATCCCCGTTTACACGTACTTCCCCCTGTCGTGGCTGCACTCCCGTATCCCGGAGTTGCTCTAGCGACTGCTTGAAACCTCTCCACTGTTCCCTGCGTTCTCCTGAGTAAAACCCGACCCATTCATTTGGTCTAGGGAGGGGGGGGGGCTTGGTGTTTAAGTGTCCCAAAAACACCCTAGGAAACCAACCTTTTGCACGGTACCGTTGTGACCTGCGCCCCTTGTTCTCACCTGCGCGGCAGGCACTGAGGTAGTGGGGTGCAGGCCGCAAGCAGGTCAACAAAGCGCTCCACACATGCACGTCCTGGTATGCATATGCAGCAATGTTCGGCAGTTCCATTGATACGATGGCTCTGCAAGCACTTGAGCGTATGTACAGGTTGCACTGATGTTTGCCATGTTACCCTTCTATCTGGCCGTGTTTTGTCGGCCATAACCTCTAGCCTTCATGTTACCATACTGGGGTTTGAGGTCTACAGGCGGCTGGACAGGCTTGCAGTACGCTGGCTCTCAATCGGCCAACCTGTCATGTCGTCCCACAGCACTCTTAGGGAGGAGGTCAGTGGTGTGTGTGTGTGTTAGGCTCACTCTCATTCATTTGATAACACAAACTGGCGATAATGTGGCTGTGAGGGTGCCGCAGGCCCAGCCTCCGTTGCATACCATACACTCAGTCAAAGCATTCCTGAGAGAAAAGGTGCACAATGTGGCCTTTTGGGCTATGTACCGCAGCGGCAATGCAGCCTGCCGCTGCCCTGAAGACGCGAGTTCGAGTCCTCGCTCAGGAGGACTACGAGGAGGAAATGCGCTTCCGGAGGCGCAAGCGGCCCCGGTGGTGGAGCGCGCTGCTGCAGGTGTGTGGTGGGTGGGGCGTTGCTTGTTTTTCTTATTTTCTGATAGCAAACTCAGTACAGTCAAAGTAATCATGCTATGCAACCGGACAAAGGTAAACTAAGAGACCACCATGAAACGGACAAAACGATGAGGAGACACGCCACCCGACGCACTGGCGGTACCGGTGGTGGAGCGGGATGCTGAAGGGGGCGGTGGCGGGGGCCTCGCCAACGGGCCCCTGGACGGACAGACGAACCGGGGTTCGAACCCCCGACCACGACGAGCGCCAGCCATGGCGCATACCACTAGACCGTCCATGCCTCTTACCCAAAGCGGCACTTAATCATTTATGCTTCAGTGCAAAATTGCAAATAATCCTCCTAGATGGAACCCAAGTATTCATTGTCACAACACAAGAACTACCCATTGCGAGCCGCCACAAGCCACGCTCCGGGAATCGAACCCCCGCCGTCCGGCGCCGGGGCCACTAATGATACCGTTGTACTATACCGAAGATACATGATACCTCAAATGGGGTTTGAGTCCTATATGCCTCGAAGCGAAATTTGCCGGAAAAAGGCAATGGCGTGGTTCAGTCATTCAAGCTTGCGAAATGAGACACATGTCTACTGAGACTGCTGCTATGGCGAGTCCTCAGACATCGGGGACTGGAGCTGAGACCCCCCCGAGTCCACATGCGAGTCCATATCAGAGAAATATCTGGGTGAGCTGACATCAGTACTTGGTGTGTGAAAAAGCACGCGCCGTTGTTTGGGCTCAGGCGTGGACATCGGCTGCAGGCCTATGTCACTCCACATCACGTTTGGGGTTGGGCTTAGAGTGGGGGTCGTAGGGGCCCACGAGACAGTGGATCCAGAAGGTGAAGACATCCCATTGGGCTGCAGTGAGGCACTCACTCGCGGTGGTGTCGAAGACACACTGTGACATGACACATGGGATCCTTGTGGGGAACCAAAAAGGCAACGTACTGGCGTATGCTGGATGGATGGCGGGGTAGCTGGGTCCCGATGGTGCGAGCCTGGGACCAAGACTGGGGTTTCGTTAAGCGGAGTGGCGAGCTCCAGAATGTCTACAGATCGAGGGACCGCCTGTGCCCTTCGTGGCGTTGGGGTGCACGGTAGCTCAAGTGAAATGACGGGCCTTTCTGGCACTGATAAGACTTGATATAACGGAGAGCTGGACCTGCCCACCTCGGCCAAGTGATCAGCATGACGATTGCCCTCTATGACTGCTATGGTGTGACTAGGAACCTTAATCCAGCGCAAGCGCATGGTGGCACTATCAATCAAAAACAACAACCCCATCCATAGATCAACATTAGCCACAGGGCCGCACCTGTTGACCCACCCTCGCTCCCTCCAGCGATAGGCCGAGCCGGTGACACCATCATATGCATACTGTGAGTCCGTTGCGATAGCCCGTTTCCTAGCTGTTCCTTGGGTATGTTCCAGGAGCCGGATTATGGCCATGAGGTCAGCCCTGTTGTTGGACTGGGCCATGTCCACTGGTAAGAAGCCAGAGCAATCCCATTGCCCTGGTATGGTGCAACCAAAACCTGCCACCCACCCCACCCGTGCATGGTATTCGGCTGATCCGTCAGTGTAGGCAAATAGCCATCCCTCACTTTCCAATGAGTCTATAGCCGTTATCACCTGTGCTGCTAACTGTTCCTTGCGTAATAACTTGCGTTGTCGCTTGGCTTCCTTTTCTGTATCTTGAGCAACATACTGAAGCGTGATGCGGTGTGCTGTAAGACACCCTGACTGTCTGACTGTAATGATAATATGATGAAATTGCATGAAGACCTGTGCCCACCTTGCAAGTGCCTGCCACTCTGTGAGCGTGAGAATCGTCCGCGCCCAGGCGTCCAGAAAAACATCACGTTCGGGGGGAACACCGTGAAACTTAGTCGCATTACGGGTCCCCCAGTGTGCCGACCTGCTGGCCCATAGGGCAATGCCCTGGGGGACCGAAAAAGATGACTTGGTAGGGATTGACGTGCATGGAACTGACTGACCATCCTGATAATGAGGCCCTAAACTGTAGTCAATGACATCATGGGCTAGCTGATGAAACCGACACTCATGCAGGGCATGGCTCACCGTTTCTAGCTGGGCGCATACTGGACACCACGGATATTTGGTCCAGTTTTGTAACCGGTCGCCCACTTTTAGCTTACACCAGAGTGACTGATAGACAAAATCTTTTAAGGTAGGGGGCAGCTTGGCCGCCCAAAAGGAAGTCTAGACCTGAGATGGTTGGCGATGCGGCACATAGGGTACAGGCGCCATCTTTTTGAGGGAGGCCGATTTCCCCCAACTGCCCACCCAGACAAAGTTGAGGGAACATTCCGAGGACGGAAGCCCTTGGAATGTGAGGAGGGATGCAGGAGAAACCGCTTGCCAGGTTTGTCCTATCATGGAAAGTAGCTTTGTCTTGGGCTGCGAGGTAGTGTCCAACAAATCCTTGACAGTAAGAATCCCCCGCTTAATGAGTCGGGGACAGTAGTAAGTTAGATTATCTGCATTCCGGAATATGGCACTGTGCCACAAGGGCAGTGCGTCAGATGTAGTGCCTGGCAGCATGCCATCCACGACATATCTGCGTGCCTGTGAAAAGGACTCCAGAGACTGCGCCAGAAACCCCATGCTGGCATAGGGGACGGGCCCTAGCTGGAGGTATGGGACTGCTCTGGGGGTCCAGACAACCCCGTATTTGCGGGCCCACTGACGGAAAATTAAGGTGACAAAAGGCAGGAATTCTGACTGGTGTCCGGAGAACCTGGAAAAGGCCAGCCCTGATTGCACACGCAGCCAGGTGTCCGGCGGGGCTAGTCCGTGTCCTCCTGAATCGGGCTGCAAAGATAGCTGTGTGAGCGTGACGCCCCAGCCGTCGAAGCCTAGCGCGGTGTTGTAAACAGTTTTGAGGCTTCTTTCCTCCTGTTCCGATGCCCGGTACGCCCTAGCTGTCAAGAGCAGGACCGGGAGGATCCAAACCTTCAGTAGCTGCACACGTTCCAGGAGTGTGAGGGGGAATAGGGAGAGCTGTGAGGCCCTTCTTTGGGCTTCCCCTAAAGCCCTGGCGAATGCTTGGGCTGTGGTTACATGCCCAATGAGCACACCCAAGTACCGAACCGAGTCTGCCATGGTCAGACCACAGCTTTTAAAACTTTTCATGTCAGCTTCTGAAAATTTCCCTTTGATAACCATGGCCGACTTTGATAAATTAAGACACAAACCTGAAATTCTGCCAAACTCTTTCATGCTGTCCAGTATGGAAAGCAAGGAGGATGAAAAGTTGCTAGTTATGAGCACACACAGGTCGTCAACATACATGAATGGGAAGGCTGAACTGACTGGAAACAAATGCAAACAGCACAAACGAAGCAGAGAATGAGAAGAGCAAGGGAGAGAAGGGGTCACCTTGGCCAATGCCCGCTCCCGGCGTGAACAGTACTTCACGCACGATCCCCTTAGCCACGCAAAAATGATATGGGGCTACAAGCGTAGCCATGATGAAATGCACATGAAAGGGTGGTAGGTGAATTTTGTGTAAAACGGCTTCAATGAAGACATGGCTGAGTGTGGGAAAGGCATTACTAAAGTCAAAGCTGACAAGGAGGCCTTTGTCAAGTGACTCAAAGCCCCCCTTGACTCCCCAGATATGCTGAATCATGTGGCGTCCCTTAATGCATCCCACCTGCTGTTTATGCGACAGCTGCTGTATGATTTGTTCTATCTGCATGGCCACAATGGTCATTAGCCATTTTTTCTTAACATTTTGGAGAGCGATTGGGCGGAGTTTGTCAATGGACGCCAGCCCCGCCGCTTTGGGAATCATGTTCATGAGGCCTGTCTCCCAGCCTTTCGGCAGGGACCCAGAGTTAAATGCAGCATCACACAGTTGAAGCATCAGTGGCTCAAAGAACTCGCGGAAGTGTTTGTAGAAGCCTGCTCCTATACCGTCCTCACCTGGTGAGGAGCTATTGTGCAACCTGTCCAAGGCCTCAGAGACGAGGGCTGGGGTGAGGGGGCGGAAAAGAGCCCTGGCCATGACTGAAAAATTCGGAGGTAGGTTGAGTTGATCCAGATACCTGCGGCACTCTTCTGAGGAGCTGAGTCCTGGTCTGGTAACGCCACTCCAGTGTTGCTCGAGGGCACTGGCAATGGACAGCCGGTCAGACAATAATTGTCCCGTTTTGGACTTGACCCACCCCAATCGTTTGCTGGCTTGCAGCTCAGTCATGAGCTTGTTGATTTGTTTGGTGCGTTGGGCCTGGGTCACGCAACTAGGGGCCTATCCAGCGACCAGGCCCTTTAACTGCTCAAGTAAGGTGGTGCCCACTTTGTCCGACTCATCCTTTTCATGGATGGACACCAGTGCTGAATAAGCTTGCGAGTGGTTATCCGGGCACGTGCCCTGATCCGTAAGAAATTTCCATCCTTGCGGCGGGACATAGGAGGATGTGGAAGCAAGCAATAGAGGGAGGACTTGCGAGGTGTTGATTCGCTTTTGGGCGAGCCTGTGCTCCATGGCCGCATGCCGAAAAATGGCATGCGCCTTCTCCCACCTGGTGGCGGGGTCGCCATCTAAAGTCTGTAACTGATGTGTGATTGATTCTGTAGCGGTATCATCAGCAAGAAAATCCTCAGAGCATCTAAAACGTGGGTACACTGCATGAAAAACGGGGGGCTCGCAGGAGACCACAAGAGCCTTGTGGTCCGACCTGCACAAAAAGGATGTGAATGCGGTGGATAAGTGTCCCTTAAGTGAACTAGAGACATGTATTCTGTCCAGCCTTCTGAGTGACCTGTCTGAGGGGGCTCGGTCCCCCACCTGGTAGCCGTAGGTGTATCCTGCTGGAGGAGACACCCTCGGGTCCGGGCTCGCATGATGTATCTCTGGCCACGCATCTGTTAAACCCAGTTTTGCCAGTACGGTGACTTCTGTGTCCCTGGCTGCCAAAATTTCATTCTTTTTCTCCTCAGCTGGTTTGTTTGCATCACGGGCAGGAACAATAAGAGAGTTGTGATCAGCCAACATGATAACATGGCCTCGCAGGTGCTCACAGCACTTATCTATCTGAAGCCATTGTTCTCTGCGCAACGTGTGTTCATGGTGGAAGTGAACACTGAGGACATGCAACCGCTGCCCATCGATATTTTCCAGGGTGGCCACCAGTATACGACAACTAAGTGAAAAGGCACTAATGCAGCGCCACTCTTGTTTCCAGACGAGGGCCGTGCCCCCACGCCCGGCCAGATTGTGATTAAACATGCATTCGTACCCCATTTTTCCGAGGTACTTAGACATACAGCGTTCAGACCGATGCGTGGTTAAGTGATGCTCTTGCACCCCCAGAAATGAAATACCATGTGTGCGCAGATAACTGCCGAGCAGTTTATGCTCAGAAACTTTCTTAGAGCCACGCTGGACTCTCGTGAAGAGCCCGTTAATATTAAATGACATGAGCTTGACAGGGGAATAGAAAGGAGGGGCCTGTGAAGGCCCCCTGAGTGGAGCGTTGCGGTTCATCATTGCTTGGAAACAGTTCCCTTGACCGCTTGCACATATGAAACCTGCCACTTGTTGGATTGACCCTGGCCCTTGGGCACTGGTTTGGGTTTAGACCTGGTTTGGGATTTCTGATGCTGAGTAGTGCGTTATTGTACGTAGTGATCCATAGTCACTATGTACATGGGCTGCTTGCGTTTTGGGTCTCTGACTATTGCACCATGCAGTTCCTTTAGTTTCGCTCCTACCAACTTCCAGGCCGCCAACGCAATGTCACCTGGAGTCCAATTGAGGCGGTACACGGCAGTGAGCGGCTTGTCCTTAGCCCTAAAGGCTTCCACAACCTGTTCATCCTCCATCCACACAGGGACATCGTAAAGCACCATGTTGTCCTGGTCAGTGGGGCCAGGCCGGTATGGTGCCGCGGATGATTTGCTGGATGCAGTGCTCTCAGAATCTGAGGCCTCAAGCAGGTCAGAAATTCTTTTATTTGTCCTTTCATCTTTGAATAGGATGCCCAGGGCATCCATGTCGTACCTGACATTGTCAAACCATTTGATACCCTCGTCCTGAGACCTAAAGCCTAAGCGTAGCTTGAACCGGCCAGTGAGCTGCAAGGCGAAGGCCGCTGAATCCAGATCTGATTGGCATAAGGAGGAATGAATTTGGTGCCACAAAAAAGGGGCTACAGCGTCTTTTTGAGAAGTTTTGGGGTACAGTTGCACGACCAGTGGGCACTCTTCAAAAATGGTGCCCTCAAATTCCGCCTCGGACATGAGTGCAAAATAAGGGCACCCTTTGTATGCTTGGAGGACCATTGCGATTTCATTGGGCGGGAAAACGTGCCATATGACCTTACACCCTTTCACAATTTTACTCTTAGTGGCTATCATTTTATTGCCTTTGCGTCCCATGCCACTGAACAGCGACGGGATGGCTTTATCCTCTGCATGAACGACATACAGATTGTCTGGTGCTTCTGGGAAGTCCAGAGCCCACCGCAGCACACTGATGCCCGCCGCCAGCAACTTTTTTATGGAAAACTTGGGCGCAAGGCCCTGATGTCGGAAGGACAGATCAGATGTGGCAACATAAGCATGAAGCTGAGTGTCATCAACTGTCAAAATGGGCCTGCTAAGCTTGCAAATTTCCCTGCATTTCCAGGGGATGAGTCCCTCAATCTGGGGGCCCGTGAGGGGAAAGAGGGGTCTGTCAGTGTCCATCAAAATCAGAGTATCAATCCTGTCTGGGCTGACTGTCTGTTGCAGAGATTGAAAAAATCCTGTTAGTTGTGACAACTCATTAAAGTGGGAAACAATCAGCAGATGAGGGTCAAGCCCATGAGAAGGTGTGAACTGAGCCCCGATATCGGACGCCGCAAGGTCCGAAACAGCTGACCAGCGCATGGCTGGGTTTTGACCATCTGACAATCGCGTTTCGTTTTGTAATATGTAGTCCATGTACTCCCACATGAACTGGAACATCATCTGTTCCTGTTCTGTGTCCTGAAACTTGGACACTGCAACTGGCGTGACTGCTGGTTCCGACTTTTGCCTCGCAGAGACAACATTTTGAATGATGCTGGTCGAGAAAGCACCTCCTGGTCTTCGTTTGCGCACAGGTGAGTCTTCTGTGATCTGTGATCGTTGATGTTCTTCAATTTCTTTGCGTTGGTGTTCAAGAAGCGTGCATTGGGACTGGATCAGCGACTTCTGTTCAATGATATGAGACTGCAGGTCGGCGGATGGGTTTTTGAGAAATTCTTGCAGCAGGCATTCCGCCTTTTTGATCTGAGGTTGTACACTGTCGAGTTCCGATCGGAGCTTGAGCCTGGCCTCGGGAGAGGACTTCTTGGGCAATTGATCCATTTGTTTGTTAATCTCATCACGCTGGCTACGAAGGTCTTGAACATTTTTCCTGGCCGCAGCAAACTGTTAATCTTGCGGGACATCGAGATGGTTAATGACCAAGGTGATCGCCGACGCTACCTGGACAAGCACGGCTTCTTTTTGTTGTATTGCCTCGACTGAGGCATCTGATTGTTTCAGTTTCTCTATATCTTCAGCAATGCACTGTTGTCTGCCAAGTAGGCTGAGGACTCCTTGCAAAGCAGCAGATGTTGAGGGCGGCTCAACCGCCAGCGGTGGGGAGACTTTCCCCGAGGTGGGCGAGGTAGACATACAAATCGATAGCGAAGATGCTATTTTGATCAGGGGGGACACAGACCCCGGACGATGCAGTTCAAGAGTGTGTCACACTTGATGCAGAGATACCGATAGCGCGCAGAAATTAGGTCACGGGTTGCTCAACTCAGTGATGAGCAATCAATGTGTTGCGAGACCAGCAATGTTTCTAGGAGCAGGAAGACTCGATCAAGGTAATCCGCTATGGGGTAGGACTGCTCTCGGCCCAATAGCTCAATTATCAGAAAGACTGGTTCCCAGTGGTCCCAGGCCGCTGACAACGAGGAAGTCGGTATGGTACAGCTGGACGGACTGTCAGCGTGCGTGATGAGCGCAGCAAACCTTGATGTGGACAGATTCACGCGTCTCCTTTTCTGCCGTGGGGACCAGGTCGGGGATTCCACGGTTGAGATGGTCTTTGGTGTGGACGGAGATAAATCTGCTAGAATCGTGCCCTCTGACGGGGCGTCCGGCGACTGCGGTGGCGTGGTGTAGGGTGAGGCTTGCGCTCTCCCTAGCTCAGCCTCGATCTCTGCTTGTCGCTGCTTGGTTTCCGACGCGAGTGGTGAGTAAGCTTGAGGTGCCACTTCCGGAGTGTCCTCTGTTCTAGACATGTTCATAGCCCAGAGGGCTGGGCAGGCATGGCAGTGACAAACATCGAAAAAAAATAGACACTGAGAAAGTGGTGTGGGGTGCAGGGGGGGGGCGTGCTTGCTCCAAATTTGGTTGCTATTGGGGTTGTGTGTGCCCGGTGCTTTGGGTCCGGTGCGGAGGCTTGTGAGCTTGATGCTAAGCCCACCACAGAGTAGTGAGCTAGGGTTCGCCACCTCCTAGTCACAAGGGCATGCTGCCAAGCCAACCCATGATTGCAAGGGACGGGGGGTGCTGTGGCACGTGGCACGGCTGGGCGGGGCGCGGGGGGTGGGGGGAGGGGGGGGCACACTCCTTGACTGCCACTCGGCACAAGTGGTGGTGCCATATTGGCTGATTGTGGCATCCTACAGCCCAGGGTTGCGCCCGGGGCAGTTTGGAGCGCTCCCAGGCCACACAAAGCACTTCCCTACCCTGGGGAGGAGGAATCGCACTGTCCATGCACCGCATGTGCACCCTGCGGCCATTGGCTCGGGAGGGCATGGACCAGGCGGTGTCCATGCCTCACCGTGTGAGGATGTATCTTCAGACCAGCTCGATACATGGGCCACCCTATCGTCACCCTCGGTGCAAGGCATCCACCCCCAGCAGTTACTTGTGGAGACCCCCCCCCCCATCCCCCAGGTAACCGCTATTGATAGTGCACCACACCCCGTATAGCACACCCGTTTCACCTGTTTACGTGGCTTGTGGTCCTTGGCTATGGCAGTGGTGGGCCTTGGATGCCTCACAAGTCCAAAGCCGGCGGCCACCTCAGTGAGACAAATGGTGGTGCTCGTAGGATACTTGATACAAGTACTCTATCCATGCCTATAACCCCCGGTACTTGGCTACCGCTTGTTTTGCAAGAGGACGTCAAAACTTAGTTGTTGGATAGCCGTCATTTTACGTCAATCCAAAACCAAGAGACCTTTTCATTTTAATATGGACCCCCTACCCAATAACGGGTCTCCCACGTTCTACCTCAAGGTTTCCGAGCTTGGCCCCCTTATGGGGCCCCACGAGTGGGGCTTTTGGTGTTTGTGGGCCGGCATGGGTTGGCTGAAAAATCGCAATTACTAGGTAATTTCAGACAATCCCTATGGGCGCTTAGGCCGTTGTTGGGTGATCCTTTGGTCACAACGTGAGTATCTAGAACCTCACAGGGTGCCATTAAGCACCACACTGCCATCGGCCCCCAAGAGCACCATTTTAGGCCTGTTAGCACCATGGTGGGCAAAACTTTGTTGGCCTACAACCCCCACTGTGCATCATTAGATGCAAGTCCCCTTCAACCCTTTTCTTTCTTATGCCCCCCCCAACTAATGGCGGGGTCTTTGGTGCCATCGCTAGGTTTCCGAGATGTGTACCGTTGATGACAAATGACATAAAAAATGCACCAATATAGCACTATAAAAATACAAATCCGCTCAAGAACGCTCTGCAGAGCGTTCTTCAATTGAAAACTAAAAAAAAATACCATGTCGCAAACCACTGCCTGTTGGAACACGGGGGCCAAAACAGTGAAACGAACAGAAACAGACTCCTGCAGCACCCATTACTTCTTCTTACTCACCGCCTTGGGCTTTGGTTTGGCGGTTGTTGCACCCTTCACCGTGTTCTGGGACGAATCTAGGCTCCTTGGAGGTTTGAAGGGCTTGTTTCCACCACCACCGCCGGAACTTGAGCAATCATCCCTGTCATCCCTGGCATCTTGCTCCGAGCTCTGTCTTTTCCTTTTTGCTGGTGTGGTTCTCTTCCGAGGCTCCTAGCAGTTGTCGTCATCCTTGCCAATTTCATCCACATCGTCATCACTCTCCTCGTATTTCACTTTCTCCACCCCAACCGGCATCCCATTGACAATATCCTTCATCCATCTAGCCCAACCAATAATGTACAAGGCATCCAGTCCCTGAATTGTCTCTCGGCAGTCAGAAATGAATTGCTGCAAACCAGAAAGCTCTCAAGTGTATCCCAGACCCATGTTGATATTCATACCCAGTCCATTACACAGCTGGGCAGGCAACTGATGGTATGGGGCGCAGCAGAGAATCCAAGGCTCCTCACTGGGGGCCCACTGTGGCGGTGGCACGAAACCAAGCACTTGCAGCAACCATCCATCAATACCAATAGTGATTTGAGATGCGCACGACCCCTGATCAATATTGATGCAGTTTGGGACCTTCACAGTCAATTTGTTTAGTGTGCCTATTAGTGCCAGTCGTTCGGAGTATCGATACACGCTGTGGCTTGTTGATCGATCGTATATCCAGACCTGCGTCCACTGCAATCCCTTAGTTGCGTCCAGGTCCTTCAGCGAGTGACCAATGTGTTTCACGTCCCCAAGCTTGCCAGCAATGCAAATAAGTGCGTCTTTCATGAGCAACTTGCCAATCAGGGGATGAATGTCCTCTGTACCGTTTGGTCCCGGTTCCCAACGAATCTACAATCAAAACGCAGTCAGGCAGACAAATTTTAATCGAACCCGGAGGAAGAACGCTATGCAAAGCGTTTCGACGAGGAAACCGACTATTACAGCACAATTAACAAGGAATGGAACACACCGCTGCGTAGGGTCTTGTTGCGAAGGTAGCTGGCACACCACGGCCCTGGATGACTGGCGCAATAAGGATTTTTGTCCCTATATCATCGTCAGTCCTCATTCGTGGCCTGAGTTCCCGTGCTCCGGGGGACAACGACCTTGTTGTCAGCGAGCTCCACGTCAACTTTTGGCACAGGCTTCGACAGGCTTCGACGGCCTTCAAATCGAATCATAGTTGTGTGATCCGCACGCTGACCGACCCGCGCTCCATGTACTCTGTGGGATCCTGTCCAACGCGCTGCTTCAAGGGCTTGCCTGCAGGCACTGCTGCTGGCTTCGGTCCGGCTACTGCTTGGCTAAGTGACATCTCAGCACTGTCTGGTTGCGATGCGTCGTCTGGTGTGAGCACTCGGGTGGCTATCCGGCTTGCCATGGCAAAAGGAACGACTTAAACAATCCAAACGGGAGCAGCAGGGGAGCACGAAAACAGCAAAACTCAACAAGGCAGTGGTTTGACAGGCATGGTGCTTATATTTTCCCACCTCCCCCCAAAAGGGGTGGGCTGCAGGCTCGTCTATTCATCATCTACTGAAATGACATCTGCCCCCCCCCCCCGTCCAAAACAAACACAGACGGCACAGATGGATCACTGGACACAATAAGTGCAACAGGGGGTGCCTTAACAGCGGAGGTTGCATCATCACCCTTGTAGACCTCAGGAAGTCCCACAAGCTCATCTGGAAGGTCATCAAAGTTGTGTGCAGGAGGGGGAGGGGGGGCAGGGTCGCGTGCAGGTGCATCCACAGGCGTACCCTCAGGGCGGACAAACTCTGGCGAGGCCACGTTTCTACCAACATAGCGTTGCGGTTGGCGTTGACTCAGGATGGTGGCACATGCGGCGTTATGGTTAGCCTGCTCTGCCAACAACCAATGGGGGATGTGCTGTTGCAGTGCATCCTTGCATTCGTGTGATATACTATCCGGTTTCACAAGGGTTTGCAGTGTCCGTTATAACACGTCTTGCAAATGATCAATTGACATGTCACGGTACAAACTAATGGGAAACAGGGGGACTTTAGGCCAATCCTCCATGACCTCAACAGTCTTCACCTTTGACTTCCACAACACTGGGGATACCAGCTGACCATCACTAATTTGGCGTACAAAGGTATTGAGGTTGCGCCATAACAACTTGATTGTGTCATTTTGCAAGTGGGAGCCATGAAGGTCCTTAAGGTCGGTGCGTGCTGCTGGTGTGAGTAGAAAAAGATCAAAACAATCATCCAAAGAACCACTGTTGGGGTTCAACCGCAGCTTCTCAACCAAACGGGCCAGCAAAGCCTCACCCATCTCCTCAGAATGGCATTTCCTTGGTATTGTTTGTTCCCACCGACCCCAAAACAAGAAAGACACGCCTAGGGTCCGAACATACTCCGTGGTGTGCTTAGCCCCCCAACACAGGTGGACAAGAATGTGGAACCCATAATGAGCGGCATGCAAGGCATCATCCGAGTTCTGTTGGTTTGCCCTGTTGCAGTTGCGAACCAGAAAACCACAAAGGAATAGGGCAGGGATGTACTCCAAGAGTACTACAACTATGCCTTTGACAATGGTGGTCCGTTGTCTTTCAGACATATCAGGCCGTGCATCACCGGTGGGCGCCTTAAGGCGCTCCAAGGCCGGCTCACATGAACTAACCAGAACCAAGAGAGCAGCCATAACTCTCTCCACATAAATAAGCTTGGGATGTGGGTACACCTCCGTACCTGAGGGTAGTCTACCTTGTGTCAAGAATACAAACAAAGGGAAAAAGCGCCTGTAGCAAACAATAACTGCATACTTATAAGGGTACCACACCTCGTACAACACCGGACATCGGTTTAAAAAAAAGACCAAGATTGTACTAGGCATACGACTTGCTATACATCATCTTACACAGGCGACAGTGGATGTTTTCATCCAGAAGGATTGGTAACACTTTGTTACCCTGCTACTGCACCTGAACCAACAGGTGGACTAAAGCTACCAAATCTGGTTGGGATCCTGTGGTGAGGTCTGTTACGAAAAAATGTTTCCAATGCAGTCTGTGAACACTTGTTCGTCTACAATCCAAGGGGGCACAAATATCTTTTGCCTCAATTGGCCCTTGAAGCAACGTCTTTGTGGCGTCACACAAACCGAGGAAGGAGGCACGTAACTTCCGAGCAACCACAGGGAGACGTTGCTTCAACGCATCCAACTTGGGATACCCGGGGAAAATGTCCAAGTCACTGCGCAACTGTAACAAAGCCATGGCAGCACAGTTGAGGCTCCGGTCGGGGGAATGGGGCGAAGGAGCAAAGCGGCGACGATAGAAATTGTCCAACCAAGCAATGTGTTGGAAGTGTTTAACCGGGTCCCAGAGATCCCGAGCCATCTGGCAAGCACGTTGATGTGTGCTACCAACATTATACGAACAAGCTCCCAAGTGGGAGAGTTTGCTCCTTACTGACCTAGACATAGGAACATAATCTACAGGACGGCAAGCCCTGGGCTTGTAACGTTTGTGCATCAAATGCCACAGGTTGAATGCCTCTATGAAAAGGAGGGAGTACCAGTGGGGGGTGATGCACCACCCTTTTTTTGCCAACCATGCCTGTTGAACATTGCCAAGCGAGCGCCGAGTCCTTGCATCAGCCCGAAGCCCACATACCCACTGTACGAAAGCTCTGGGTCCCCCACTTGTTTGGTCATCCTGAACAGCGTGTCCAATGAACTCCTCCACACCAGAGTAGTCCGGCAGAGTTGACAATAACTTGCGGAATGGCTTGGGATCCATTGTGTAGCTGCCAAGGGACCCATGAGGTACAGAAGCACTTGGGTAGGTGTTGCCCCACAACCCAACAATCAATTGACTCCGATACCACAAAGAGTTTTGGGACGAGAACGCTCTGCAGAGCGTTCTTGATGTCCAATGGGCCAGAACGGGAGCAGCAAAAGAGATAACAAGTACGACAGTAAAATGCAACCATTATTGAGGAGCTTCCAATAAAGAATGCTCTGCAGAGCGTTCTTGACCAATGTTCCGGTTTTGAAGGGTATTCATAATGATACTCAGTGCGGACAAGCACCATACCTTGTGGTAGTTGAGGTAATGTAGCATCCAAGGAATGAATGACCAAGATGCCCAGTAGTAAGATAACCCAAAATTGCAACCGAAGTACCCCTCAGTGGACGGCAACAACACGACATTGGCGAAGGCGTTCGCAATATTGAAGTGATGCGTGCTGAAGCTGTTAACGACACTCAAAAACAAACCAAACAACAGGGGCAAACACAACAGTGTAGAACCATTGCATGGGGGGTGTTTGAAATGGGCTTTAATTGAAAGAACGCTATGCAGAGCATTCTTGAACACAAACTCCATAAATCATGGTACAAATAAGTAATGTGTACACAGTGATAAAATTCAAGCATTGCGGGGTGGTACAAGAGGCAATTTAGCAAACATAGTAAAATATGGGAGTAGTAGAGGAATTTTGGAACAAAAGCACTCTCCAGAGCATTCTTGTTGCCAATATCTAGTACAAGCATGCTCGTATTGTGTATCCAACACGCAAATAACAGAACAAAAAAGAGCATGTGAAAGAAAAAGATTATACTGACCCTCTGTAGGTACAAAAGGTAACACATGTTTTGTACACTGTGTGTGATGTATACGACTCTCCGCAGCAACGTGGTACTATGCAGTGACACAACTCATTCGACACGGCACCCAAACAATGTGACAAAAAGGGGTGTACAGTTAGTTTTGAAAATGGACAGTCCGGCTAGATTCCGGCAACCATTCGTCACTCGCTTAAGAGCCGCCTAAGACTCAAGGGGCCACGCAACAAAGCGTGGATTGAGAGTCCCTAACCCCATCTCAAGGGGCCAGACAACAAAGTGTGGATTGAGAGTCCCTAACCCCAATTCAAGGGACCACGCAACAAAGCATGGAACGAGACTCCCTAATCCAAATAGAAGGGGCGTCACAACAAAGCATGGAACGAGAGTCCCTAATCCCAACTCAAGGGGCCACGCAACAAAGCGTGGATTGAGAGTCCCTAACCCCAACTCAAGGGGGTAGGCAACAAAGCATGGATTGCGAGTCCCTAACCCCAACTCAAGGGACCACGCAACAAAGCATGGAACGAGACTCCCTAATCCCAATAGAAGGGGCCACACAACAAAGCATGGATTGGGAGTCCCTAATCCCTACTCAACGGGCCACGCAACAAAGCATGGAACGATAGTCCCTAACCCCAACTCAAGGGGCCACACAACAAAGCGTGGATTGAGAGTCCGGAACCGCAACTCAAGGGGCCACACAACAAGCATGGATTGACAGTCCCGAACCCCAACTCAAGGGGCCAGGCAACAAAGCGTGGATTGTGAGTCCCTAATCCCAACTCTGGGGGCCATGCAACAAAGCATGGATTGAGAGTCCACAATCCCAACTCAAGGGGGCACACAACAAAGCGTGGATTGAGAGTCCCTAACCCCAACTCAAGGGCCCACACAACAAAGCGTGGATTGAGAGTCCCTAATCCCAACTCAAGGGGCCACACAACAAAGCGTGGATTGTGAGTCCCTAACCCCAACTCAAGGGGGTAGGCAACAAACCGTGGATTGAGAGTCCCTAGCCCCAACTCAAGGGGCCACGCAACAAAGCATGGATTGAGAGTCCCTAACCCCAACTCAAGGGGGTAGGCAACAAAGCATGGAACGAGAGTCCCTAACCCCAACTCAAGGGGCCACGCAACAAAGCGTGGATTGCAAGTCCCTAACCCCAACTCAAGGGGCCACACAACAAAGCATGGATTGCAAGTCCCTAACCCCACCTCAAGGGGCTACGCAACAAAGCGTGGATTGCAAGTCCCTAACCCCACCTCAAGGGGCTACGCAACAAAGCGTGGATTGTGAGTCCCTAATCCCAACTCAAGGGGCCACGCAACAAAGCGTGGATTGAGAGTCCCTAACCCCAACTCAAGGGGGTAGGCAACAAAGCATGGATTGCGAGTCCCTAACCCCAACTCAAGGGACCACGCAACAAAGCATGGAACGAGACTCCCCAATCCCAATAGAAGGGGCCACACAACAAAGCATGGATTGAGAGTCCCTAATCCCTACTCAACGGGCCACGCAACAAAGCATGGAACGATAGTCCCTAACCCCAACTCAAGGGGCCACACAACAAAGCGTGGATTGAGAGTCCGGAACCGCAACTCAAGGGGCCACACAACAAGCATGGATTGACAGTCCCGAACCCCAACTCAAGGGGCCAGGCAACAAAGCGTGGATTGTGAGTCCCTAATCCCAACTCTGGGGGCCATGCAACAAAGCATGGATTGAGAGTCCACAATCCCAACTCAAGGGGGCACACAACAAAGCGTGGATTGAGAGTCCCTAACCCCAACTCAAGGGCCCACACAACAAAGCGTGGATTGAGAGTCCCTAATCCCAACTCAAGGGGCCACACAACAAAGCGTGGATTGTGAGTCCCTAACCCCAACTCAAGGGGGTAGGCAACAAACCGTGGATTGAGAGTCCCTAGCCCCAACTCAAGGGGCCACGCCACAAAGCATGGATTGAGAGTCCCTAACCCCAACTCAAGGGGGTAGGCAACAAAGCATGGAACGAGAGTCCCTAACCCCAACTCAAGGGGCCACGCAACAAAGCGTGGATTGCAAGTCCCTAACCCCAACTCAAGGGGCCACACAACAAAGCATGGATTGCAAGTCCCTAACCCCACCTCAAGGGGCTACGCAACAAAGCGTGGATTGTGAGTCCCTAACCCCAACTCAAGGGGCCAGGCAACAAACCGTGGAGTGAGAGTCCCTAACCCCAACTCAAGTGGCCACGCAACAAAGCGTGGATTGAGAGTCCCTAACCCCAACTCAAGGGGCGACGCAACAAAGCGTGGATTGTGAGTCCCTAACCCCAACTCAAGGGGCCAGGCAACAAACCGTGGAGTGAGAGTCCCAAACCCCAACTCAAGGGGCCACGCAACAAAGCATGGATTGAGAGTCCCTAACCCCAACTCAAGGGGCCAGGCAACAAACCGTGGAGTGAGAGTCCCTAACCCCAACTCAAGGGGCCTAGCAACAAAGCGTGGATTGTGAGTCCCTAACCCCAACTCAAGGGGCCACGCAACAAAGCGTGGATTGTGAGTCCCTAACCCCACCTCAAGGGGCCACACAACAAAGCATGGATTGAGAGTCCGTAGCCCCAACTCAAGGGGCCAGGCAACAAACCGTGGAGTGAGAGTCCCTAACCCCAACTCAAGGGGCCACGCAACAAAGCATGGATTGAGAGTCCCTAACCCCAACTCAAGGGACCACGCAACAAAGCATGGATTGAGAGTCCCTAACCCAAACTCAAGGGGCCACGCAACAAAGCATGGAACGAGAGTCCCTAACCCCAACTCAAGGGGCCACACAACAAAGCATGGATTGAGAGTCCGTAGCCCCAACTCAAGGGGGTAGGCAACAAAGCATGGCTTGCCAGTCCCTAACCCCAATTCAAGGGACCACGCAACAAAGCATGGAACGAGACTCCCTAATCCCAATAGAAGGGGCCACACAACAAAGTACGGATTGAGAGTCCCTAATCCCAACTCAAGGGGCCACGCAACAAAGCATGGAACGATAGTCCCTAACCCCAACTCAAGGGGCCACGCAACAAAGCGTGGATTGAGAGTCTGGAACCGCAACTCAAGGGGCCACACAACAAAGTGTGGATTGAGTGGATTGAGAGTCCCTAACCCCAACTCAAGGGGCCACGCAACAAAGCGTGGATTGTGAGTCCCTAACCCCAACTCAAGGGGGTAGGCAACAAAGCATGGATTGCGAGTCCCTAACCCCAATTCAAGGGACCACGCAACAAAGCATGGAACGAGACTCCCTAATCCAAATAGAAGGCGCCACACAACAAAGCATGGATTGAGAGGAGGAAATCATATTAAGGAGCAATAGTCCATGGGGCTTCTACCCCTTCCAGCCCCCAAACTCACCCAAGGGGCAAGTCGCGCGGGTTTCTGGAGAGCTGCCGCTCTGTATGACAAGAGGCTACCCCCTCCGTCCTTTAGGTTGCCTCACGTGAGGCCCTTCCATGCTTCATGAGCCCCTCCGCGCTGTTGGAAGACAGAGCACCCTCTTGCATGCTGTACAGCATGGTGGAGTGTCGTGCATGGGGGTCACGAACCCATCCCTGGCCCTGTCGGGCCATGCCAGGCAATTCCGTGCAGAGACGCTGTGCTCCGCGAAGAGAGGGAAAGGTAAAGGGGTTAGGGGGCCACTCCCCCACGGAGGGTGGGGTAGAGTACTGGACTTCGTACTGACCCATGTCCTCATCGCACTCACGATGAGTGCTGCCCGCTCGTGAGGCAGACATCACGCTCTCAAAAAGTGGCGCCAGCAGGGTGGGGGGCAGATCGGGGGGGGTAGAACACCGGACGGCATATTGTTGCACGTCCTCATCAGACGCACTCTGAGTGCTGTCCCTTCGCGGGGTAGACATGGCGCTCTCAAATAGGGGCGCAAGCAGAACGGGAGGCAGGTGAGGTGAATCCTGCTGTCGGTCAGACCCCCCCCCCTGGTGTGCATGCGGGCGACCAATGCTCTGGGGACACGTGCCGCACTGAGTGCCAACTGGAAGTCACCGCCGGCGACCATGCCGGAGACGGCGAGAATTGCCCCGGCCTACTCAGCACCCGCGGAGACGGGGTGCTAGTTACGTTGAACCCCATCGGAGAGCCGGTGGGCAGGACGGCGGTGCGTGAAGTCCGCGCGTTGGGCCGTGGTTCCCTTCGGGGCTGTAGCGGTTGTGGCCTTGCCTGAGGCATTCGGATCTGCTGCAACATCCTTGCTATCCCCGGGGGGATGTCGCGTCCCTTTTCGTGTGGAGGTTGCTCCGGGCTGCGTGTCGGTAGTGGGGTGCGCTGCCCCTCTGGGGTGCTTACCACCACTATGCGTGACGCACGCTCAGGAGTGATAGCTCCTGTGAGCTGTAGGTATGAGAGCGCATGCCTGGACATGGGGAGGGGAGCTCCGGCTGGGCTCCCGTGACGGTCTGGGGCCTCCAGGGCCGTATGTGACCGCGCATCCCCTTGCTGTAGCTGGGGTCGCTTGCGTCGTGGGCTCCCCGGCCGTTCTGTGACCGACTGCCGCCTTTTGACCCCTCGGGGCACCCGCGCAGGTGGTGCCCTACGCCGTGACTTCCTCAGCGCCGGGTTCCCTTACCGGTGAACGGACAACAAAGCATGGACTGCCCAACAGACAAACCGCCCAACCCAGACCGCCCAACAAAGCATGGATTGAGAGTCCCTAATCCCAACTCAAGGGGCCACGCAACAAAGCGTGGATTGAGAGTCCCTAACCCCAACTCAAGGGGGTAGGCAACAAAGCATGGATTGAGAGTCCCTAACCCCAACTCAAGGGACCACGCAACAAAGCATGGAACGAGACTCCCTAATCCCAATAGAAGGGGCCACACAACAAAGCATGGATTGAGAGTCCCTAATCCCTACTCAACGGGCCACGCAACAAAGCATGGAACGATAGTCCCTAACCCCAACTCAAGGGGCCACACAACAAAGCGTGGATTGAGAGTCCGGAACCGCAACTCAAGGGGCCACACAACAAGCATGGATTGACAGTCCCGAACCCCAACTCAAGGGGCCAGGCAACAAAGCGTGGATTGTGAGTCCCTAATCCCAACTCTGGGGGCCATGCAACAAAGCATGGATTGAGAGCCCACAATCCCAACTCAAGGGGGCACACAACAAAGCGTGGATGGAGAGTCCCTAACCCCAACTCAAGGGGCCACACAACAAAGCGTGGATTGCAAGTCCCTAACCCCACCTCAAGGGGCTACACAACAAAGCGTGTATTGCAAGTCCCTAACGCCAACTCAAGGGGCCACGCAACAAAGCGTGGATTGCAAGTCCCTAACCCCACCTCAAGGGGCCACGCAACAAAGCGTGGATTGAGAGTCCCTAACCCCAACTCAAGGGGCCACGCAACAAAGCGTGGATTGTGAGTCCCTAACCCCAACTCAAGGGGCCAGGCAACAAAGCATGGATTGAGAGTCCCTAACCCCAACTCAAGGGGCCACACAACAAAGCGTGTTTTGGATACTTGGCCTGGTTTCCTCAATAGCACCGGAGGGTTGGCTACATCACCTCTCATAACGGCCGCCTTCAGAGGGATCCCATAGGAGTAGGGATCAGGATAGCCCAAAAAGATGCCATGTGTGCGCCTAACGCCCCCTCGTAGAAAACAGTGGATGTGGTGGAGGTGAGCAAAAAAGTGTGAAAAGGGGTGGAAATGGGCGAAATTGGGTGAAAATCCAAAAATGCCATATCCCCAATGTGGAAAAAGCATCAAAACCTACGCAACGGGGCAACAATGATGCCCCTAGTATGTCAAAGCATGGGTCTCCAGTACGGCCGGACACCCAAATAGTTGCACTGCGCGCGCACTGCGCTTAAGGCGCCCCCCAAGGGTCCTCGAAATTTGTATGTTTGTTACGCATCTCCATTTCACTGGATCCGGCGAAACAACTGGCCGGTGTTTTTCATATGTGTTTTACTCACTAGGTACGATAAGGATGATTGTAGTTCACCGAAGTGGGACAACCCAACAAAGTTGTCCATGCCAAAAGAGGACTTGTGGACTGGCCTCGCATTGTCGTGAGTGGCTTTGAGACCGTCGATGCTCAAGAGGTGTGTGTAGCCTACGGCCCACCCCGACGGGTGAGTCCTCCAAGGGACAACCCAACGGGATTGTCCATGGCCTTCACTATCACAAGAGGTATTTTGGACCGGCAGTTTACCCATCCGTGTCTTCAGCCGTCGTGGCCTAGAGCATGTAGATACTCTTGAGGGGTGTTTGCCCTATGGCTCACCCTTACAAGTAGTCACGCGGGAGGGTAGCAAGGGACCCTTACCAAAGGGGGCTTGTGACTTTAACCGAACACAAGGGTCCACATTCGAAGGTCTTGGAACAACTATAGGGTGTAGCTTGGTGGCTAGTTGGCTATTATTCCTAGAGGCTTCCTACTACTTACCAGATGGTTCATGGCAATACTTGGTGCCTTCTTGATGTTTTGGGATACTCCCTTATGCCTTATTGCATGCATAATTGGCTGTGCATGGAACTTGGAATCCTTGCATTGCGTGCGCACTGCGTGCTACTTTTAGACTACATTCCCTTGTGAAGAACCCCCATACCGACCCCATCTAGGCACCCTCAAAATTAGGCCACCCTAGCTACCCTAGCTCAAGACGGTTGCGTACTACCTTCCCTTCCCATCAGATGCCATGAAATAATGTCCCTTGAATCTTTGAAGCCCTTCAGGATCCCAAAGAAGAACACCCGCCAATGTCACGAGGGACAAAGGAAAGTCTTTCTACCCATTGAATCTCGGCAACAACACGATTCAAGTAAGTACACACAATGCACTTTTGCCCACCATGCATCCTCAGATTATCGAGCTGCTCTTTCTCTAATGGTTGACTGCTCTTTGTCTAATGGTTGATCTTCATTTGCACGCTTGTCATCATCATGTTGATCTTTACCTTGACAATTGCATCTGACGCAGGATGCAAATCAATAGAGGCTGATGCAGAGTGCCCACATTGAGGGCTGCCATAGTGGGGAGAAATCAACCTGGAAAGTAGAACATGCGGTGAGTGAAAATAGGTGAAAGTGGGGGGAAATGGGTGAAAATCCAAAAATGCCACATCTGATGCAAAAAAGCACCAAAATACGTGTTATCAAACAATAATGATGCCCCTAGTACCACAAACTACGGCCAGATGCCCAAATAGTTGCACTGCGCGTGCACTGTGCTTAGGGTGCCCCCTTTGCCCGTAATCGGTGGTGCCTGGACACTTGCTAGCATTTCCTAGTGGTGTCTAGTGGCTTGCCCGATAAGTCTTGGTAGTGAATAGATATTTGTCGGAAATTGTTGGTGGTGTCTAGATGTTTATGCTGGTGCCTGTGGGTGATGAAAAACTTGGCCATTGGCTTCAGACTTGATTGCCACAAAATGCCCACATTCAGACGCCGCATGGACAGTGGCTGCTACTCCGGTGCCAGCAGAACATGTGTATGTGACTGCCACACCTGTCCATCGAATGAAACTCCTTGTGCCAAATAGTCACGCCTGTGCATGCTCGCAGATGTCCACAATGAATCTTCCACAAAAGACCTTCGACGCTACACTTTGCACATAATTACAGCATCCCTTTGGACCCAGCAGAAATGGTATTTCCACAACATTGGTCGAGCCAATACGGTGCTTGATTCGACGCCTACAAGTTACCTACCTCTTCTGCGTTACTCCCCAGCCCCCGTTGCCCAAGCCAACAGTCGCCTACCCCACCGCCGGCGGAACATGGCCACAGTGACGGCCACGCCACACGGGGCAGTCAAAAAGACGCTTGGCGCGTCACACGTGGCACAAAGACATGCACAGATCAACAATGAATACAAACCCTATATTGTATGCCTCCGCTCTGCCTAGTTTGTAGACGACGATGATGAGGTTGGACATTGGGGGGGGGGGTCTGTACGTGTACGCACCCCATCTGGTGAACGGGTGAAATCAGCATACGTACCCGGTCGGTACATGTCACTGTGATCGGCATCCATTGGTGAAGTTGTGTCAAACTGAGTATTCTGCATAACATACAGCGAATATGGACACCAATCCTGCAGGCTGCGTTGGATGAGGCTGGATGCTGTTTTTGCAGAAGCTGAGCTGGTCAGTGGCCTTTGCCCTATGCTGTCTGAGGTCCACCAACATGCAGTGCAGATGATTCTGCCATGCCACGCGGTGGCGATACGAGAAGAGGCCTGAGTGTACGCATATGTACGAGCCCCCAAAGACTGCGGTGTAAAGACATAGATGGACACAAGGGCAAGACTGAGACACTGCTGCAGACATCAGGCGACATGATGGCTGAGGACAGAGATGGAAGGCTGCGGGGCAAAAGGAATCGCATTCAGCTAGTGACTGAACAAGCAACGGCAGGAAAATCAGTGCGCAAACGGCTGGACACCAAAAATCCCAGCAAAGGAGTCCTGCAGACGTAGCTGTTTGGTGTTGCCCACCCTGACTGGGCGTCTATTGCCCAGCAACCTTGATGGTGGGCCGTCTTAATCGAGCACTGCTCTCCATGGTTGTTTGGGAGGCAGAAAAGATGAAATGAACCACACGGCACGACACGACATGACACGACACAACACAACACAACACGGGACAACACAACTCGAAAATTTGGACTCCAATAGGGTCGTAGTAGCAGCAGGTTTCAAGGGGCAGGAGGCCGGCCGATGGCCGATGGATGATAAAATGCGACAGGTCCCTATGTACAGACAAACGTGTCGCAAATTGCACATGGCAATACAGGATTAAGGTGTCAACCATTCGCGATACAATATTTGCAGTGACAGCACAACTCGCACAGCGTTTTGTTGAACCTGCATTCAGTCACGAGCAGGTACAAACAACGTTGCGCGGAAGCTGAGCAACTGGCCAGACCCAAATTCAAAGTGCGATGTTCGCCTGTGCAAAAAACTGCTGACTCTCAACCGGTTTTGGTCGGCGTGCCGATGCACACAAGCCAGTAAGGCAATGCGAGGAGCTGCAATATGCTCCTCTCAGCCCTGGTAGACAACTGCCAGCCTTGCCCGCGCCCCGGCCACAATGACTATATATATTTCAGTTCGTGTACTTTCTGTACAAAAACACAGAACTGTGCGCTGGCTGTCTGCGCATGAGTTTTGCTGGCCCCACGTTTCATGGCGCACCCCAGTCAGCAAACACCTTGACTTCGAACTTGTTACCCAGCCCTGAATGTCCAAGGCTGTGGTGCAACTTCCTGCCGTGTCTGCAGTGACCTGGGAGCAACCGGTGGTGGGCAAAGCGCTGTCGCTGCTTTGAGCGAAGAATAGAGAGAAATTTGCCGCCAGCCAACTGCGTGTTCAGCCTTGTGGCTGGAGGTTGGAGGCAAAGAGGGGGCTCTCGTGCCAGTGGCCTTGTCTGCAAAGACGAGACCTAGTACTCTGGCAAGCTTAGTTCAATGTAAAGGGGAAACAGCGAGGAGCGCTATTACTCCCCCTTGGGCTCAAAGGCAAGCAGGCCTGGGCCGAGCAGGACTTCGCGTCACTCAATTGTCGACTGTTGCTAGTCATTCAGCAGCCGCCGTCAACCACTGTCGACTGGCAGACAACCCGTCACTTTGCCTTCAAACGCCATCAGGCAACCGCCAACCGACTTCGAATCCAAGCGGCCCGTAAAAGACAACGCATCCCTTAAACGCACCCTCGGGAATACAGACACACACACAGAATACACGTAACCAACAGGGGTCGAGGTCAGCTTGAGTGCACAGAAGCCTCATCAAGTGCAACTTCAAACAAAAGACATGTCTATTGCCACCGGGCGCTCCCCTGATTTTTTGCACCACCCAAAGGCCCAGGGCGAGAGCGCGATTGAGAACGGGGTGATGCTCAGCACACACACACACACACACACACACACATACACACGATCACTGCCGGCGGCCAGCAAAACCGACAGATGCAGCACTCAAGCAGCGAGTGGTCCTCGACACACACACACACGATGCAAAAAGCTCCCAACACAAAACCCCTGAAGGCAAACAGGGCACTGGGCAGCTCAGCTTCTCGCAGGCCATCAAAACAATGTGGACATCGTCATGAAGGCTAGGCACCTTTCTGCAGTACATGCACATGAGGGATGAAGAGAGGCAAGTCCTGACCCCCCGTCAGCGTCCCGGAGTCGGGTACAACCCCTGCCAGCTCAGCCGGACCAGGAGCCTGCACAGCAAACAGACAAATGTGTGCCTCTAACTCCCTGTGGACTGCAAGGGACAGGTCCATGCACCCCTGACCTCAGGTTGTACCCGCACTGCGTAAAAGGAGGAGGAGCGAACATCACTAATCAGTCTCGGAGTATACTCGGTTTCATCTGGCGACCACCCGTAACCGGGGGGTTACACACACGCACGCACACAAATACACACACGTTGAGAACCGCGAGACAAGAACAAAGCAAGAAAAGCGGTTGAAAGAAAACTCCTCAGGAACAGCAGAGCTGTCCTGGACGTCTTTCGGTCTGTTGGTAGAGAATGAGCAAATGCAGTTCTGGACAGTGGACCTCACCTTCTCCCGCGCAACAGACCACAAAAACCGCCCGCGGAGGAGCTCGTGCACTACCTTTGCCACAGCCTAGATTTACACACACACACACACACACACACACACACACACACACACACACACACACACACACACACACACACACACACACACACACACACACACACACACACACACACACACACACACACAATACAGCGATGTAAGCACAAGACGAAACTCGGGAGAAAAGCGTTCTGCACACACACACACACTCAAGCACGTACGCATGCACCTACACCCACATCCACCCACACCCACACCCACACCCACACCCACACCCACACCCACACCCACACCCACACCCACACCTACACCCACACTCACACCCACTCACCCACACACAAACAGACACACACAGAAACATGTCGCTTAATATATATCTCTCTTGGGAGCGTTGCCGATTGTGCCAACACGGAGGGGTTTTCAAGGGTTGGAGCGATTGTTGCCTCGTTGATGTCCACTGAGTGTCCCGGAGGTAGGGGTATGTGGGGCATAGTCGGAAAGCCCATGAAAAGGGCTTTTCGGAGATGTAGGGTAAGAGGGGGGGTGGGTCCGGCCCGGAAACACATTTTTTTTCGAAAATTGGCCGTTACCATTGACGGTTTGGGTTTTCATTGCCTGTTGTGGTCAGGTTTCCGACACACTGCACTGCACCCCTCCCCCCACTACTGGGTGCGCTTTGGGGGGGGGGTTGAGGTACCCCCCCCTGTTTTTGGGGCGGGAAGTTCAGAAATTTATGTTTCAGAGAAGGTTGGGACAGTAGGAGAGCTGTAAGAGGGCAAACTTATGAGAAATTGGGGAAGGACATCACTGTTGATAGGACCCTACCCAGAGCGGTAAAAAATAGGCACCTTACCCCTAAAAATAGCCCATCCCTACCCTTTGGCCCCCCCCATTACCATGGAATTGGGAAATATTCCCCTTTCTTTTTCATCATTCACAGTCACTTCTAGGGTCACCAATTTTGTCCCTAAGCTGCCTATTTTTAGCAATCCGTGTAGCCTACATGTCATGCCCTATTTTTCGCCCTTCCAACCCCCTACTAGACCCCAAAACCCACCCCTACCCATCGAAATTCCTTCTAAAACATGTCGTTTGGGGTTTCCCAACCTCGAAATAGGGGGGTTGTCCTTACTTCCACACAGCGAAGCTAAATTTGCAAAACTCCCCAAAAAGTGCCAAAACCCTCTGCAGTGGCATATAACAAATGTCCCCAAGAGACATAGCAGCCTGACCCTGGGCGCTCCAAACCAAATCCACGTTAAGCCCAATCAGCTTCGGGCGATGGGGACTCAATCGGCACAGGGCTTTCGCATTGCGCAATGATATCCTCCGTCGACCACCCCTCGCAAGTGATCACTTCGCGGTCCGGGGGCATAAAGCACGTGAAGCAGTGCTCCATGAGGATGGCCAAGTAGGGGCAGTGCATCGTCAGCTCCTTCCCCGGGCCCGTCTCGCAGTCCTCCACGACCCTTCGGGCAAACGCCACGAAGGCGGAGGTCCGCAGGGACGTGACGCGGATGCAGCCGGCCCGGGCCGGCGCGCAGGGCCCCACGCTGCCCCCCTCCGACAGCACCGGGGTCCCGGCGGGGCTGCCCAGCGCGTACCGCAGGACGTCCATGTCCGGCGGCGCGCTGGGCCCGAGGTCCATCTCAAACGTCACGGGGCTGTCGGTGACGATGTTCCCGTGCTCATCGAAGCGGGTGATGGCCATCATTGCCAAGGGGCTGCCGCTGCCATCGGGCCCCTCCACCGCAAAGCCCAGGACGGCCGCGCTGTCCGCCGGGTCCACGACCTGCACCACCGCCTTGGCCACGCCCGGCCCGAAGTCCAGGACTTTGAAGGTGCCGGCGGCGCCCGGCAGCTCCAGCCCCACGGCGTCGGCCGCCCGCAGGAGGCCCCACACCGCGCCCCCGAACGAGAGGACCGCCGTGGCGTCGAAGTCGGCGGTGGTGGGGGGCGCCCCCCACGCGAGGCCGTACGCCTCGAGCTGGGCCTGGAACGCCGCGAGCGGCGACGGGGAGGGGGCCGGGGAGGGGGACGGGGAGGGGGACGGGGGGAGGGGGGCGGTGAAGTTCTCGGTGCACTGCGGGTGGCAGTCCGGTCCGAGGCTCGCGGATGCCACGATCTCGTCGGGGGCGCCGGGCGCGGGGTCCACCCACGCGACCGCCACGACGGGCCCCTTCGTGGGCTCCTCCGAGAGCGGCAGGGCCGAGGGGACGTCCCACACGCGGACCGTGCGGTCGCGGCTTCCCGACAGCAGCCGCCGCGAGTCCGGGGCGAACACGAGGCTCGTGACCGCGTCGGTGTGCAGCCCCAGCGTGTGCACCAGCTCCAGCCCCTGATCCCCAACGCACGTCCTCAGGCCCGAGAAGTGCTTCGCCTCCGGGACCCACGAACTCGGGTCGGCCCGGCGCGCGCCGGCGTAGTACGCCTTCGCGAAGTACGCGCACCGCGAGCCCCAGGACCCCCCGCGGTCCGGCGTCATCCACGTGTACGCGTAGCACTGGTCCCCCTCCGCGAGGCAGTGCCGCTGGCACTCGGCCTCGGTGCTGAACTGCGGGAACCGCGTGGCGTCGCCCCCGACGCCGAAGACGGCGTTCGTCTCCGGGTGGCGCTCGATCCGGCACCCGTCGGACCGGCGGCAGCAGAGGGGCACGCGGTCGCCGCGGCGGGTGAACGGCCCGGGGCCCGTGCCCGCGTTGAAGAAGATGTCGCGGTCGGGCACGCGGTACACGCACCCCCGGATCTCGTTGGTGCCGTCCATGCGGAAGCCGAAGTTCGTCCCGAGCGCCCCCGCGGCCGCCCGGCACTGCTCGACGCTGGTGAGCGCCGCGTACCCGTCCTCCTCGCAGAGGGCCCCGCGCACCCCGGCGGTGTAGGTGCATGTGGACTCGTACGTGCGGACCCAAACGCCGTAGACGTAGCCCGTGGTCCCCGGGGCCGTGCGCCGGACGTGGGCGCCCTGGTCCGTGCCCACGATGTACGATTTGGTGCCGTGGTTGTCGACGTTGGCGCAGTTGGAGGCGGTCGTGGCGCCGGCGTCGGCCGTCCACGCGCCGGGGAGCGGGACCCCGTGCGCGGCGCCGGTGACGCCGGGGTTGCCCCCGAGATCCATCCCGAGCCCGTAGTTGTTGTCGGTGTTGCCGCACGCGCGACCCCCCCGCAGCGCGTCCTCCGCCGGGGCCCGCGTGCCGGGCCCGGTGGCGGTGCACTGCTCCGCGGGCATGAGCCGCACGCCGTTGTGGCCGTAGCGGTAGTTGAAGAAGAGGCCGCCGCCCTGCCCCATGATCGGGTCCGCGGGGACGGCGCTCGCCCCGGACGTGACTGCGGGGGCCCCAGTGGCCGCGGAGGGGGTCGTGCAGTCCGTGGCGGCGCCGGTCAACATGTCGTGCAGGCTCTTTCCGGCGTTGGGCTGCACGTTCCAGGGGTACACCTTGTACGCCTTCGCGGTGGTCCCGTCGTACCCGTTGGTGATCAGCACGGCCCCGGTGTGCGGGAGGGGGAGCGCCGCCACGGCGTAGTCCTTGAAGTCGCCCGCGAGCGCGTCCGGCGCGGGCTGGTCGCTTTCCTGGTACCAAATGGGGGCGTGGTACCCCGCGTCCCGCCCGTCGCTGGGGGCGATCGTGAAGGCCAGCGACCAGCCCCCGCCCGCGATGGTCTGCTCGCAGTACCTCGTCCCGGACGCCAGCGTCGTGAGGCCGCTGGGCAGCCCCCGGGCCCACGCCTCCTCGCAGGACTTGGGGGCGTCGCAGGCATCGCAGGGGCCGCCGCAGTCGACGCCCGTCTCGTCCCCGTTCTGCTGCCCGTCGGAGCAGGAGCCGCACGTCGTGGGGAGGCCGGCCCCGCCGTCGACGGTGGGCGCCACGCCGCAGGTCCCCCCGTAGCGGGCCCGCTCGGGGTGCCGCGTCCAGTCCCACGTGCACGCCCCGGCCCCGGGCCGGGGGGCGAGGGTCGTCGCGCGCGTCCACAGGATCTGGGTCCCGCCGTTCCCGCAGCGCCGCCCGGTGTACTCGATGGGGACCCGCGTGCGCCCGTCCGTGGGCGCGCACAGGGCGGCGTGCTTCGTGTACGTGGTGTAGCGCATGCTCGCCGCGCAGCCGGGGACGGAGCCCCCCCCGCAGGCGCAGCACGCCTGCAGGGCGTCCTTGCCGTACTTCGCGTAGTCGCCCAGCGGGGGCCCATCCCACCCGCCCCCGACGCCCCCGTCCGGCGTGCACCACTGATTGTCGCGGTAGTCGGCGCAGGTGTTCCCCTGCGTGTCGGTCCAGGTGCCGGGGCTGTCGACGCACGCCGGCGGCACGGGCACGAGGCACGCGTGCTCGTTGCAGGCCCCTGTCTCGCGGACGTCGCCCGGGACGACGCAGTACCCGCCACCGGAATTCTCAACGGTCTTCACCCGATCTCGGTATCGCTGCCCTCCTCCGCACGAGGCCGAACACGGGGACCAGCCACCGTAGCCGCCGTAGCTGCAGTCCTCGATCTTGATGTATAGGTCCAGGTTGTGGTGCCCGCCATCGCAGCCCCCGTCCGGCAGCGCGCCCTGCAACTCGCAGTCCCCCGGGTTGTACCCGCCGGCGCCGCCGTGCGCCACGCCGAACTCGAAGGCCCTGCAGGTGCTCACGCTCTCGCACCACACGGCGCACTCCTGCACCGTCTGCGACGCCCTCCGCCCGATGCTGGAGAGCTGGACGCAGCCCTGGGCCACGTGTTGATAGTGCGTGTCGACGTTCGCAGTCAAGGACCCGGTGGGGACGTAGGAGACCTCGTTGTTGGGGGACGCCGTCAGGTGGCCGGCGGCGCGGACGGTGCACCGGCCGTCCGACTGGCAGGTCACGGCCTTGCACACGGAGCCGAGCGAGACACACTGATCCAGGGCGTCCGACAGGCGCCGGAACTGTGTGGACACTCCGCCCGCGTGTCCCCCGGCGAAGCGATCCGGGTGTCGCGTCCACGTGTAGCCGGGCGCCGCCTGCGCGGAGAACGCCCGGCGATCCGACACGCCGCGTGGTTTGGCGTGCCCTCCTCCACGGCCTCCGGGACGAGGCTGGCTTTGGACCTGGAACTTGCTGGAGCCTGCGACGGCCAGCGGGGACGGCCTCCACACTTTGATTGTGCTGTCGGTGCTCCCGGACGCGATGTACTCGCCGTCCGAGGACCACGCCACCGCCGTCACCTCACCGCCGTGGAAGTCCCCGGAGTGCTGGAACGCCCTCCGGGCGTCCCAGACCTCGATGTACCCGTCGTGCCGGCCAGCGACCAGCCCGACACCTTCCGGGGAGTACGCTAGGGCTTTGACGGCACTCGCAGACGACTGCACCTTCCACTTGGTCCCGGCGGTTATGGTGGCGGGGCGGATGTTGTGGCAAGTCCCCTCGTACACGGCGTACTCCCAGATCGACCCGTCCAGGCAGCCCGCCGCGAGCAGGTCCCCGGCGGGGGAGAACGCCACCGCGAGGATGGAGGATCGCACCAGGCCGCCCCCGGTGCTGTCCTGGCACTCCAGAATGTCCAGGAGCCGGCCGTCCTGGCGGGCGCTGAGCCGCACCACGTAATCATCGCCGGAGGACGCCATGCTACCGTCGCCCGTGGGGGAGAACTGCACCGTAGTGACCACGCCGTTATGGAGCGGGACCGAGGGCCGGGCCTTCGCCCGGCTCCGATACCACGTTTTGAGGAAGCCATCGGTTGTCCCGGCCGCTACCCATCGGTAGTCTGTGGGGTCGAAAGCCATGCTGAAGACGTTGGGTGTAGAATCCTCGACCAACTGCTGCCTCGCAACGTCTCGGAGGCAATTCTTTCCATAGCTGGCGACTTCGCCGGGCTGGCTCTCGGAAACCAATGTCCCCTGTCCGTTCCTGAGTTCATATCCGACATGACGATGGAAGGTCAGCCCGGTGCACGTGGGGTCCTGGTCACAGATATCCCACGCGTGCTGGAATCCCTCGTAAATCGCCAGCACATCTCCAGTGATTTCAACCTTGTCATTTTTGCAGATGTGTTCCTCCTGTGCGAAGCTGCACTGCAGCACCAGGGCAAAGAGTAGCGCCGCACACAACATAGCGCAGGGAGTACTACCACATTGTATTACAGCGAAAAAATGACACTGCACAGATCAAACAAATCACTTCCATGCAACCTCTTACACACCTTTGGGCACCCTTGATTTTGGCACATGGAACACACGCCATGAGAGGAATGCAAAGGATTCCCCAACGATGATGGTGAGTGAAAGGAAGCACCATATCATAATCCATGCGCATGGTGGTCCCTGCACTTCTTCCTAATTGGAAGAGTGCAGTTGCCTGACTCCCTCGCAGCACCTCCAACTGGTGCAAATCACCAAACACAGCTCATGAATTACTGAATTATAAGCCTTCTCAGCATTCAGGAACAACAGTAAACTTGCGCTCATCCAATCCCAGGTTGTCAGCACATGATACAAAATGCGAACATAAGTACCTCCCTCCTGTACACCTTGATTTAGTTTTAGTTCAATCTGCGCAAATAGATCATCGATGTGCAACAACGCTATCACTCACACCCCTCGACACCACATTGGCCAACCATTAGCAGGGGGGTATTTGTGCACAGCGCGCACAGCACGCACAATGCGCAATCCACAGAGGGAAATTGGCGAAGTTTAGGGCAATTTGCAATATTCTTGCATATGCAGACCATACTACACCCCCACAAAATTAGACAACCCCATGTTTTTTTTTGTCTTCGACTTTCGACTTGTGCGACGTCAACCAAACGGCTGAGAGTGCCAAGAAAGTGCTCAGGTAAGACCGTGGTGTCAAGTGTCTCAGAGATTTGACAATGCCAAGCCTCCACAGGGTGAGTGTGTTAGTGAGGCCTGTGCATCTCATATCCGCCTATTAGAGAACACCATGTAGTACAGCTGTCGCTGCCACGCCTTAGAAGGCATCATAATGCAGGATATTTCACGTAAAGTACAGAGTCGGTATCCAGGGGACCACCGATTCTTCCACAAAGAGGAGTCTGGAAAAGCCCAAGTGGGCAGGTGTGAAGTCAAATCTATGTCGAACACGGGAATAGAGTGGCATGCAGCCATTCCCTTTAACCATTGCCCAGAAGGGGCAAATGAGACACTCATACCTGTGAGGTCCTTGCTATTGTCCTGTGAAGATGTAGCTCAACTAAAATCTAACATGGGGATCTGCAGGTCGAAAATGTCCCCACCATCGCCACTAAGCTTGGCCAAAAGCCAGGAGCTTTTCAGAGGGCGGCGCTTGCGGGGAGCTCGTGGTAGGGGGGAGGAGCAGGGCCGTTTTTGTGAGGTCCGGGGGGGGGGGGGGGTGGCATGTCCACAATGTTTCTTGCGAGGTACTGAGTAATCACTTTCCGAATCCTTTCCAACTGAGTCTTGCCTAGTGCGTTTCCGGAAGAGGTATTGCACTGCTCGGGTATAAGCCGATGCCATGGCGCGGACGGAAGTAGTGTATACACGAGTGGCACGTTGCATCTTAACAATGAACCTTGCCGCAAAGCAGACTGAGATGTGGCGTGCACACAGACTTTGGTTGCCCTGGGCAATCAGAAATGCCTCAGCGTCCCTGAACGCCTGTTGCCGCTGCGCACCAAAGATAGGGGCAAGCAGGTGCCCGATCAGTCAATGGCGTTGTGATGTGTGCACGGATAACTGGTAGTCCGGGGAATCCGTCGTTTGCAGTATATGTAGGACGGTGTGCTGGGTGACGGGGCGCGCGAGCAAGAGAGAGGTTTTATCGGGTATTTGTTGGGGGGTGGCGGGAGCATGTGCGGCTTTTTTCTTCTTTGGTTGTGGTTTATAGAGCACTTGCTCCCATAAGACCTTATCGGTTGGATTAGGTCTGACCTGTCTGTGGCGCAGTTTTCCGTACCATGCTGACGCTGACCCACTCTCAAATGTGCGTGGCTCTGTGCGGGGTGGCACCTGTAGCTTCCCTACGAGGGCATGGACCCCAATCAGCATGTGGTATTGGTGGCGTGCCACCCGTGTTCGCAAAAATGGAAGGTGTTCTGGGGGAATACCTTTGAGAAAGGACTGGGGTACCCTTAGGCACGCCACATGATGCCGATCCTCCTCTGAGGCCCCCTCCCACCATTGCCTTGCATGATCCTTCCAGGGTCCCCAGCTGGAGGTCCACAGTTCCAAAAAAGGTTACCTCCACGCTTTACATTGAATCATGCGCCGCTGTACCGTTGTCTGGTGCCATTCCCCACATATTGGACACTCCAATCGGTGTTTCTTCCAGGGTGCTCCACATACCTCCCACTTGACATTCCCCCAAAGCCATGTGATCCACGCCATGCGGCGTGTGCCCAATTGGACAACCCCATGTTTCACCACAACCCCTACCCCCAAGCCACCAACTCCTTTTCAGATTTTGTAAGAACCTTGCGGCCAATGAAAGGTGTATGCGAATGCAAACGGCTTTAATATGCACCATCATGACGCCCTACCTCAAAATCCTTGAAGAAACCCAACTTCCTTGATGGACCATATTTGTCCCAAATTATAATATCCAATGTTGTGCTAGGCATGAGTGGACCAATCCAAATAATATTTCCGCCTGGCTACAGCTGAGTGTGGCTACCTTACCTGGTGTTCGGGCTGGTTTGGCTCTAGTGGCTTGGTTGCAGTTCAGCTGCGGCTCGGCTATTCACGGGCGGTTCATGGACTCATTGCGAGGGCAAGAGAGGCAAAGAAAACAAGGAGATCCTAAGAGCAAGGGAACACTTGATCATGATAAAAGGAAGATGGAATGGGTAGGAAGGGTAGTCAACTGCAACAGTTTGCTTCCAAACATGGCCAGCATACTTCGGATTCAATAAGACCTCCAACTTTGTGCAAAGCACCCGTATAGTGTTCTTTGTTCCACAAACAAACATGACATACCAAACACACAGGGCCTGGGGGGATTTTTCGGGGGAGTGGGCAATGGTATTGTAGGTGTAGGCACTAAAGGACCTTGAGCTGCTAGTAGTAATTGTTTTTTTCCTTTTGACTGTCGGGTACCATGGACAACTGTTTGACAGAGTGCATCGTCCGGCCCTTCAAACTCATTGTCTGAGACAGCACATTACCGTACCTGGTTGCCCACCTGCTGTCCTGTTCGGTGATGCTCGGTGATGTGGGCCACTCCTGAGGCGGAGGACATATAGGTGGTGTGGCTTATGAGTGTTGACTGTCAGGGTTGTCAGCCCAAGACGAGGCTGCTAGTAGTAATTGTTTTGAGGCCAGTGACATTGCACCATACTCTACCTAAACCCAATGACGGACCTTGGTTCCACCTCTGCGGTGCCGCTTTGACAAAATTCCCCATTCAAGGCAAATATTCCACCTTTGTCTCAAAGGCGGACATTGCGTCGAATGCTATCTAAACCTACTCACCCCCAAGTCCCAAGGGTGCTCATGGGGACTCCGAATAATCCGACAAGACTGAGGTCAGTCACTCTTTCTGAATCTGATGGACAAAGATGTCACAAATGTCACAGAAAAACTTCTCAGAGTCTTGTCAAATAGCATGGCAGATGGGCCTAGCATGCATCTCCAAGAATGAAGACATGAGATACGGATTATACCTATAGGCTCCAAGGGATTCAAATGGGTTAGGCAGCTTGACTAGCAATTCCACCAATGTTTTGGCATCCATGAAATCCCCCATGACTATAAAACCACGTGAAATCATAGTGTTTTGGAATTGGATTGTTGATATTGCCGAAAGCGATGAAAAATACGTAGGTCCCTCAATCGATCAAAGATATGAAATATGGACCATTGGGCCCAATATATATCAGTTTTCGATCGATTTGATGTGCGGGCTCCTTGGAATGAATTCTACAAGTGAGCGCACAAACTGCTAAAATTTTGGAAAAAAACCCTACCCAAGAGGGTACTCCGAACCTATGGAGTTTGGTGGCGAGATGTTATGCAGAAATATGTACCTCACTTGAGTGCTGCACAGATAACCAACCGACAACACACACGCCATGCACACGCCGGTGCAAAGTATACCGCCAAATGTCATGGTCCAAACCATGAGGCCGTGACCATCCGCAGACGTCGCCTGGGACCCGTTTCAGGGGAAATCTCCCTCCCTGACCCTTCCACAATCAAATGACTCCATTCAGGGTGGCGACAGTCCCTGCCCAAAACCTCAGTGAGTCTAAACCAAGGGAGGGATGCACTCGTGGGATTCAACAGACGTTCATTGTGCAAACATATGATCAAGTTCGATCACTTGGGGTAGAAATAGGTCATCTAAATCAAGACGGAGAGGGCGGGCCCTTATGTCCCCTGTTTGTTACATGCAGTGCAGGTTTTTGAGGGTCTGCTATGTGCCGGCACGCCGCGGTGCTTGGGGGGACAAAGTGTGGGATTCCAGGTCAACCGGCCCATGCTATTCAATGGGGGCTTCCCATGCGGTAGCCCCAAAGGGACCAGTGGCAAAAGGATTGCAAATAATATAAGTATGCAATGAATGGGCCCCCCTGCCTTGAGCACAGGGGTCGTTCAGAGCAAAAAAAAAACAGAATATGAAACTGCCTCTGGTAGTTGGGGTCTACAGTGACTGCCAATCAACAGTGGTCGGCGATGGTGACCTATCTGGGTGTATCAGGTCAGCTCTCCGACACTTGTGCCCTGTGTCCATATGCTTCACCCCCCCCCCCCTCTGCCGAACCCCCCCCCCCCCGCCCCACAGTCATGTCAATTCAGTGTCCTGACGGGCCGCTGGGCCCTAGTCAAAGGAGAGTTAGGCAGAGCAGCATTTGCGCTCAGCCACACACGATGGCAGCCATTGTTTCCACACAAAAGCCGCGTTTGCAGTGTTCAGCGCAAGACAAAGGGGCAATGCTGCGCAGTCTGAGACATGGTGCAAGATGTCGGCACAACCCATCAGACCACTGGAAGGGACCTGCTATGTAGGCCTTGAGACTGGTGTGGCCTAGCAGAGGTCATGACACTCACTGCAGCTCCAAATGGGTAGCACTTGGTCACATTCCCCGGGGTGTGGGGTCCCATGGTGGTGGGGGCAATCACACTCATGTCAGACCTCTTCTCTGCACTCATACGGTTGGGGGGGGGGGGGGGGGCTGTTTTCTGTAACACATACTGAGGATGAGCTGCATCTGCCACCAGGAAGCATCAGACTAGCATCACGGGACTGGCAGGGGGAAGGGGATCTTCCGGTGGTCAACGTGCCCACAATCCCTGCATTGAGCGACACACCCAAGTATCTCAAAGCCCGCTCGACAGATGACAAATCCCAGGCATTCAACAACGGCAATGCTTTGGCACTGCGTGCGCATGCAGTAAATCTCAGGTAGGTAGGGAGGGATAACCTGGTATTGGGGTGCAGAGGACCAAGGACGGCACGTCCACGCCCAACGAAGCAGCACCCAACGAGGATAGGGCCTTAACGGGCAGCGTGCCAGGCAGGGTTCAACTGCTGTTCCGCTACCTCCCCTTTACTAGATGGACCAGCCACCTTCCCATTAGATTTGGATTGCCTAAAGGCAGGCTTTCCTGAGCCTTGGTGTATCTGTTGCCACATGGGATGACCATCCCAGCCCCTCCTCACTGCAGCCTTGGTTGTGGAGGGCACATGACTAAGGCTCCAATCCGGCCTCTGGTCCATGGTGCCACATCAGTTTCTGTTATTTCACAAAGCGGGAAGGAATCAAAGCACCTGTGTCAACACCGTGTGGGCCGGACCCCTCAACCATGACCAAACACCCTTTCTGTACCCCCCTTTACACAAAATCCAATCAAATGCATGTCATCAATAGAATTAGGCTCATCTAACGAAAAAAAACCCGTAACTTGTCCCCCTGTGTGACATTCCGTTTGGTTGTTGCTCCTTTACGGGGCCCTGGACAGTCACCCGTTCTTCCCTTCGCATGTTGCGTCGGGTTGCTGCTTTCTGTCGGCCCCTGCAGCCGGTGCTCCTGCTGGTGTTGTTTCCGCGTTCGCGGAGCCCAGTAGTCGGTGTGTTGGGGCTGTGCTGAATGTGGCATGGTGTGCCGTTTGAGCGTCAGCGGCGCCCAATAATTGGCGTATTGACGATGTGCTGGTTGTTGGCAGGGTCGTTTGACTGTTTTTGCTGTCCACGAGCCTCTGTCCACAGGCCGTCCGTAGCCTGCCTCGCTGTGTTTCTGTGTGTGTGCGGCCCAGGTGCCCTGTTTCTCCACGCGCTGTCGCGGCTGTCCACTTGTACCCCCCCCGTTTGTATAAGCTCCGCCAAAGTACCAAATTAATACGGTCCCTACGCCTACTGTAGCTTGGACACGGGCGTAGCTTGCGCGCGACACATACAACCACCGACGTACACATGAGCGAGCGTAGAGTATGAGTGCACCTCAATCTCCACCCATGTTCCCAAAAGCATGCAAACACAAGAGAGTGTTTCGCAACCACCTCTAGTTCGGCACGAACTTCAGCAACGGGGGAAGGTGGCGGCGGTGAGGTTGGTTCCAGGGAAGGGGATGGGGACCGAATGAAGAACTCAATTTTTTGAAGGGGGGCACAGGGGTGTGTGACCAACAACCCAGCCTTCATGTACTCCAACACCGCAAACTGATCCCCCTTCTCCAGTGGTCCCTTCATTGTGGCATCCACATGCCCACAGGTGGAACGTGTGAACCGGGCACCCAGATTCAAAAAGAGAGGATTGCATGATGAGCTGGTGCAAGAAAGGGGGATATGGTGCACAAATATTCCCAAAATCAGAGCTATGTGGGTTCAATTGGGCAAACACTCACAACAAATGTGTCCATGGCTTTATGTAACTGGCAATGTCGTCACCAAATGCATGGCTTATGTGGCTGCACTGCATTTGGTACCGAATTGAAATTAGGTGCCAAATTAATATGGTCCCTACGCCTACTGTAGCTTGGACAAGGGCGTAGCTTATACAAGGGGGGGGGGTAGGAAAGGGCCTAAACAAGGGTTTGCATAGTTGCCGACAAAAACTTTGCACCGAGTGTGCACTGTGTGCGCACTGCGTGAACTGCATTCCCAATGCCACTGCAGGAATCGCACCATCAGGCGAATTGTGCCTTGAAGAGACTGAGTGTGTCTGCATGTTGGATCGCGATCGATGCTGTGGAGCGATGGCCAATGTGATCAATCGCCCGATTGGCTGTCACAGCAGGACTGGAACTTTCAGACAACAAATGGGAGAAAGGGGGACGGGGTATCAGGCACGGATGGGCATGAGCCTGTCCTAATTCTTGGGTGGGTGAGTCGATGGATCCTATGGATGCCCATGAGCAGATCACGTCAGCTAGTAAACAGGAGTCGGGGGAGAGCGATTGAACGAGGCTGCGTTGTGAGAAGCACAAGAAATGCTACAAGAGGCTGGCCATTTTCCAAGGGATTGCGTGGAGCACAGTGCAGTGGAACGAATGCACCATGGTGTTGCTGGCATGCACCAGCACTGGGAGGGGTGGTGGGACTGACGAGTAGTAGTGTCACCCCAATCGAATGTGGCGTGCACACGAGACTATAAATACATACAAATGTCATTGGTATGCGCCGATAAAGACGGGAGTGTCTGCACAATGTCTGCATGCAAATGGGCAGGCACACAGACTGAGAGACCATGCACGTCACCACACATCGCGGCGCAAGGTCCTGAGCTGACTGGTCTCTGGACAAACCACTCGACCACGACAGTCAGTAGCAAAATGCTTGAAGAAGCCTTTGGGAACTCCGTAAACGGGGCCATTTGTGAAGAGGAGGAGGGCCCAAACCAGGAAATTAATGTATTGGTTGTGCAACAACACAATCTCAGGGACTATCTGCTGTGATTTGCAGAGACGGACACTCAGTGTGGAGACGGGACGCAGGGCGAGAGCTGGGGTGAGGGGATAGCACAAGCTTGGAGGGACCCACCCCCATCCGCCGCACACTCGAAAATGTCACTTTTCCGAACACATACGCCCGCTCACCCACTCAAACCGCTCGGCCGGCTACAGCTGATGGCAGGGGGCATCTCTCGTCGTCGTGCTGGCGCCGTAGCAGGCTTGCCACCACCGCTGTAGCGACCCCAAGTGTTGTTTGTAGGAAATGCCCCAGTGATGGTCCTGCATGGAACAGGGCAGTGTGGGTGCGGGAGGCGTTGGACTGCCCGCCTTCAGGTTCATATCACCGTGGTGAATCACGTGCAGCCTTCTCAGAGCAACAGTAGATGTTGTTTCCGGTATTCAGTGCGTTTACCGTTGTTTTCACAAGGGGGGGGGGGCAGGGTTAGAAGCACGTTTGCCACGTCTCCATCATGGAGAGAGCATATCTGGTGCGGTCCCCCATTGTCACTGCCGCACGACTCACCTGACTGCGGTTTTCGGGGGCTCTTTGGCCCGCATGCGTCGCAAAACGACACAAGCGGTGACCGTTGTGTTGTGAATGCACCAAGCGTCAGGTGATTCCCCAATCTTCACCTCCAAAGGACAAGAAGGGTGCATGACAGCAATCAGTGGCCCTAAAATGCCATCCCCATCCCCGGCAACATTCCGAGTTCTGGTTAGTGCAGCCCAATCAAGGGACCACACCAACCGCATGGCCCCCCCTCCCCCCCGTGCGGTGACACGTGTCAAGTGATGATTGCGATCAAGGAGATTGCGCAGGCACCACCAACATGCACAGCCAAAGAAAAGAGATCAAGGCTGATCACGGACCGGAGCGACCGGCCCTAGGCGCCTTTCACCAAAGTCTGCAACCAGAGTTGTGCGTCGGGACAATCTGCACATGCACAGTGAAATGTTGCCCGCTCAGACTGGGCCAGCCACGCATGGAATGAGTCGCAAACTATCCTAACACACTGCAGGAAATCGACTGTGGTGTCTCTCAGACATACATCAGGTCTCAAACGTCAAACAGGCCCCCTCCCCCCCACCCCCTAGTGGGGGGCTCATGCGAACAACGCAACAGGTGGACCAGTCGCCATACCAATCGGTATGGGGACCACTGTGGGGTATGTGCCATGATGCGTACCTATTGTTGTCCCATGTTGCATAAACGCGCAGCCATTGCCATAGTTTGTGTCGCACAGTGGTCTTGCTGTCGTGTGAGATATATGTAATCCAACGCTGGCTCAACTCTGCATTATGTGGTGTGTAGCTCAGGAGCCGGTGTATAGACTTTTGGCAGGCTCGTACTGTCACAGTACGCTGGCGGTGGCATAACAAACTGATTTGCAGCCATGCTGCCGCGGATAGCAAAAACTCAGCCCATGAGGTCATGAAGACACGGCAATTCATCAACACTCTAGTGAAAAGGTTTGCTAAGCTAGTCTCAGTTACAGCCCACGGTGACTGTAGGGGAGCTCCCTGTTTTAAATTCCAGTCTGGTGTTAGTGCAGAAGGGTGGACATAGACCTCTCTGTAGCTGTCAGGCCGTTCCATGGCGACGCCCAGAGCATGCAGATGGCCAGACATACATGCGAGCTGACATGCGGTGATGCTATCAGAAATGCAAGGGCATAACACGCGCAGAGTCCAGGCACGCTGCACAATGTTGCACACGTCAGCCATGGCCCAACTGCTGCCAGCCCCCCCCCACCACCCGGTTAGAGTGGCACTTTTTAGAAGGTCCATGAGACGGTCCCGAATAATCTTTGCAGATCCGGGCCACCAGCTCCGCGGGGTCTGCAACACGAAATGGTCTTGGAACCAGGGAAACCAAGCGTCACCGCTGTGTCAAATTTGTGCCATCTTGGGGTGTCCGGTGCTGTACTAGCGACTAGCCTGCTACCTGCCACGTACCACCAATAGAGCATGCAGACCAATCTACTGCGCGATAAATCAGCATATCCACCCGGGCTGGTCGCATGCATGACCATGCCTGGCAAGCTGCTTGCACAGAAGCATCAAGCTCTTCCAAACCCTCTTCAACCCGGTCGAACCCCGCTTCATACCGACACCGACCCTCCCCTAACATCTCGAACCCTCTCGAACCTTCCAACGCTGCCAAACAGGAGACTGGACCCCACCTCTGATCTGTACCCTAGATTAGCGTCTTAAGGTCAAAGCCGTTCTACTCAACTCAACCCTATTCAATCTGTCAATTGAACAGAATTGAATAAAATTGAACATTGACGAATTTGAACACAGAGCGCGCCGACATTTTGCGCTCGCACGCGCAGTCAAAAAGACGCAAATAGACGTCATGTACAGCCACAGACAGCTTTAAAGCTCATAAAAGTTGAGGATTTCACAGTGTGTGGTGATAAAATACAATCCTGTTCATGTAGGTTAATTGTGTGTTGCCCGAAATTGCTGTGCGCACTATTGACCGTGGTGCGCGCTACTCATGTTCAATTTTTATGTGTAGATAATGGCCTCTCGCAACATCTATGACCCTCATGGACTCCATGATTTCCTATTAAATGCAACACGTGCAACTTCCATCTTTGATGATGACGTTGTTGACGTGCTTGCAAACTTTTTCATACAAACACCACGATACCGCAACCTTCTAAAGAAGGTGTGTGATACGGCCCATGGTGGTAATATCGTTCAACGTTGTACACAAGAAGCGTTGAACGACCATGGTACGCTTATTTGCACACCTATACGTGCGGTAGAGCTCATTGTGGATTTAAGGATGCCACGTACGAGGTATCCTATCCTACAAGAGTTCATAAGTGACTTCGGTCACAAATTTACCCAAAAGCTCCGTGTACAATGGTCTCCACGCTTACCTTCGTTGAAGTCCGTCAACGATAAGTGGAGGGAATTGTGTAGTGAAATGCGGCTAGAGCCTCCAAAACTTACTACACAAGACGGAGCTATTGGGATATCATGGAGTATCCTAGAGGTCGTCAAATTTATACAACGACATAAGGTGTTACATAGTGCATGGGATACTTCCATGCCTTTGACCCTTATTGTCCGTGGGGACGCATTCCCCGTTGCGGGCACTCAATGGTCCCAATTATGCATAACATTTGCTAATTGGGGCCAATTGGCCCGGAACTTGTCACACCAATTCATCATTGGTGTGGCATATTGCGATGACAAGGATGCTACAATCCTTGCCAACCTTTGGGAAACAAATATCAAGGTATGTGTTACGATGCGTCCTTCGTGGTTATTCACATCCGATTGTTCAATTGACGAATTGAACTTTCAACTCGTTCAATTGAACATTACAACTTACAATGCACCTTCTTCTCTTTCTAGTTGTTGCAAGCTCTCATTGACGGTGCAACACTTGAGTGGTTCGGGAAGAAGGAGCATTGCGAAGTCTGGTTCGGGGGTGACGAGCCGTGGTTGCGGCGATGGTTGGGATTATCGGAATATTGGGAGATCGCTAGTATATATGCATTTGCCATTTGGCAAAGGGCCGAACGTAAGTTCATCACTGATGCCATTTGGCGTACCAATGCCGCGGAAGCCACATACCGAACGGGTGGTGGTCCTTGTATGCAACGACGTGGTTGTATGAGGCCACCACTCATTCGTTTGGACCGTTGGCGATTTGTACAATGTATCCTCCATGGCCTCATGGCCATAGGTCGTTTAATTTGTACATATATAGAGGATTCCGTTGAGAACTATCATAATAGTAAGGGCATTGCTATCAACAAAATTTTGAAAACGTGTAGAGTACGGTGGTCCTTAGGCAAGACCCCCAAGCCAACTGGTGAGTGTACATGGAGGCTCATGCTACATGCATGGCCTCTTATTGCACAATGGCTTGGTATAGTTGGCACTCGTGCCGACAAGAGTGTTGAGGACATGTGTTGGCTCCTATGCCACTTATATAGCACATGGAAAAATGATGAAGCCATTCATCATTGTCAACGTGTGGTTGCTAACTTTCGAACCCATATTGCTCCTACAAGTGCATCGCACTATTTGTATTTTTTTGAGTTTGTGTGCCCCACACTACTCCCTAAACTAGGTAAGTTTGGGCTTGGCATATTTTGTCAAGATAGTGCCGAGTCCCTTAACCACCCTTTGAAAAGCATTTTTCTAACCATGACTAACCGCGGAGGCTCAACGCAAGTTGATACTACACTCCCTCCTGGTGTAGCGGATCGTTTTCATAGAGAGAGTTTGGCAATGAAGCAAACTCTTCAATATATATTTCTCTATTTTTTTGTTCCGATTATTGCACGCAACGAGACGTGGTGGGCGCAATGCACGAACCAAAAAATTGTGGATGCTGTATATGCGTGGTTCGATGCAGATAATAGTGAATCGGAGGATGAAGTGGAGGAGTGAGTGGGTGTAGGATATACACTTTAAGCTATTGCGTTCTCTCTTCGAAGGGGCATGATGGACGTGCTTGGGCAAGTGCTAGCCCAAGCACTATTGGGGTCCGCGGAGTCTCCACAACGGCAGCAGGTGTGTGGGGATGTTTCGTGCGTGTGCGCATGGCGATGTTTCATGCATGTGGGTATGGCAATGTTTCGTGCGTGTCCGTACGTAAGGCGATGTTTCATGCGTGTGCGTAAGGCCCAAAATTTCATGACGCAATGCACGCAAGCATGTGTGTAGCGGTTTGGTTATCACTTTGTTCAATTGAAACTTCAATATAGTCAATTGAACGTTCAATTGAACAAACGAGTTTCAATTTTGTCAATTGAACAGTGCGGTGCCGGTGCGTTGCATTTTCGTCGCGGATTTTGTCTGTGTGTTGCTCATTGTTGCTCATTGTCTCATTGTTGTTGTACGTCTTTTAGTTGTCGCAAGCAATCCGCGCCCTCCAATCGCCACCCCACGGTCAAGCCTCCCAAAGCTCCCACCCTTCCCCCATGGGCCACGACGAAGGTTTCCCGCAACCTCAATTTTCGCAACCGGAATTGGTGGAACCACAAGATGAGGGAGCGCAAGCAACCTACGACCCGGAAGATGCAATCGTCTTCGAGGATGCATTTGAAACGGGCCTTGGTGAAGTCAAGGGAGAGGACGAAATGAAATCAACGGAGTGCGTGCCAGACCCCACACAACTAGCACAACCACCGCAAGTACCGCACGCGCCGCAACTACCACCAGCGCCGCAACCAAATTTCATGGGTGAGCCACCTTTTGCCTTCCCACTCCCACAATGGGTACGCGTGAGGATGGATCCCTCGTTGAGGGGTACTTGTGTGACGCCCAACAACATGGCGTTGTCTTTGATTCACATGCATTGCATGGCCCATGGCAATGGCGTGGTCGGAGGGTGGCACTCGTGTTTTACACGCGTGCATTGCCGGAACACATGCGGGAAGCGGATGTTGCGCAATTGCGGAGCCTTGCATTCCCGTTGGTTTGAACAATGTGAGTCATTGCTTTCACTTGCTTATGTGGTATTGCATGCATGTGAATGGATATTTCCTTTGCTTTTGTCCGTTGGTGTGGCCTTTTCTCTCTAGAGCCTCAAAGTGAGTTTGAAAGGAGCCGTGGCAAGCAACGTTGAGGAGGAAGCAAAAAAGGAGGAAGAGGAAGAGGAAGAGGAACCAACCAATGATGTGGATGACCCAAACGAGGAAGAGGAACCAACCAATGATGCGCATGAGGAAGAGGAATGCAAGGAAGTAGAGAGAGTGGTTGAGGAAGATGGGGTCCCTCCAACAAGGGCCCCTCTACGTCTTAAAGACCTAGATAAATTGTGGGTTCCCATGCAATTGGAAATGGAAAAGGATTCGGAGTGTGATAAGGAGTGGGTTGTTTGTTGTGGGTATGATGCCATGCTTTTGCGTGGCTCGGAGTTAGATGATGCTCCGAGGAGTGAATGGACAAAGGCCACCCGTCCCGGTTGGCGAATGCTCATCATGCCCCCGCAACTACCGGGGGAAGATGACATTAGCCTCGTGGCGGTAAAAAAAATTGATTGTGAAAAGACATATGAGGAGGCGCAGGCCCGGAGGGTGCAATACAAGGCCGATGCCAAGGTGTAGGACAAGTGTATTCATCAATACATGGTCTTCACACTTTTTTATGATAGTGTTCATTCCGTCGTATTGTGCGTGTTGATCCTCTTGTTGTTCAATGGAATTTTCAACTCCATCAATTGTGAGAAAAATGCATAAAATAGGGTATGCAAGGAGCGCAAGGGTTTAAAAATCAATGGTAGGTGTTTGACATACATTTTGTGAAATGGTTGTCATGGTTTTGGAAATATGAAACCACATGAGGTGCCACTAAATGGGAATTAGACATGGTGGAAAGTAGTTGTGCAATTGAAATCTATGGTATTCAATTGAGAAGACTTGATTGAGTTGAGTAGAACGGTTTTGACCTTAAAACGACAATCTAGGGACTATGTTGATTGAGGGTGTTTTTTTTTCAATCACAATGCAAGCAATGCAGCTTTGTGAGCTAGAATGGAATGGTGGTGGTGGACAGGGCTGCTGCAAGCTTAAACGGCACGCATGCCCTGTGCAGGCCCTGAAAACACCTGAATCTGCCCAACGCGCCACGCATACCATGATCCTTGGTCTCGACAAAAAAATACTTCTGAATGAATTTTGGGCATCTTGTTTCTAATACTAAACGACATTATTGAGTTGCGTGAGCTCTGCGGGAAGCGCTTTGACACCGGGCTATCCGGGATAGAGTTGGTGATATGCTCCATAGTCTCCACCACTTCTGTGAATGTTGAAAATTTTCTGCCAGCATGCATGCGCACTCTCCTTCATATGGCCTATGATGGAGCGAGCGTGAATCATGTTCTGCACAGGTATGTCCGAGACCATTTTCTGGATGACTTGTTGCGCGGTGTTGATGACTATCAGTAGCTTGCACGGGTTGTAGTGCATGCTTTCTGGGTAGACACCTTCGCCCAACAGATTCTGCGAATGGTGTCCGTTGTGGTTCAGGCTTTCGGAGAAAAGAGACATGGGAAATGAGCGTTCTCGCGGATAATCCCGGGTACAAACTTTTAAAAGAAATATAGTAGATGCATGCGCGGCTTGTCTGTGGCTTGGAGCACCTTTCTACATGCATACCACATGGTTGATGGGGGTGTCAAGTTCTTGATGACCCCTAGAACTCGTCCTCGTTGGTGGTCTGTACCAAAAGTGTGGAGTGATGCTTGTTTTGTATTCATGGTTGCAGGTATCATGGATATATCACAAGCTTTGATGACCGCAGAGAGGAGGTTGCAGGAACGTGGCGTTGCATTTGCTGCAAACCAACAATCATCTCTGACCCGCGGCTAGTTTTGATTCGCCTTATGGCAGGACGGGAACATTTTTTTGCCCAGCAAGCATCCATGTACACACAAGGAGCCACGACCACCCTCCGAGGAATTAAACCGACAAAGGGTGGCACCATGGTAGATGCAAGAAAGCTATCCGATGTACATTGCCGGATGAAATTGACAAAAGGCTCTGCATCAAGGATATTTTGGAGTCTATGGGCGTGTGGGACTTCAATCAGTGGCCAGCCGAAGAATCTTTGGAAATGCATGCCATACAAGACATCAAAGTTTCACACACCAAGTGGGCAAAAAGGTGTCTGCGGCTTTAACGATACTAATTGGCCACAGAATTGCAGCATACCAAAGTGGTCTTTCAAACCTACTAGTTGACTCACCGTCGTTTTGGAAAAGGATTCTCCAACGTTGCAAAACATTTACCCAGTTCAACATCCTATCTCGTGCTATACTTACCTTCACCCCTTCTAATGCTGCCGTGGAGCAAAGATTCTCACGGTTGGGCCATTTGCTTGCACAACGGCATCTCTCTTTGAGTGGTGACCACTGAGTCTCAACAATAAAGCCGTAGGGACAATACAACATTGGACATGGCGTAATGTTGGATGTTCAACCGTATTCTCTACTGCTTTCTATGGGCTATGGGTGGGTGCCTCCTAACGCCCCCCCCCCCCCCATGGGTGTAGGCCAAGAGTGGTGCCTCTAGCCAACAAGTTGGTGCCTGCCCTTGTCGTTTGACCCCCTCCTCCCGTTGTTAAGCAAAGCCCTGGGCAAGACCATTGCATCTCAAAGCCAAATCATATTATTTAGACTGGCTCCTTAAGACCATGTGCACTGATCGTGCCTTGCATGCGTGCCTAGTACAACCAAGATAATGCCCAAGCACAACATTAGCCGATACCCCCCCCCCCTTCACACGCAGGCACACACACGAACTTTGCGATGACCATATGAACATTCTCTCATGAGGCAGAACATTGGAGTTCTCTTTTGCCATAAATTACACGTTGATGATGCCCTAGGTTGGTCAATTCGAACCAGATAGTGTGCACCAACATGACAGTTCGGCCCATTTCCTTGTCACACGCCACCAAAGATCTAGACAACGCACGGCATCTCTTTTATGGGAATGATGTTGCTCTACCTTAGAAGTTTATGGTCGATGAACCGACTCCCCTTATTGGACTCAGCAGGGAGACTAGGGTACCCTCGCCTTGGAGTACCTAGCAAGTGAGGCTTGCCATTTTGCCATGGTCTGGGTATTGTGGTTGCGTAGCATGCAAATGGCGCGCATATTTGGTCTAGCCCATTGCACGCAAAACCTACCAAATAGCACCCACCACCACTAGACCAACAAAAAACCGTGTTTCCGGTGCCACTTGCACAGCCACAAAATTGAGTGGGGGGTCCCTTTGTTAAAGGCATGATTGCTTCGGTTTAAACTCGCTACCTTGGACAAACACATCATGGTCTTTGTATAACACGTGCTTGTCACTCACCAGCAATAAAGTAAGTTGAAGCGTAATCAGGACAGCCATTGTATTTGTAACATCCAAACAACCGCATCATGCGACACACTCACCCCCGTGTTTTCCTTTATGCTGGCAGTAGCGGTGTGGTGGCAAGCAAGGAGCGAAGGGGGTTAGGGTCCGAACACACTTGTGTTATTTTCTGTCGGTAATTTAGCACTGGGGCCCCTTTGGTACCGCGCGGCATGATACGGTTCGTTTACCATACAAACGGATGATGGCAATGTTGCACTCGTATCATGAAACACCTAGTGCCAACTACACAATCCACAAGAAATAGCGGTAGAGCATGGGGGGGGGGGGGGGGCATCACTTCGGGCGAGTGGCGTGCTAGGTTGCCTTGTGTTGTGCCTATTTCATATTTTAAGTGTAGTTAGTTACACCGCGCAGTGAATGGCACCCATGCAATAACACGTACATGACACAACTCCAACAAATTATCATTTTTTCAGTTCGTCGCGGCATGAATGGGGTTTTCCCCCGGGGTTACCAAGCATGAGGAGTGTGTCATGAGAGTGGATTTAGGGGTGTATTGGCATCATTTTCTTATTGAAATTCACCTCTTGCGTCAATTATTAAGTTCACTTTTGCAATTTTTTTTGGTACTTCCAACAAAGGCGCGTGCAATAGGTCCCGAGATTGGCAAAGGAACTAAATGAACAAATGACACATATGACATGTTATATAGCACATTGAATGATTGCGCAGAGGCAACAGTCGATTTGTTGCTTACCTTCCCAGCATGTTTGTGCGGGGGTTTCAATTTCTTTGAATACAAATGATTCGGAACTATAGACAATGCACAACCACCATAAATGTTGAATGCATCACATTGCAAGTTGCACATGGATGTACCACTTGCAGCATCCACACTCCTTGTTGTCGCTAAAACCTTCGGATACAATGTCTCCTCCACATATGCCTATTCATAAATGCAAACTAAGCATTAGGACAACCACGCGTGGTGCACTAAAGGGTCCCTAATCTCTAGTGCATCAGAAATCGCATTCACCGCCTTGTTGCACTCACACTTTTGTACACTTAATGCTATTAAGCTCTGGACATTTCTCACTCTTCCAGAAGTTTGGAGCCGCCAAATTTGGATCTAGGATATTACACTCCTAGAGGCCGCCGGACTTTGCCTATATGGTGAATTTGGTTTATCCGGCGAGGGATATTACAGGAACGATTGGACATGCCTCCGCTGATCTGCAACTGTATGCGCGTATTCATTGCTCAGTATCCCCTAATGAGAGGGGGGCCGGGCGCATTGAATGGCATTCTAAACTGAGTCGATGGCTAACGATAAGCTTCCGGCAAATTTGGCGTCTCTTGGATTTGCTTGCCGTATGATGTACATGCCCTTCATAGAAGACGCTTCGATGCAAGGTGTGGTGAAGTTTGGGGAGTGTAGGCGTTGCAACAATTTTTCTGTATATATCTTCGGAAGCTGGTTTTTGAACATATCCGTATGTTTGGGTGGCTTTGGTACCTTCCATGTCTCGCGCCAAGGCATGACTCAGTTTGTGTGTGTTGTTTTTGTGCCGACATTGTCCGGTTGTTCATTGCTATAGCGGCAGGTGCTGATTGCGGTGACACTCGCTGCTGTCCGGAAGTGGAAAGTCCTAGGGTATTGATCAGCCATTCTTCGCGATGCCCGTGGGTTTGTTTCGTGGCTGCATTGGATTTGCTCCAAAGGTAGCCATGTGGTGTCTGTACTGAAGTGGACGATGATCACCAACAAAGCTCGAAAATTCCAAAGGATGCAGTGCCACTTGTTGGCACCATAAGTCCAAGCTATACCACAAAAACGAGGAAGGAATGCACAGATACCTTGCATTCATAGGGCAATTTTCCATAGTATGAACTATAATACTTGCCCGACGGAAATTGTTTACCAAACGCAAACAACCAACAATGTCCACCGTTGGGGACACCTTTGCTGTGTCTAGTTATTGCCCTTTACGAAAATGTGAGAGGGCACCAACCTTAACTTCCACCACTCAAGAACCAACATCCCAATACAAAATGAGAAAACATAGCATAACATAACGTTTTGGTCGGCCGCGGGTGTGTAGCCTGAGCATCTTTCTTGCCGCATTGTATATTCCTCTGCTTCCCCTTCTCGCCGTTCGCATGACGTTGGTTGCCTCCACTCAATGTCTCCCCCGTTCCCTCCTCTCCTCTCTCATCCCCTGTTCCATCCCTATTCCATGCATGCTCATTGTTCCTCTCTCCATGGCAACCGGCAAACCGGGACCATGGGGTTGTTAGTCTTGGTTTTAAACGGCCCCGGTTTAAAAAAAGCAGCGTGCATTTAGAAAATAAGCTGCCGCGTACTAGTCTTTGTTCGGCTTCGACAAAGCATGCTTCAATCCATGGCCACACGGCAAATACTGCAAAAGGAACGGGCTCTTCTCACATTTACGAGCCCTTACTAGACAGACAGGAAGACAACACCCCATGAACGATGAACGTCGCATAGAAGCATACATGCTAAGCCAATCCTCAAAGTGCTATGCTAAAATCCATCAATTGCTATTGGAGCTCAACAAAATGATTGAATCGTACCACGGACATGCACAGTGACTCAATAGTTCATGAGTTGTGCAATACAAAACCACTGCACTTCAACTATTTAATGCACGCGCCCGATTGAGTTCTCCCGCGGCTTTTGGGTGCCGGTGAGGGCGCCTCCAAAGGGGATTGCATCTGACTCAATTCACCTGCCACAACGTTTGTGCATGCCAAGACTCCTTCCTTCTAGAAGCTCCCGCCCGTCGTATTCTGCTACAAAACAGATGGGTAGCCCTGGCTTTTGTTTCCTCCGACGTGCAAGCTTTTGGATGCGCTTCTTAGACCAAGTGCACACCTACATGGATGGAGGTTTGCTAGTTATATGCCATTGACCTGAGATTCAATCCAAAAATGTGCGCGCCCACTTTGCATGGTAATTGCTAGTGGAGCCCAAGGAACAATTGGTGAGGGGGATGGACCATAACGTGAAACCAAGGTATCATTTGCAACCGATGCATCCGTGTACAAACAACTCATGGTTGCAATGGTGAATATGTTGATCTAGCTGAATGTTGTCATGCCAACATACAAGGCCCCAACCCCACAAACAAGACTTATGAAATCTCCTTGTTGCATGGCAGCCGGTGAATTAGGGCATGTTCGCGGTGAATGTCGCTCTCGCCGTTGCTGTAGTGCTAAACTACCAACATTGTAAGGCTTGTCAAACGGAATGAGGCACCGTGCACCACCAGCTCCTTAGATGTGCTTCTTTTCAAACACCACATGGTACATTTTGCAATTTGTAATCACGGCGTGCTCGACGCTCAAAGGACCAAGTTTCAAAATCGTACTGGAGGAGACAATGAGTTGCAACACTCAATGGCTTGCGCAAGTAGGTGCTGCCCCCACGAGCTCCAAGTTGCTAGCTTTGCATAATGTCACAACAAAGGTCGGTGTCCCTCGGGGACTGTACAAGCAACCGGGCGACAACAACATTCACAAGAGCAATGCCAGGGCAAAGTCATCGCGTTGAAACAGCTTTGCTTGAACGTGGACATCGCCGGCGCGTTCTTCAACCATGGATTTCATGGGGAGCATGCGTTACATGCGGCGGGTGCTTGTTTCACGGGTCGGAGTATGTATTTCATTATGCTCGGGAGAAAGCTTAGGGGGACATGATCCCACATTGCTTGATCCATTGGGCACACACAGAAGATTGACTACACTCTAGTCAACGTGCCCCTGGGGGTTGCCAAGAAGAAACCAATATATTGCCCACCTGAATTCGGCGAGGCGCATTTGACAAGCGTCCTAGTGGTATGTTGTGTCTTTTGCCATATCAATCTGTGCGACGGATCTTGTGTCTCTGAGGGGCTTGACGATGTCTGCGCCACAAGGTGTGCAACAAGTGTAGTGCGGCCGGGGGCAAGCCGGCCAAATACTTCAGCTTCATGTGGGAGGTGGATGTTAAGAGGTGAATCTAGAAAGCCTTGTGGCAAAGAAAGGCGGCATCCTTGTACGCCATGCGGCAGATGGACACGTGTGAAATGCATGGCCCTTGTGCCGTAAATGGTACATGTCACCCCTTAGATTGAACATCCATGACTCATTTCAGATGTCTCTCATTCCATTCACCTAGTTCTTTAGTATGATGCCCTATTGCTGTTGCCGACGGGACCGTTCTACCTGACCCTGTGTTGGAAGATGAGCTAATACCAAGGCGGGCGTCAAGAAAACCAAATCCACTTATGTGCGCACAGCCAATGTCTCCACGGCGCAAGCATGTATATGTACTTGTTTCTCTTCAAGGCGCTTACATTGCATCTCACGGCAAACATTTCACAATGCGATTGGCACATTGTCGGGTAACTGAATTTGCCATTGTTGTGGTGACGGGGTGTGAGCGCATGGCGGCCCCGCTAGTGGTATCGGCTATGGCCAATGCGGTGCCATTGAGACCCCATTTACCGTAATTTTGTGCTTGGTAGAGAGCACTACAAAGGGTACCACCCCACCTACAGAAAATTTTCGCGGCCGACGGTCCTTGTAACAAAAAAAAAAAATCACCATCCTAGCCATGACGGAAAATGTTCTGAACATTGAAATGCTTTTTCAAGCAGGCTGCTAGCGTCTCTCCTCCATATTGACAACCCATTGCTGAAAAACACATGAGTTGCGGCACGCCATTTGCCCGCCTTGAGCTTGAAATCACTGCTGATTAGTTGTTTTTCGTGTAGCGTGGAATCCGATTCATGTTGACTGTTATACATTGGCCACGAATGAGTGTTATGGTAACAATATCGGGTGTGGGTGTGTGGGGGGTAGTTTTGCTGAGAAAAACCAGCTGTGGTTTTCGCCTTGGTTATTGCCTTGGCAGGATGGTGTTTGTCCCAAGAAGGTCGCCGTACGATACACAACCTTGGACATTAATTTGAAGAATTGTGCTGGACTTGGATCCATGAGCCCTAATATGTGGTTGGTTGTTTTAAAAACAATGTTTACGGTTTGGAACCTCATACCTAAAATATTCCGAGGAGTGCATAGGACGTGCTTCATCGCAAATTCACATCACGTGATAACTACGAGTTCCGTTAGTTTCAGTTGTTCCATACGCTTTGTCGGTGTTTGGGTCACCGTGTTGCCGGTGCTAATTTGTGAGGGGCTTGCAAGTGAAGCTTGTGACGGAAGCGCACGTCATACAACATGCCCCCTAACCGTTAGTGGCTCGGGATTGAACTTCATAGAATGTGGATACGTTCTAGGTGAAGTGTGTTTTGTGCAACGAGCACCAATCCGTTCACAATAACTTTTGATTTGTGGTGCTACATGTATGGTTTCTTGCTAGGTACTTTGGAGAGTCATGCAAACATTTTGTTGTGCATTTGGAGGGACACACCAATGCTTTGTGATGACCCCTCAAAGCCGTATATTCCTTTGGCTATCGCTCTCGAAGCCGTTGTGCCTCACCCATGTCGCCCAGGGGGGAAAGGTGGCATTGGGGGTTTTTTGAGGCCGCCGAATCCATTTTTCGCTCCGTTTGGTGAGTTTCCCCCTTTTTCCATGTGAAAGCCACTTTCGAGGGCTGTTCCTAGTGTCCTGTGTGTGTCGCGTGACGCGCTATGCCCTTCTCACTGCCAAGCACGCGTCACACGCGTCTTGCACAGTCGGCGCGGCTTTCATAGCGGGCTCTAATGTTGTCCTTGGGGACTATTTGTGTCCTGCGCGTCCGGCGTGTTGTGCTGTGTCATGTTATTAGGGTAGTGTCCGGCAACACACAGCCGGTTGGCTCCCCTGAAACCTCAGGGCTATTGGTAGGCCTTGCAAGGACCGGTAGCCACCGGCAAGTATGTTGTGCTCTTTCTCGCATATGATTACCGCGATGATGAACATGAAAACGACAATGTCCAAACCTCCTCTACGGACGTGCCCTTGTCTCTCGGTTAATTCTCAACACTATGGCGCCGCCGCTTTTTCCCAGCGCATATCACCTGCCCGGTTCTCATCTCGAGCGATGTCCGCTGCTCATATGGAGCAGGGGATAGCATCCGTCATCTTGTAGACCAAACAACAAACAAGCGGTTATCAGGTCAGATGGACAGAAGGAGTGAACGGAGTGAAGGATCCGAAGAAGAAGAAAACCCACAACGTGCTCTTCCTCTCCTAGTGCATCAGTTACTAGATCCACAAGCGTGAGACGAGGAGTGGCGGAAAGGAGTGGAAGATTGAGAACAAACCCAGCCAAGGCGACTACCAGATTGCGCTGCACCGGCTAAAAGGCGGCTGCTTTTGGGGAGTAGTACCCAATGAGGTGTGTTGCACCTGCAAAACACGCACGACACCAGCTGTGTCCGGGGCAACAGACTGAACAGTGAACGTGCACGACGTGCCCGACGCGCAGGACGGTGCGTTTGGCTCAAAGGATAGGTGTGAGGCCAACGTGCAAGACGCGCCCAACATGCATTCTATGTAGGACGACCCAAAACCGAAGAAAGATAAAAATAATGAGAAAGAGGAGAGTAAGGAGAAAAAGAAGGAGAAGGAAAAAAAGGAGCAAAAGGAAGGGAAGAAAGAGACGGCGAAAGAAAAAGAGAAAGACACCGAGAGGTAAAAGCAAAAAGGAAACACGAAGTGGCAAGGATGACGCCAGGGAAGTCACCGTGGTCCATCTTCGTGGAGAGGTCCCCCCCAAGTGAGGACGGTGACTCAGGTATGGCAAAGGTAGTGGCAGCCGTTCGGGCAGTGGATCAAGCGGTGGGTCCGGCAGCAGAAGCAACAGCAGCTCATCCACCAGTGAAGAGGATGAATCAGCGAAGGTGGCCAAGGCGAAAAGTGCACTACGGCAGGCGAAGGTGGAGTGCATCACGGAACAGGCAGCCAAGAAGTCTCCCAAGACCATTTTTCTCGTCAAGAACAAAGGTCGAACGCCTCTCGCCTTGCCAACGGGGCAAACACAGCAGGAAAAGCAGAAGGCAAGTGATGCACGTTCTCGCACCCTGGCCATTTTGGAGGACTTTTTGCAAGGAGAAGACTACGAGTGCAGCCTTGGACAAGTGTTGTGCCACCACAATGAATGCTTGAGCAACATGCCGCACCCGGCTGAAGGTTTGTGTTCCGCGCGTCTTCCGTATCTTCCATGTTGTCTCTGGTCATGATCTCACCTTGTAGTTTCGTCGTCGGGCGTGTTGTACGTACATTACGCGTTGGCTCTTTATTTGTCCTCGGGGGCCCGATTGTCGTCGCATGCGTCCTATGCGCTCTACAGCTTCTAGATCAGGAGGATTTAGCAATGCCAATTACCATGTTCTCCACGGTTGCACCCGGGACAATGAAAGCTGTTTTCCGTTCTGACACAAACAACACATATTACTATCTGCCATCCTAACCGCAACCTTACCAGCCGCAGCCAAATAAACCGCATTACTACAAGCCTTACTAGCAGCAGCAGCAGCACCAATACTATGGGCAACATGGCCACTTTTGCTAGAAGACCCTAATCCTCAATCATCCGCCGCCTCCCAAAAATATCGTCGACGAGACCGACGCAGGCAGGAACCATGACGGCAAGCCCACAACACTACCAGCTGAGGTGAAGATGGAGGTACACGAGGACGGGAACGAGGAGAACATGGGGACAGATGATGAGGGTGGGTGCTTGGACCCTCCTTCGCCACGTGGATCACCAGTTGTGACGCAGCCATCGCAAGACTCTTCGCAAGGAAGTTCAAGTGATTGGTGTGTTTTGTTCCTCGCGTCCCGTGGGTTTTGCGCGTCATCTTAGGTGGTGTCCCTGAGGACATCGCAACATGTTGTGTGCGTCGCAGCATCGCACGTTGGCCGCGTTGCCTTCATGGCTGGCATTAGAGACATCTTGCATGTGCTACATGTCATGCGCGTTCCACCTGCTGGCATGGAGTCGGATACTTGGCTAACCGGGTACCCCCGCTCACAGGATCCGGCTCCGCAAAAATCAGTACAAAGCAGACTGTCACTGACGGCACTGCAGTTCAAACCTGAGTTGTATGATACAACGACTCTAGTAAATACCCATGAGAACAGTACAAACAGGGAGGTTGAAGAGCACACTTGATCTCCTTTAGCATGCGCCCAAGCGAAGCGCGGGTAGGGTTGGTAGGTCAGGCGCTGGGGTTGCCCTCTATGTGTTAAGGCCTTCTACGTTTGTGCGGCGACAACTCTTCTGGCCCCAGAAACTGAGCCAAAAATCGCTCATACTCGTCGCCCGATTCCCCGCCACTCGTGTAAGCCTCGCTCCGACTGTCTGTGGAATCTCTGGTCCCGCCATCAGATGGCGCTTCCGCCTCCCCTGTACTGTCATTCTCTGCGCCGGTGAGACTCCTTTCACTGCTGGTATACTCGGCTCCCCCCCCCCCTTCCACTTCTTCCCCCGGCTCACTTAAAACCCAGGAACAATGAGAAGGCAAGTCCGTCTCCTGGCGGGTCAAACCATCATCAAAAGCAGGCCTCTTAGCAAAGCGAGTCAAATTGTACGGGTGGGACAAGCGCCCTTGCTCAGCTAACCGGTCAGCGCCCTCGTTTCCCACTATCCCTACGTGTGAAGGAACCTAGATGAAACGTGCGGTCTGCTGGTGACGCCGCATTTGGGCTAAAACAGGGATCCAGAGGTCGCTGTGCGAAACTGCCCCCAAAGAGGACCGCCAACCCGCCTTCTCCCACTTGAGAATGTGCTTGGTCAACGCATCATAAACGTAAAAGGAAAAGCCGGGATATATTCAGGCCTACAAAGAACGAGCAGGGGGCACCCGTCTAGAGAATTGGTCAGAAACACCACTCCATTTCCACCGACTAGTCGACACGCACACAACACGATTAGGCGATGTCTCCAATGTCGAACCTAGGATGGCCGCGACAAGAGAAGCAGTGTACATGCGACCTATCACTGAAAAGAGAGAAGCTCTACTGTATAGAAGCGCCGGTGGCCTTGACAAAGCAGTAGCAGATGCGCAAGGTAGGATCGACATGCATAACGCTGGACGGGCAGTGAGCACCACGGTGCTCTTGACCAAGAAGGGAGAGGCAAAGGAGCAGCCACGAATAATCGATATGGAGGATCGTGTCGCGAGGCATGCCAACACTGTGAAAAATTCGTATGCGCGCAGTTACGCTAATGCATGGGAGGGGAAAATGATCGGCAAGAGTCCTGCCGACACATTCAAGAACATAACAGAGCGCCTTAACCACATGGGTGGTGCGCGTGAGAGAACAGCCGTTGCAGTTGACATGGAGAGATTCGGAAATTCCATACATGCTACTACGACAGCACTGGCCTGCAAGGTTCTGGATGAAGTGGCGGGCACCACATGGATGGAGAAGGATGCACTTTGCTTGGTCTCAGCGATGCCAGGCCGTTTTGGGGAAACATACAATCTCCTTGCACACCATGGTCGCTAAGTGGGTGTCTAAGCTGGAGTTCTGGCGCCAGTCGACGAACCTGTCAGTGCATCGATCATATATATCCCCGTTGCTGTCTAACCTTCGTTCATGGATTGACACTGGATCCTTGGGTGCCTACTGGCACGTCCCGAAGGGACCACGCTATTTGCTTTCCCTGACTGATGCTCAGCGCACTAGTTTGAAGAGCAAAAAGTTCTCTGACCACATTTCTAAAGTCTTGAAGGAAGTAGACGAGCTACAGAGAGGGGGATGGACGGTGTTTTTCACTGATGGCTCTTCCAAGCGAGTGGGGGGCTAGGACCAGGCTGGATATAGCTGCTTTTATGGCGACCAGCACCCCCGAAATGTCAGTGCTCACATTCCGGAGGGAGAAACGCAGTCCAACAACAGGGGGGAGGTTAGGGCGGTCCTCTGCGCCCTGGAGGCTAAGTCGGACTCTGAAAAGATGACAATAGTGGTTGATTCAGAGTACATGCGCGTTCCACCTGATGCACTCCCAGGAGTTGCGGAGAAGAGTGGGATGCGGATGTAGTATTGGGCCGACAGTCCGCAGAGCCAGCAGAGCAATTCACGCCATGGACCATCGTGGGTGCCAGGCCCTCGACGCAGCTTGTGCTATAGTACTGGCAACGAGTAGGCAGGGCAGCACATGACAGTGACTGAGAGTGGCAAGACTAGGGGGGAGGCAGTATGGGGGTGGCAGTGGGTGGACATTGGGTTGCGCACACCAACGGTGTGCCGGTACCTGCCGGGTGTGCATGGGGGGGCTCTGTGAGTCACTCCAGTGATTATGGACTTGTGTTTGGCCTCGCGTGGCCTTTGTAGCTTCAGGGGTGCTCAAAAATCCGCATGGCCGTAAACCCGCTTGCTCGCAAAGCCGCGCCAATGCGGCGGAATTGGGGGCGTTTCCACCAAGCTTATGCCGCGGGTTTCCGGCTAAATTTGACGTGATCAACAAGGATTGTTTTCATGATTAGAAAATAGTTTTTTACAAGGGTTGGATGAAGGTTATTAAGTTTTAATTAAGTATTGGTGGTGTTACAATCCATTGCATTATAATTAATCGTGTTTGAGTTAACTGCAAACATTTTCATTTTACGCTTCTGTGTAGGGTTCATGTTGCGTTATGTGGTCCGCCAGTCCCAACAAGAGGACGCCGAGGACATAAGGCGGACAGCAGCAAGGTCCCTCACAATTAAACCGCACTGGACGACGTGTTGCGCGTGACTGAGCACAAGGCCCCAAAGAGGAAGCGTGAGTGTGAGCTTCCTAAGGAGCCACTCCCTCGAAAAGTCAACACCGCATGTAGTACTGCTACAGTATATAGAGCTAACGTCTACCGCCGCACGAAGTAGAGTAGGGGTGTGGCGGTGTCCTGTTTGACATCCTACCAGTGCCTGCCGCCACTGCATCACAGGCGCCGCGCACAAGTCATGGAGCGCCGAGGACAAGAGGCAATGCTTCGCAAGGTATAAGGAGGTAGACCACAACTACAACACCCTGCGACTGGTGAATGGCAGCGATACCCCTCCTAGAGGCACTTTGCCTGGTTGGCTCAAGCATGGTGTTTGCAGCCCTTGGCGTGATGGACTTCTCACACGAAAGGAAGAGACGCTCCTGTTTCCTGTTGGAGTATCTACAAACGCTGTGGTCAGAGGTACACACCGCCGGCGTTGTGTGACACAGAGCGACGCAAATGTCCTGAGCATGCCCATGCGCACACTGATCCTACTTGTTCCTATGCGGCGATGGTTGTGGATGTGGGCACAATTCAACACGTGGCGAAGACTGTTTGTGTCGAGGTGTGCGGCGTGGAAGTCCCAGTCATCAGCCGCGGATGGGTTTACCATTTTCGCAAGAGGCACGGCATCAGCAATCTGCGCAAGATCACAACGGAAAGAACGCCCAGCTCGGAAGAGGGCAAGGTCACGGACAACGCCTGGCGCTCCACGTACAAGGACATCGTCGAGGACCCCGCCCAGTACGGACTACCAACTGGCGACGGGCCACGTGCAATACCACCGGAACTCCAGTTGGCCGCGGACGAGACAGCTTTGAAGTACGCTCCAGTAGTGACTTTCGGATATGGAAGTGGGGGTGCGCAACACGTGCGCAACCACAGGGGCAACGACAAGCGCCAAATCACGAGCACCCCTGTGGTGTCCAAATCAGAGAATATGCTGTGCTTTCAGTTCGTGGCGAGGCAGAAAACTGCGAGGAGCCACGCTCAATGGCCTCCAAGGGTTGCCTCCAAGGTTGTTTACCAGCACGACACTGCCAAGAAGATGCAGACATCTGAGATTTTTCGGAGACTGTTGCGCGAGGTGCATGAGCGACTCAAAGAGGTGAAAGAGATGATTGGGGTGCCACAAGACTATCCTGCTGTGCCGATCCTGGATTGGGTGGCAAGTGACAAGGCAAATGAGCCGTTCAAGCCAGTGCAGGGCCCCAGAAAGTCTGGGCACCTCTTCCAATCAACTGACTTCAGTGACATTTTTGCCTTCTTTGGTCGGAGGGGCAGAAGCCACATTACAAATCCTCTTGATCAACTCATCAACCTTTCCCTCAGGAAATGGTGCAGGGAGCGCTTCCGTGACCGTGATGTGTAGCATGGCATTGCAGTACACAGGCAGCAGGGTTCCAGGGCTGCAGCGCTGGAGTAGGGTGAAGCAATGATGAAAGCCCACATGTTGAAATTTGTGCGCGGCTCGATCAGTGCGCCATTGTTTGCAGTGCACACATGTACTTCGTGGAGGATGGTGCTGACGCCTGTGCCGATGGCTGACAGCGTGGATGAAATACCCTTGCCACCAGTTGTCATCCTCCTGCCTCCTCCTCTTGCTGGAGCCTCTGCAGATGAAAGGGATGCACTGGAGGGCGCTGCAAAGAATATCAGCATTGATGAAGAAGATCTTCTGGATGCTTTTGGCCAGATGCTCCACAGGAACCAGTTGAAGTACAGTGGGACTGGGAGTCGCCGATTGGACGTGCCGTCTTTCTACCAAGGTCAGAGAAAGGGCCCAATGCGCCTGGTGCTTAAGCTAGTTGGTGGTCCACAGTGTACAGAGCAAAGCGGGGCCGCAAGCCGTACGGCCCTGCAGGTCTGGATGCAGAGATGTACGTCACTGTCACGGAGAGTGATGGTACCAAGAACTGCGCCTTCTTCACTGTCAGCAACCTCCGAAGGAGTGTGAACAACATGCTAATGCTTAAGATTAATGTCCGTTGATTTTTGCTCCCTCTCCCCCCACAAATATTATCGTGTCCCCTGCCACGGGGGCTTTATAAGCATTGCCAACTGCGTGTGACACAATGAGTGTCACTAACGACTTTGTCACTGACTGTGACTATCTATTTTCATATTAATATTTTTTTTCTGCATTTTCAAATGCAAATCGGCCTTTTCTTGTGCAGTACCTCTCTCTGGGCAGCCTCTTTTGGTGGCTGCCCTTTCCCTGAGTGAAATGTATTTCAAACGTCGACAACAAAAAAGGATATCCCACTACTAACTGTGCCCTGTCCATTGATGAGGGAATGGCTAACATGGGGCTCCTGTTGTTGAACACCTTTTGCAAAACCAATGCATCGGTGAATTGCTACAGCGGTGCAACACCCTTTGAAAAACAATAGTAAAAAAACATTCAAACACTGCATGTTTGAATAGTAGCTACTGTGCAGCGAGGGTGTACCATTTGCGAAAAATTGCGAAAAAACGTAGGAAAATTTTCTTCAAAATTTTCTGAAAAATTTCAACCCGTCTCCAATAAATCTGCAGAAAATTATCAGTCGGATACAAAAACATTTCCACGGATTTTCCAGCATCGGTGATACAAATTGCCAAACGATTTTGAAAACTTTGCAGAAAGATTCTCCGCCCCCCCAAAAAAACAACTCTAAAAAATGTCAAAATAATTGGATACTCATTACAACAAGTTTTGAACAAACTTTTTGAGAAAAAATGCAAAAAAGTCCAACAAACCCCAGGGTTTTTAGGGAACAATGGTGCTTGAAAGGAGGGAAGGTGCGCCACTTTTGGGCTATTTTGGAGCGTTCCCGGGGGGGGGGGGGGGTGCCCCAGATTTTGGACATTTTTGAAGGTTTGGGTCGGGGTGCGCCAGCTTTCGAGCGCGCTAGTTTTTTGGCCCCCCTGTAGGGCAGCTTCCATTTGGGGTGTGGCAGACCAAGGTACATGGAATTTATCGTTATTGTACTGTTGCACGACACGCACGACATGGCCTACGCGCACCACAGCTCCAAGGACGGGTACAGAGACAGAGCGTAGGGCGGCTAGAATGCGTAGAAAGCCTGGACAAGGCTCCAAGGACGAGGTCGGGGACGATATGCATGACGCGCAAAACGTATGCTCTCCATAGGTGGTCCCTTTTTGTGGAGAGCTCACCAAAAATTGCCTACCTAGGAACGACGATCCAAAGGACGGTTACCACGGCACCAATGTGCTGTGAACCAACAACACCCGATCCGCCCTGGAGTGTCCAATTTGGTTGGATTCACAACAGGTGAAGTTTGCAATTACATGATAAAGCCCGTCTATGGGTTATACTGTGCAGTCCTGGTGGAGCAGAACCAAATGGCACTGATTCCATACGTTGAGAACTGTGTTTTGCACGCTTTGCAGTGTGGCTCCGAACGTCGTCCGCGTTACGCACGGCGGCTTTGGTCGTTGTGTGCGCAACCTCCAAGCAACGAGGGCTCCATGGCCGTCGTTTAGGTAGAGATGTTGAATTAGACAATGGTGCAAATTAAGAAAAGCAGTAATTTGGTGGTGCGATGGAACCATCAAAACCACTTCTGGATCTCGCACATGTGGCATGACCCCGAGTGCATCATTCGCCACCTTTCAGCACATGAACTCGTGGCAGCCAATCACAACCGGTTTAGTGATGTCGTGTCCTCATCTGGGGTGGGAGTCTTTGCATGCTCTTCATACCAACATTAGGACGGTAGCTGCACTTGGGGGTGTTGGCGCACAAAATCTGTGCAGTGACTAGTCAAGAGCGCTGGTGTGTACCATTGTTCGCCTCCAAGACACATTGTCACATCCACCCCCCCAGGGAATGTATGGTCCTACCATCACGTACCGGGATGGCCACCTTTTCGGTTTTTATGGATTGAGGAGGGTTTTAGCAGTCCGCTAGCCACGATAGACAAGGTGGCACTAGTGCCAAGGATTGCTTTGAAATTTGTCCTCCAATTCTGACTTTGATCCCAATACTCAAATCATCCTCCACACAGCCACCCCTCTATCTCCCCTTAGGGAGCTTCACCTCAATACCAGCCTTCATAAGGCTCTTGGTGGTCTAGTTCAGCTTCCGCGTCTTGGCATTAGAGATGCCGCCCACAACTTGGGTTTCCATCATGTCACTGTTGTGAAGTGTAATGTGACTATCCTTGCCTTTCAAGTTGTATTTTATCTTCAAAGTTTTGTATCTTTGAAAACCCATTGTAAGGTCCTCGTCCGAGAGCACATGTGGGGCTGAACAACACAAGACATGGAAACGAACTCCCTAGCCGATGTACTAAGCGCTTGAAATTGCTGCTGGGTATGTTGTACAAAAGACCCCTAAATTTTCTATAGTGTGGGTCCGGAAATGTGTCCTGCGTGCACATCATTGCGGAACGATGTTTAGCAACGATGTCTCTAAACAGAGGGTGATGCGGAGCTCTAGTGCCTAGTCTACACAGTGCAACGAGCCCTCATCATATTTCTTTGTCTACACAGCCGGCACTTACAGCTAGAGATGTGGAAAATCTTGTCATTGTCTCCGGCAAACTAAACAAAACGTTTTACGACACGCAAAACGGGCAGAACGCGCACAATGTATGGAGCCATCTTTGCCTGGCTCTACGGACATGTCGAGAACGTAGTGACATGGGACGCGCGCGGTGGAGGGTGCGGAACACACTTTTTTCCACATGTACCATGGTGCACTTTTTCGTTTGTGAGTGTAGGGATAGGGCGATAGGGCCACATCCTCATAGTTGCGTATCCATGCGCTCACCGCAGTGTGTGCAGCTCCTGAGGTGGGGAACACACACCGGCGCGTGAGATGCATGGTCGTGGCGCGTCCGTGGCGCATCGAACCCGGGTCCTTCAAAGTGCCGCGAGTTCAGGATGTCGCATTCCAACACCCACACAGTGGACCTCCTGTCCACCAATCCCAAGGCCTAGCATGTGGCAAAGGCATTCCCGGGCGAGTAGCGCAACATGAAGGCACGCACGGCATGGCTCCAACTCATTTGGCGCCCCACTTGAAGCATTTGTAGCGCCATTTGGGTCGCCTCATCAACGGCACACGAGACCTCCCGTTACTTGGCCACCACGGCGGGGAGGCTGTTTCCCCTCCGGTCCTTGGCCGGCGCATCGACCCCATACCAACAATTGGTCGCACAGGGAACAATCTTAGGGGTTTTTTGGCCCACCTTTGGATTCTTGTCGATGCACAGCTTATAAATGCCATCCAGAATTGTCCGGGCACACTTCCCTTCTTGCGTGAGACGCTTTGCTAGCTCACAGCCGGCATTGCGCCTGTCCTTCTTGATTAGCATCAAGAAGGCATGATCACGGCGCGTGTGTTGTTGTGCCATGGCGTGGCCCCCGAAGAAGCTATAGGACACCAATATGGTAGTCATGTCCAAAGGGTGAGAATCCGCCTGGGATCGAACTTTTGTGGACACGAAGCCTGCGGCCCTACCCTCCCTCGACCCCCGCGGTAGAGGTACACATCCACCACATAACCCGCGGTGTTGTCCGCAAGGGGTATGGTTTTATACCCGTCGCATGTGTCTTACGGGCAATATACTGCCGTAGCCCATGGCACCGGCCGCCAGTGTGGGGGCTGATTGCTTCACCCCGACACGCGGCCCCGCCGATCACCCATGCCGCACTCCAAGTGGAGTTGCACTCTTCAAGTATTTTGATTACATCCGTTCGTAGTAACTTTTGTAACCGGTAGTTCTTGGGTTATGGCAAGAGGGACGCCATATACTTGTTGTACAGGAGGTGGATCTTGTCCCAAATGTCATCCACCTGTACCGGACGTCCCATCCCCAAGCATGTCAAGGAGTGATACTACCTGCAACATAGTGTAGGCATGTTGTGATCGGGTGGACCTCTTTAGACCCTCTTTAGAATGGAAGGCAATTACTGCGGAAAGCTAGAAATCGGCACACAAAAAGCGAAAGAGGAAACTGAATTATGATGCGACAAAGTCTTGTTGAAAAAACCATTCGAAAAGATACACCAGACCAAGTATCGTGATCCTTATGCTGCCTCCAATGTTTCTTATGCTCAGGTTGAAATGCTAGGGATATCTTCACAGTGCTTTGGCTGTCAACATACTAATGATGGACAACCACAAGGCTTGCATTGAAGAAGAGAGATGAACGAGAAATCGGAGCATTGGAGGAGTCAATTGCACTTTTTTGGGGGGGTGCCTTCAGGTTATCCTCCAACCTAATGCCCCTCCTTCGTCGCATTACGCCAAGAAAAATATCTCAACAGATGACCATCGGCTGGCATCACAGGGGAGTACACGTGGGCGAAGCAGTCACGTAGTTTGTGCCATCTCGAAGGTCCCGAATGACAAAAGCGGGAAGAACAAGACAAGTGGCTACTAAACCCATAACTGCTCGTTGGCCAAAACATGGGCGAGGGATGTACATAACCCTTGCCATCTCGGGGAACCCCTATGCCAATCTTGGGGAAAATATTAGGAAGGGTTGCTTCAGCCCTCCTATCTCGGGTTTCCAAAAGTGAGCAAAGTGCATACCGAACGCGTAGCACTTCAAGAAAACCCGATGCCAAGCGCCGGGACAACATGCGAGGTGGCTGGCTAGCTCTTGCCCTCTCATGTACCCGGGCGTGGGCGAACAAGCCACATAACAACCGCTGTCTCAAGGGTCCCAAACACAAATATCCAGCATAACATCAACACTGGCTGCTACACTGTGCCACCTCGGGGCTGCCAACGTTGGCAAAGTGGTCACATCACCGCTCTGCAAGACCATGCGCAACAACGAAATTCGAAGTGGCTCGTTAAATTGTGCCGTTGTAGTGTCCCAAACATAGGGGAGGTGGCAAAATAATCATTGCCGTCTCCAGGATCCCAAACATCCCACGCTAACAAAAGATCGGAATAGATTCCGGAACCCCTGCGGTCGCGGGGGCTCAAGCATCCGGGAAGTGACCACATAACCCATGCCACTGCAAGAGTCCCCAACAGGCAATGTAATCAACACTAGCTACTCAAACCTTGTGATTTCATGTGCCCAAGGGTGCGCAAATTGGCTGCACAACCCCTACCATCGCGCGGGTCCATCGGACAACATGAGACTTGCCTATTAAAACCTTGGAAGCTTGGGTGCCGGAAAAAGGCCATCTTGAATGAGCTATTACGGCGGACCAGCCACACCATGGAGTCCCAATGGAACATGCCGTATCTCGTCCGTAGCATGCACTTAAGAAGCGAAAAAAGGCTTATCAGTGTACACGTGGAAACCAACACCATTAATACGAGTCTGGGGTCCACCGCTCCCAGTAGCCTATGAAATTAGACCTCCAACAGGCTTCTACAACATGCTGAACCCCGCACCCGTGTAGGCCCATGTGTCAACCCTCAAAATGCTAATGACCAACTTTAGACTTCACATATGACAAAGAAACCCGGTTACTCTAGCCGCAATCCCCCATGACCCCTTATCCCTCCCCTTGGACCGCGAAATTTTACCCACTCGCCGGACCCATGGGGGAATGTTTGCCCGGCGCATGCCCGGCGCGCTACCTTTCTATTAACTATCCCGACTTAAGCCCCAGATTTACCCTCTCATGGAGAAGCCCCCCAAGTAGACCACGTTGCACTGCAAAGCTTCCCTACAAAGCACGTTGCATAATAAAGCAATATCTATGAATTCAGCAACTCCAACTGTCATCGATATTTTACTTAACAAACAACATTGGTCCCACAAGTGTGCGTGTCAATACATTCAGTGCAATAGTGCTCCTTACACTCATCACAAACTGCGACGGTGGAGCGCTTCTGGCAACACAACACACACACTTTTGCCTCATCCTCTGCCTCATCTTGCGTGCCACAACCGAGCAAACAGCTGCTCAACGCGTGCTCTATACCACCCGTGCACGTCATTATAACATTGTTGGTGGGCTGTCAAAGTGCCATTCTTTCTTCCAATGAATGGCACAATGACATGAATCCAGCCGTTATAAGCACCATCATGGCCCCCCAGCTTCGAAATCATAGAAATCACCTCGGGTACAAGAAGGTCCATACCCATCCCAAATCAAAACATCTGCTGATGTCCCGGGGGCCAAGGGGCAAATCCATATGATGTTGCCCAACATATCCACGGCAAGAGTCTACCGGTGGGGCACGGGTCACAAAAGATGCTCGGCGCGCGCCCGGCGCACTAACGTTCCCTCCATGTGGGCTTGGCATCTGCGTCACCCTGGATTACCCCGGGCAACCCCCCCCCCCCACACACACATTACCCAGGGCAAATTCTGTACTTTGAAAAAAAGAGCAATTGACGCACTGGTCAGGGACACAGAACTTGATATTCTCCTAGGGGACCTCAAGGTCGGAGGGCATATTGGGCATCACCTTGCAGATCACCCACGGCAAAGCGTGTTTGATAGCGGTTCCATAATCCATCCACTGTACAGTGCCGGGCAGCCGCTCCTCCCCAACACCTACACACAAGGACCCTGCTTTGGTAACCCATGCCATGCTGGCTATTGTCATGCTTAACCACACCACTGTGCTTACCCGCTGGTCTTAGTTTGACGTGGTCGACAAACGCAAATCACACAACAAGATGGTGCTTTTGAGATTGGATTATGGGCGCATTTAGGTGTGTTAGCACCACCCATCTTGCCACGCTAGTGTATAGCAGTCGAAGGCCGACAAGGTCCTGCGCTTCTAAGAAGGCATTCTAATGGACACCTGATCTGGCAGATCAAAACCGTTTCCTCAGGATGGACTCCATCGCTTATGCCATAAACAAGGCAATGCCGTGTAGTGCTGGTCGGACCCCTCCTGCACATCAATAGATGACGAGGACTAACACCCTGAATGAAAACTTACACAAAGGGCAGCTTTCAGTAGTGTCCATGTCCGCCATCTCCGTTGCCTTGGATCGGGGTCGTTGGGTGCAAAATCTTGCCGTGACGAGCTATTTAGATTGTTTGAGGGAGAGAGGGACACACTATTAGTTGAGGTCTAGTAAGGCAAATTGTTGAATTTTGATGTACAAGTACCCCATGCCTTCCTCCACTCATCGCAAGTTGAACATTCGCTTGCACATTGAGATCAGAAATAGCAGGGACAGAAGGTGAGCTAGAAGCAAAGCTAGCCCGAGCGAGGTTGAACTATTGGACTGGTGTGCAGTAGTATCAGGTGATACGACACTGAGTAGTGCACCGGTAACCAATGATTTTGGCGATGCCACCTTTGACCAAGTAATGAAGCCGAACATCAAACATGCCTCTGTACAAAGTTGCATGGTTTGGATGCTAGAAATCCATAATATTTGGGGCCAAAGTGGCACACGGTCGTGGCCTGCTTGGGGGTGGGGGGGGGGGGGCGAGCTGTGGGAAGGCAGTAGTGGGAAAATAGGGAACAAAGGGAACTGTTCAACGAACAGGCAAGCTACTCGTCGCGAAGAGAGGAAGCTCCTAGAGGGCAAAAGACGTAGCTGCATGCGGGGCAAAAGGCTAAAAGGAGAAGCCAGGGAGGTGGTGCAACAGAGAAGACAATTGCCTACAAGGGGGAAGAGGAGACATGGCACGGGAGAGGAGGGGGAGGTGTATCACGCAATAAAGGGAGTCCGAGGGGGGAAGAGAGAGACTTCAAGACCGCAACGGTGCATGGATGTAGGAGATGACGTGAATCTTCAAGACAAATACAAACGAAAACAATTATGTGCGTCCATTTGATAGCAACCCATGCCAATCCTGGACGTTGGAAGCCACCATACTAGGTGATACGTCACTTGTTGCGTGAAAAGCGGTTTTGGAGGAAGCTCTGTCATTTGTTACCCAAACATAATCATGCTATGCGGGTTGTGCTTCTTGGCCACATGCCAAAGGCTAATTTTGAAGAGCCTTTGCAGAAGTGTTTACGACCGTTACACCGTCTCTGCTAGCAACACATATCCTTTTTTTTAATTATCAAATCGGCCGGTTCAGAAAGTGCCAGGGCCCGTAGGCCAGAGTGCAGAGTTTCTTGCTAAATACAGATTTCGGCAGTGCCAGGGTAAGCACGCGGGTCCCATGTCCAATACCAACTGAACGCACAACACCTTGGCGGTCAAAAGGTACACAACTTCAGTACGACTTGCAAACAACCCAACACAATGTTGTGCTTACCGCTCAATTGTCAGCGAACCTGCACAGGAAATGGGAAGCTACACCCCCCCGCCCCCTCCTCCCCACAGCCGGCGCCTGGAAACACGATGTAACTGAGGAAGGCGACGTGGAACGAAACCCTGCCCCCCCCAACCCGGAGAACCCCCATGTAAGTGCCAACGGCCCAACGAGGAACCAGGGATGCACAATCCACACCACCCGAAAAACAAACGTAGGCAAGACACCACCCACCACCCACAAGCAAAGCGGCAATGCACCAGTACAACGCACGCGATACCACACCACAAGCGGCTTTTTTCCACCGCCGAATCAACACCAAACGACCAGCCACCTCAAAAGAAACAGCGCACGGGCCCCCATTTCCGGTCACACGATACTAGGGGCACCTACCATCATGCCGCTCGGAAACGACCACATGCTACCCTGGACGACCACAGCTCGCCGGCCGCCCCCCCACCAACACGACACTGTTCCATTAGTAGGACACCACGTACACGTACCCGCCCCTACCCTAGGATATCACAGTATGTCCATGACCCCACGGATGACGGAGACACCGCATCCAGCCCAGGCCCTGTGAACTCCACAACAGATCAGGGGGACAACACCCCTGATGCCCACAACAACACAATGACCATGACCCCATCACCCGCGCCAAACGCACCCCCCCCCCCTCCCCTTAACGTTGGCCCAACCCCCCCCCACAGCAGAGGAGCTGCAACGGCTGCCATTGGCGCAAATCACCATGGAGATACGCCACCACCAAAACATGCAAAGCGCCACACACGTCTACCACACAACAGTACACATCCTCACGGAGGCCTTAAGGGAGCGCTCAGCGCCACTACCCCCCCCCCCCCAACACACCGTCACAGACGGCACTACCCCACTTGCAAACCGAAAGCACCCAAGACACGGCTGAAATATACACACCGCCTAAAGCAACCCCCACTACACACCGTGAGCTCCACGGACACCAGCACTCGGAGGACCACACAGAATGTCACTAGACCACCCCTCGGCGCAACCTAACGACGGCCGTCGACATCGAGTGCCCGAGATGCGGGATCTCCGATTTCGTATTCTTCCGGTGCCCAACCTGCAACTACATGGCCATGCACCAACCCGACTCCCCGCTACCCACACAACGACAACTGTGCATGGACTCTCCCCCGGAACCAGCGACGGAACTCCGGGGCCCCGAGGAAAACACACCATGCATAGGAGATTTAACCACTCCCACTCTCACCCAAGGCGAACACATAGCACCGCAACCACAGCCAAGCCCACACCACGCCGCCCCGGCCACACTACAAACCACTCGCCCGGCCCGAAATACACAACAAACTGATGCCTCCATAGCCACAGTGACAAGAAACGACGGCACCACCCAGACAGAATACCCGGAGGCCCCGAGCCCTACAGACCCGTGGAGTCTGATCCCCTCAGAACCCAATGAAGGCTGGGCACTGCCGCCACTAGGTAACAACGGGGAGGCAAGCCCTGTAATTCTGTCACACCCCCGGCAACACCACCAACCACCCTCACAGCAACACGATTGCCCGGTCTGCATGGACCAGGAGGCCACGGAAGCCTTGCCATGTGATCCCCGACACCGGTTGTGTCTCACTTGTGCACAGGACAACAGTACCACCCATTGCCCCCTATGCAGACACCCCCTAAGACCGGAACCAGACCAACACCCCTCACCGACGAACCCAACAAGTTTAGTGAACGTACACATCTTGGTGCGACACCGAAGGCTCTTAGAATACAGGGAGGTACATGAGCTTCACGTATCGCCACCCCACTACAACGTATGGGGCCTCCTCCCCGATTACGAAACTTGGGAAGCATACATACGGGACGACCGACCCGGTTTTCACGGAGCCCGCAACCGGTTACACCGATTCACAGAAACCACAGACCCCATGTACGAAGGACTACAACTTATGGCGCTCTTGCGTCAACTCGAAACAACGAACGGAGACTTACTCCTAGAATACGACATACAAGACTCATGGAACCCTTGTACACTACTCCCACGAGACACAGCCCCCCCCCCCCCGCATGGGACTGGGACACACACCACCACGCTGAGCCCCGAGCTAGAGCCCAGATACCACCGCCCCAAGAGCAACAGTGGACCCCACAGCCTACCGAAGACGGGGACGTGGAACGAAACCCGGGACCGCCCGCCCCTGTACAGTCTCACCCGCAGGACACACAGTGGATACATGAACCGACACAAGACGGCGACGTGGAACCCAACCCCGGGCCCTCCCCTCAGGAACCAAGCAATGAAGGCACGGTCCGAACACTCGCGGACTCCTTTGAAAAACGAGCACAGGAACAAGAAACACAACCCGGAATATCCACGACACACCCGGCCCAACCACCGCCCAGCCCGACAAAGAGCCCCACGGAAGACGCGGACGGACACGAACCCGACGGAGACGAGGGGACCAACAACAATGGAACCAATGAGGACCACAGTGCGCCTGATAATAAGGCCATATCCCCTGCGGGATTCACATACACACCACCGGCACAGAAAACCGACATACGAGCCTACCCCTTCGACGACAACACCGAAAAGCCCCAGGAACAGCTGCCAAAACCAGCCCCCACAGAAAACCAAATCATCGAGGAGCTGGTCAAATTAAACACATGCGATGAGCAACCGGGCATAATGGACACCGAACAACAAACCATCAAGATAGCGGTGATAAATGAAGCAAGATCACGCTTCCACGCATACCTAACAAAGCACGCCAACCGCACCGTCACCACAGAACACATACGCAGACAAACACAAGACGGGACCTGATACGACAGGAACACAAACCAGATTCCCCCCTACGCACAACACGAACTACGGAAAATCATGACAGTGGCACACGAGGCAGACTCTGACGGCCTCCATACTGTGGAAGACATGGCCGACGCCCAAAAATACACCGTATACACGGAGGCCAACCATCAAGGAGACCCAGACTTCTGGAATCAATCCTTCCTCCTGTTACCCCAATCCACCGGCACACACAGAAACCACGAACGACGAATGCAACGGGCAGCAATACAACCTGAAGGGGAGGTAGCGAAGACGAAAGGGTGGACCAGATACTAAGGGCCATGAACGAACTCGGGGCACGTGAGATGCTCATGGCCTACGAGGCCGACAGACGAGACCCCACGGCACTACAAACATACAGAATGGACTGCCTCCATCGTGCCCCATTGAGAAAATTAGCGAGGTATGTCAAGGGAGCATACCAGTTCGACAAATTCCCCGTCAAAAAGTGGTCTGTGGAACACGACAGACTGGAGAACCACCTGCAACCGAGGCCCATCATGGCCTTGCACCTAGACAACACAATCAGACAGGGACATGAACCCGCCCACAAGACGTACGCCCTCAGCAAGGGCACCCCACTGCAGGTAGGTTTGGAAGACTGAACGGACATCCTAGAGCCGGAACTAGCCATGACCATGGTGGTCGTGGAATGCCCACCCGAAACGGGCATACGAATCAGAGACGCGTTCATGAAACGCATAAACGGCCATGACTCCGACGTGGCATCCACTGTGGCAAGCAAAGACCCAAACAACGCCTTCAAGTGGAAATGCGCATCGGAACACGCCGCAGGGCAAAGCGGGTCTCACACATGGAAGCTACGCATCCCCATGCAACTCCTCCACAGACTCCAACAAAACCTACAGACAATCAAACAAGAAGAACAAAACGCCGGAAGCCCCGGCCCATACTGGCTAGTGGAGGCAGACTACGAAAGTCTCTACGTACTACGCCAACAGTACACGGAAAACAAAGAAGACAAAATCTCCTCAGTACGGGAGATAATAGACGACCTCGACCGGGAAAACTGGGACTGGGTAGGAGTATCTCCTCCTTCTTGAAAGGCTATCGCCCAGTAGACTCCTACCGCCTCTTGGTCCAATTCCACCCGGATGCGGACCGCAGGTTCATCGCCCAGCTCCTGAAAGGGATGAAATCCTACGAGCTGGTGCATGTGATGACCAACGTCATCCTCAACAGGAACAACTGGACCCAGTCGGCCAGTCGCTCCCGAGACATCAAACGACCACCCAAACCACTACGAAACGATACTCTCACAATCTTTGTGCGATGGACGCAGGGAGCAGGGGAGGACACAGCAAAGGTGGCGGCATCCTTTTTCGGATGCTGGTCAAACTGACGCCAAGAATCAAACATGTGGAGTGATGCAGGCTGTACCTACGCATCACTCCGCTACCAACATACAACGGCGGTGGCCCTATGTGCTGGGCAGTATGTCGGCGTCGCCCCTAGTTAATATATTCACCTCACTCTAGGAGAGGACGGCATCGACCAACAAGCCTCCACATGCATCGACCTCATGCTCAAACAGAAACTACCCTGAGAAACAGGAGACGACGCCCCTTTCAGGAGACGTATGAAAGTGGGCAAACAACTAGGGGCCGACATCATGACAGAACGAATCATCAAGGAAATAAACACGGAGAAACAACCGCTCGCGGAACCCGAACCCGTCAACATTGCGGAATGGGACGCAGCTCTGTGTGCTGAACTGGACTGACGGAACGATCAACCAGCAGCCCCAACCCGACCACGACACGGAAATGCCGCAGGCATCCACAAAACAAAGCGAACAACCAGACAAAAAGACCCCACAGAAGGGAAAGGAGAAAACCCAGGGACGAAGACCCACGGCAACCCCAACAAAGGTGTCCCCGGAGAACAAGCGGAAAAAACTTGCCCAAAACACCCCCTCTAAAACGCCACAAAGTGACTCAACATCAGCTTTCACTGTCGGGGGACCAAAGGGCGAAGGACGAGGAAAAGGAGGACAGACAAAAAAATCCCAAAGTCGGGGAAAGAAGTGAGGCACTCACTCCTTTACCCCCTCATCACCGCTCTCATAGTACTCCTACTCACTGCAACCATACTCCCCTTAGAGGGATGGAGGTATTTGTCTCCCGCACCACGTAGGCTCCACCGGAGATGGAAACACCACAACACAAATCCCGCACACACACAACATACACGGGAACCCATGACTGGTATCATATATTGGCTTCTTCTGACCCTCGTTTTGGAGGCTCACCTGCCCCCCACGACGGACAACAAGACCCAACACTTGGTCACATACCAACGAAACGTCACAACCCGCCCACTGGGGGAAGTCACAAACCCGTACAACAGACGGTGCAACGCCGGTTGGGTCCTCATGTGTGGCAATGTACACCCCAACCCAGGGCAACGTAGGATATACGCCTTAAACAATAACTCGAGATCAGCACGGGGACCACCGGTTCCTTTAGGGGACCTAGAGGAATTCGTAGAACGAATAGTAACAAACACACGTAGAGACTTAAAACATCTACAAGAGGCCGTACAGCACCAGGATACCGACATGAAACTGGCCTCGTGGAACGTACAGGGAGCACAGGGCACCCTCAGCTTACAATGATGGGCTAACATCCCCCAACTCATCCACGAGTGCGGGGTCAGCCTGGCCGGAATCCAGGAGTACAACCCCGGTTTCCCTTTACCCGAAGCGGCGACCACCGCACTCCATAACGACTACAAGTGCTATGCCTCACCAGGCAATGGCCCACGTGTCGCCTTCCTTGTCAGGAACCACATAGTGCCACACATCCTCGAGGTAATATACTCCCCACGAGGACTGGCGGCGGCTTGGCGGTTCCAACTGCCCCACGGCCCCAGGCGAACAGTGCTCTGTGTGTACTCAAAGTTCACGGCAACAGACAAAACTGAGGTGGACGACTTCATACAATCCATGGAGCCCTACGAAATAATAATGGGGGATTTCAACGACAACATATGGGCTTCCCCCCCAACAAGACCATGGCAGAAAGGGCTGGATAACGCCGAACTCTTGGACCCACTACTGGCCACCTCCCATAACCCGGAAGCGAGCCAGTACTACACACGCATACCACGACACGGTAGGCCCCACCGTCTCGACGCTATCCTGCTCCGCCAACAAATACCCAACATCCCATGGACCTACTACAATGTTATCGGCATGCCTATTTCCGACCACTCATTGGTCCTCATCGGACTGCGATGGCGCACAGGGGGACACACCACCATAGGCCCAAAGCCCCAGCCGAATGTAAAACGCTGGTACGCATCGCATTTCAAGAAATCCAAAACAAGCATGGCCAACATGGCGCCACCCGACACAGACCCCCCCCTAGCCCAGGCACGACGCATCCTCCCTGCTATCGCCCGGGCGGCACGCCCCAAAGAAGGCACGATAGTGGAAACACTGGGTACACTGGAAAATGGGGAGGGAGACGGGGGCGAAAACGGGAAAGGAAGAGACGACCCAAATCTCACAAAGGAGAATTGGGGGTTGTCCACCCCCGAATCCCGGTCATCACGCCCCCCGACAAGCGAGCGTCGCCCGACCTCCTTGCAGTGTCGTCCCCCGATACCCATGAGGTATGCGCACCCACATGCGGAGTACTAACGACATCGTCGGCGCTCATTGCGTTAGCAGCAATCACGGCACTTACGGTGCGAACGGCGCGAACACGCAATACCCCAACAAAACTCCCGCCCGCCATGCCCCTCTTTGCAGTGACCAGGTCTTGGAGATCACGACTGCACGTGTTGGAGACGACTTGGGCCCGCACCGTGTTCCTTTTAACGACTGTATTGCGTGCGCACGTTTTTGCGCAATACCTGGGTATATATCTGCACCTACTCGCAGGCGACCCGGATCAGTACGTCAGGACGTCCGTAGGACCTCCTGCGCTTGGCCCCGTGGGCCCTCCCGTATATGACTGTAAACCCTGTGAACGCATGGCGGATGCACTACGCATGACGGGCTTTGCCCGCAACACTGCCGGGGAGGCGTATGCCCCCACGATATGCCGCACTCCCTGCCATGAGAGGCTCGTCAGGGCGACCCCTTGGACGTTGCCGGTAGCAACAAATATCCTTCTCACTCAAGTCTACGCGGTGGTGACCATCATTGCCGGTGCCTACACATGCTCTTCTCAGCAATCCACATACCGGTTGAGCGCCTTACAGTGCAATGCCATTACTTTCGGTGTCACTAGTAGCAACGCCTGATAAAGGCACAGAAACTTGCAAATGCTATCCAGTGACGAGGATGAACATGGACGCCAAGATGCGAAGCATGCGGCAGGGCTCCGCCGTAGTGAGCGCACGTGGAATTGCGCCATAGGAGTGGTGGCATTGCTATAGGCCCAAGCCCTCAAGCTAGACCTGTGGGCTGAGGAATGTTTGGCCCCACAAAATTGGCTTCAGAAGGGGCTCAAAGTGACATTAACGAAGTACATATTTGCATTGTTGTTGGTGGTGCCATTGCAAACACACATACATACATGTGCGCAAAAACACCCACACCCACACACATACACACCAACCTCATGTTTCAAGGTCAACATATGCCTTCCAATAGGCAGGTCTTTATTGTTGCGGACGGCAAGAGGCACACATGCGGTGACTCCATAAAGAAAGTCGACATTCATGATCAAAAGTACACAAAGGCGGGCCACGTGACTGCCATTGGCGACCATGTTTGGGCAACGGGCAGTCAGATCACAAATAGCAGCATGAAGATGGAGAGCCACTGAAAAGAAGACAAGGAGGAAAGAGGGGACTTAGCACCGTTGTGGGGCCTTACTTTGAGCCTCGCACATCAAGGTTAGGCAGGGGCTAGATTCGAGTTGCACTCTGGGGCAGCCCGACATTATTAGGCAAATTGAAAGCCGAGGTGGCGCTCTTGTTTGGCTTGCTATGCAACATGGCACATGCCACGCCTAATTGCTCGAGAAAATACAGGAAATCGCAGGAATGGGTTGTAGCATGGTGCTAGAGGAGGCGAGCGGGGGAATTTGTTCTAGGACCATTCTTCCAAATTTGACTCGAGGTCAATTTCGCCATCCCTGACAATCCCCCGGCTCAGAATGCTACAGGCGCTCATGGGCGAGCCTGCAATCACACCTCTGACACTGTGATAGTGTGCACAAGCCCAAGTTGGACACTCGTCCACAAAATCAGTGTGACAACATGGTCATAGGCGCGCGCAAAGGTAACTCAACAGGCAACTCCAACACAGCTGCAGATACTTTATCAGATATTGTCCAACCACCAGGGAACTTGCGAAATGTAATCCACTGCGCTGCTGCGACATCGTACTCTTGAACCACCAGACCACATGAGCGGCACATACCGTCTCTCACATAATACCAATCACCAAAGGCCATGAGCCGGCCCTCATACACCACCAGCTCCTCAGGGACCATCTCGTGTTCCAATGCCGGCATAGCCCCCGTCCTATTCTGCTTCCGCAGCAGCTGTACACAATGCTGGCGTCTGACGGGCGTCCCACAGTTAGGGTCTTCTCCCATCGATCAACGGGCGGCAGCGCGCGGCCCCTGACGCTGCCGCGCCCTGGGATTATGTCTCATTATGCGTCGTCCATCGAAGCTCTGGGTCGTTGTATTGAACGGTGTCACGGTCATTTGATAGAGCAAAGGACGGCGTTCGCCGAGCGCCGTCGACAAGCAGCAGATCTCAAACGAAACCACACTCAGATGGCCTGCCTGGACGTTGGAGGCACGCGTTTCCACACACAGCGCGCCGTGCTAACGGGTGCCGGTGGTGGGCAGCACAAGGGCGAGGAGCACTTCTTCGGCACGTTGATGGCAGGCTGCTTCGTGTGCGAGGAAGACGACGAGGGGTACATTTTCATCGACCGCGATCCAACGCTCTTCGTCCGGCTGCTAGAGTACCTGCGTGGCGGAGAGCTCTGGGTCCCCCGGGACCGGAGGCTGGCACTCCTGCGGGAGGTCCGGTACTTTGGTATGAGAAGGCTCGAGGGTCACATAAGGAGGCCCACACGGCAGTACCTCCTGACCCTCAAGAGTGGCAGCATCCAAGTCTACAACGGTGATCGTTGGAGAACTCTGCGAACAACCGCAGGCCGGTGCAACCAGCTAATGACGTGGGGTGGGCGCCTGTTCGCCTTCAAACACTCGGGTAGAAGCACGGTCTTCGAGGAAATGAGTGCTGTGTCAGGGGAGTGGAGGAGGGTCTGCGACTGGCCCTGGCCATCCGACCCCCCTCAGCATCTTGTCATTGTCGGTAACAGTGCACTGAGCGATGGTGAAAGAGAGCACTGTGAACTGTACGTGGCCTGTTACCAGTTCCCTTGGCGTGTCGCCCACTGGGATGGACGCTGTTGGCGATTACTGCCCTCCTCCCCCAGGCCCCTTGGGACGGTGGGCGCTGTGTGGGGCGATCAGATTCTTGCGGTGGGAGGCACCCACCTTGCGGTGGGAGGGTGCCATAAGTCTGTCCAGATGTACTCAACAAAGAGCGGACGGTGGAAGCTTCTGCCTGCCCAAATGTCTTGCGCACGAGCGAATCCTACGGTGGTCATGTGGCACGGCAAGTTGGTGGTGGCGGGCGGCGGAACGGGGAGGCTGTCGGCGTCCGTGGAGGCTTTCGATATGAGGCGGCGACAGTGGGAGAATGTTGGGACGCAAATGCAGCTTATGACACCTACCCTACACATTCTAAAACCGAAGAGGCAGCGCCCCAGTGGCCTTGCTGTCTCAAGACGGCAAATGGGGGCGAAGTGGCGACATGACCGGAGCCATCTTGGGGTTTCGTACCACGCAACACAGGGGCAAAACCAATGGTGGCCACATAACCCCAGCCGACTCGGTGTCCCAAAAGAAGGGATATGGTCCGCAGCGGGTCCGCACTACCTTCCCACTGCACTGCCGCACATTATGCATGGTGCTTCTAGACGGCGCTCGAAGGCAAACCATACAAGTTTAAAGAGGAATTCGACTTGATGTGTTCTTCAGATTGTAGCTCCCTTAACACAAGCCTCACACCCCTCCACACAATTTCACCCCCTCCCCCCACGGCATACTAATTCCACGGTTCCAAAACATGTACTGTTGTATGGACAAGGGTTGCCGCTGCTTTGTTTGTGCTGCTATCACTTGTTGATTGTCTTATCTGTGTTTTCATGTTCTCAGGGTGCATATTGTGCCTTGCAAAGCTGTTTCCGGGCCTTCCAGTACCTTGAGCGGGTGCATGGCGGAAGTGCAGGCAGAAGGAAATAGTGGACAAAGGCCTGGACGAAGTCGAGCGAGAAGAAAGATGTGACTGGAAGATGTGGCACAAAGAGCGGATGGCAGAGGAAGGAGGCCCAGACGAAGAAATCGAGCCGCCGCCGGAAAGTCCTTCACCTCAGCCACCTAAAGAGTTGGAGGCACATGTGTCTCTGGTAGACATGCAAGGGGGTGGGGCACGATATTTTGCGCAAGGAACTTTTGGCACGAAGTGTTGGTAACAGAGCGGTCCACAAGCATAGTGTCATCAACATACCTGGGTGATTCAAGGAGTGTGACTGTGGGGCTCTCCGTATTTCAGGACAATTTCACTCTAATTTTGCTCAAGCATAACCAGCGTTGCGCAAGCGTTTTCCGTTTTGCAACCGCGAGGGGGAGGTGGTACGGGGAGAATACGGCCTGGAGGGCGTCCTACACCAGTGCTCCCCGAACTCAAGAGCTCTAGCATGGGCAAAAACCCACACAGGGGGCAAAATGCCCACCGAACGGGCGGGGCAGGTGTTTTTGTGTTATCTCTGCCATTCCATGGACGACGAGACGTACCCAACGCCTCATGCAGGCACAAAATCAAGAGTGGGTACACAACCCCAACCCTCTTGGCCGCCACCAACCGAAGGCGGTGAGATAGCATAAGAAGTGGCTACTACTACTACGAAACCCTTGCCAACTAAGTGGCCCCAGCGTGGGCAAAGGGGCCGCATAACCCCTACCGTCTTGGGTGTTTGCCAGGCCGAGTGCGGGGACAACATCACAATCGGCTAGTTAGCACTAGCCACCTCATTGGCCCAAACATGGGTGAAGACGACGCATGACAATTGCCGCCTCAAAGGACATCAAAAACCCTGAAAACATTGGCCCAAATGCGGGCTAACTAGCTACATGACCACTGCCTTATGAGGTCCGCTAACCCCAAATGCGAGCAAAGCATTAAAAGTGGCCGGTGAACGCTCGTTGTTTCAAGGGGGCCATCTCCTCGCTTTCGTATGTGACTCCCTCCCTAGTAGAAGTGGGCCGAAGCCCCCCTTGTGGGGGGGCGGAGGAGGGGGTGAGGAGCAGGTTGAGGGTTGGGGTGGGCGTTAGAGTCAAGGTTGGGTGCAAGGATAGTGTTGGGGTGCTCTAGCGTCTGAGTGGGGAGGGGTGGTGGGTGGGCAAGGGAAATGAAAAACAATTTTCGGGTGCCACCATATGTATGGCCGGTAGCTATTAACCCTTGGAAACAAAGTGGGCCCGGAGGGCAAGGAGGGGGGGGGGGGGGGGCGGTCGAGTACCCCGACTGAGAAAACGGCCCACCCGTGCAGAAGCAAAAGGTGGTTGAATAACCTGGGCAATTTCGGAGGTCCATATCACACTGCAGGGGAGTATATCAAACGTGGCCACTTAAATAAGTCACAAACTCGGGGGCTGAAAAGTGGTGAAATGGCCAGGCAACACGGGCCATCTCGGGGATATCGAACCCCCGGCGCAAGGACAAAATCGAAAGCGGCCAGTCGTGCCTTCAAGTCTCGGTGCCCCTAATATGGGCCACGTGGGAACATGACCCTAGTCCATTGCGGATAAAAATTAGTAAGGGCCCATTAGCCCCGCCTAAACCAAGTAGTTGAAGGCAAGGGAAGTGAATACAGAACCCCCAGCATCTCTAGCTTTCCCAATGCCCAATCACGTGGACAACATCACAAAGGGGTACTTAACACCTTCCGTCTCGGAGGCCCAAGGGTGGGCGAAGTGGCTGCGTAACCCGTGGCGTCTCGGGGGTCCCCAACACCAATCGCAAGGGGCGTTCAATAGCAGCGAATACAATCCTGCTATCTCGAGGGCCCCAAGGTGGGCGAAGTGGCTACTTCGCCACGGCCGTCTTTGGGTTCCCCAACGCCTGGCCCGGGGACAATATTGTGGGTGGCTACCAGAGTCTCTCCGTCTCTATGCCCCCAATGACCTGTGCCATCTTAGGACACCCGATTGCCCAATGCCGGAAAAAACCAGAAAAAGGCTGGTTAAGCGGTCCCGTCACAAGGAGCCAAACGTAGGTGAAGTGAATACACCACTGCTACCATCTCAAGCGTCACCAATACACATCGCATGGGAAACATCATAAGTGGCTAAGCAAACGCTGCTTGCCCGGCGGCCCAAATGTGGGTGAACGACCTACATAACCACTATGGTCTCAGTTATACCAAACTTGGAGTGCGGGGACAAAGTAAAATGTGGATACATAACACCTGCATTCTTTGGGATCCCAAAGGCCAAGCTGTCATACTACGTTTGAAGTGGCCAATAAAGCCTTGCCCTTTCGGCTACCCCGACATGGGCGAAAGGGCGATATAACTACCAATGGCGCAGAAGGGAGCCCCATCGCCCAGCCACGGGAACAACATCACAAGTGGCTTCTTAACTAGTGCAAACCAGGCGGCTCAAAGTAGGGCGAAGTGGCTGCATAAGCCTCGCCGCCTCGGGGTCCACAACACCCAGCGGGGCAATGTTAGAAGTGGCTCCTATCTTGCAATCCCCTGTGATCCCACCCCGATCCCTCTCCTTGGACCACCAACTTTTACCCCCCGCCGGGCAAACACCTACCCCCGAGGGTTTCAAATGATACTTTTGGGGGACCACTGTCACACACACAATCACGGGCCGTGTGCCACTAGACACACCACAACACGTGCCCCCAAGATGAAGTACCGAAGATCCCACGCTACTCAAAAATGGCCAAATGGAACACCTAGGGAGCCGGGGGCATCACCCTACACAGTTGGGGGGGATACCATAGACCTATTTGACTTGGATGTAGCACCTTTGCAATAATACATCCCCACCTTTCCTTGCCCGAAAGAGACCACAATTGTAGCCACACCCAACCTGTGTATGATCGCTAACAACTGTGCTATCCCTAGGGTGCCCTTTGTCCTCCAAAAAAATGTACTCCGGATGCTCAATCAATGAAAAACATACCAGAGAGGACCCGTGTGGGCTAGGCATCTGCATCACCCTAGAATACCCCGGGCAACCCCCCCCCTCCCTCATCACCCTCAGCGAATTCTCCCTAAGGTAAGCGGGAAAGGGGGATGCCCACAATTGCGTGTCCACCTTCACGGCCGCCAGCAGGCGGTCTGCATCCTCCTCCAACAAAAGGAGGTAGTGTGACGTAGACCCGGGCGCACAATGCTCGCGGAAGGTAGCCGCTATAGCTTGGCACTGGGGTGGTGGACCCATTTGATAAGTGTGGTACAGGTCCAATAGCAACTGTGCCATATCAACAACCGCCTTGTAAAGTGGCGTACCCGGTGCCACGGCCAACAACAAGGCCAGCCCCGGTCGTGCGGCAAAGAGACGACAGATCTCCTCACTGTCCGGGGAGGCATCCGTCCCCACACGGTACCCGATGCGATGTTCATGCCACGCGGCCCGGATACCAATCCATGTGGGTGGTAACGAATCAATGTGCATGGAAACCACTGCCTTTGGGTGGGAACCCATCCATGTGGGGGGGAACCAATCGCTGTGCGTGGCAAACAATCCATGTCTATGGACATCATTCATTGTGTCCGGGACCCAATCAATGTGAGTGTGAATCAAGCCAATGAAACGTATTTGGGAACCAATCAATGTCTTCGGGAACCAATCAATGTGAGTGGACGTTAGGAGGGCGCAAGGGAGGCGTCAGGGTGGTGTCAGTGGTGTCAGGGGGGCGTCGGGAATGCGTAATGGAGGCGCTAGGAATTGGAAGCGTTAGAGGGGCGTCAGGGTGAGTCCCGAACCCATATCTAATCAACCTGTGTGTGGGAGCCAACTTGCCAAGGGTACCAGCCGGTCACAAGGGTGTCAGACCTTGCTTGTTGTGTGTGTAATGAAACTATTTGTCTCCCCTCGGTTACCAAGGTACCAACAAAAGGGCTGGCCATATTCAACAATGAAATGTCCCCCACTCCCGGGGTGCAAGAATTCTTTGGGCAATTATGAATATTATTTCTGGGTTGCAGCCCACAAAAACATTACCCTAAATACCAATAAATTTGATTCCCCGGTAGTCGAGGATGGAGTGATGTTATTGATATTCTTGTGGATGCCAATAAGCAGGTTGGTGTGGTTGACAGCCGTGATCTTTGCACACGTTCTACATGAAAGGGGTGTAAGAGGAGGTGCGACAGGGCCATCACTCGCATGGCTGCTTGATCAATTGCATTTGAAAGTTGTACATTGCGGCATATCGTCCGGCAAAGAAGTATTGCGGCGCTTTTTCGTCACGCCTGCTTATTTTGTCAAGAATGGTATGGATGCCGATGGTGTGAAAGAAAATTGTGAAATCGGTCCTATGCAAAGAGCCATTGAGTAAAGTTCTGCAAAGGCTGGACCGTTTCCGGACATAAGCACGATAAGCGCAAAGCGTGGAGTGCGCATTTGAATGAACCGAGCAGTAAGGGAGGCGAGCAATTGCTTCCTCTCATCTCACATTTAATTGGGCTGCCGGGGGTCATGATTTCACTCGCAAACGGTACTTCAGTGACGCTATACGATGGCACATTGAAGGAGGCACACGAGCCAGTAGTACGCAATGGTGGTTTGGACAATGAATCTATTTATTTTTGCTAGAAACGAGGCAAAAGCTGAAGAGCAAACCTACCAAGAAGCAGCAGAAGCGCATGAAGGTTTCATATCCTAAAATGACCCATCGGATTTTCTTCTGGCAAGATGGTGGTGGTGGTCAGTATGTTGCTTCGGTCGCTATTCAAAACTAGATCATCTCTTATGTTCGCTTGGCCATTACTACAGGCATGGGTTCATTGACATGAACTACTTTCTTTTGGGCCTCTGAGCCATTGAGAAAAGTTCTGCAAAGGCTGGACCGTTTCCGGACATAAGCACGATAAGCGCAAAGCTTGGAGTGCGCATTTGAATGAACCGAGCAGTAAGGGAGGCGAGCAATTGCTTCCTCTCATCTCACATTTAATTGGGCTGCCGGGGGTCATGATTTCACTCGCAAACGGTACTTCAGTGACGCTATACGATGGCACATTGAAGGAGGCACACGAGCCAGTAGTACGCAATGGTGGTTTGGACAATGGATCTATTTATTTTTGCTAGAAACGAGGCAAAAGCTGAAGAGCAAACCTACCAAGAAGCAGCAAAAGCGCATGAAGGTTTCATATCCTAAAATGACCCATCGGATTTTCTTTTGGCAAGATGGTGGTGGTGGTCAGTATGTTGCTTCGGTCGCTATTCAAAACTAGATCATCTCTTATGTTCGCTTGGCCAATACTCCAGGCATGGGTTCATTGACATGAACTACTTTCTTTTGGGCCTCTGAGCCATTGAGAAAAGTTCTGCAAAGGCTGGACCGTTTCCGGACATAAGCACGACAAGCGCAAAGCTTGGAGTGCGCATTTGAATGAACCGAGCAGTAAGGGAGGCGAGCAATTGCTTCCTCTCATCTCACATTTAATTGGGCCGCCGGGGGTCATGATTTCACTCGCAAACGGTACTTCAGTGACGCTATACGATGGCACATTGAAGGAGGCACACGAGCCAGTAGTACGCAATGGTGGTTTGGACAATGGATCTATTTATTTTTGCTAGAAACGAGGCAAAAGCTGAAGAGCAGACCTACCAAGAAGCAGCAGAAGCGCATGAAGGTTTCATATCCTAAAATGACCCATCGGATTTTCGTTTGGCAAGATGATGGTGGTGGTCAGTATGTTGCTTCGGTCGCTATTCAAAACTAGATCATCTCTTATGTTCGCTTGGCCATTACTACAGGCATGGGTTCATTGACATGTACTACTTTCTTTTGGGCCTCTGTGCCTCGCCTATTGCCGTTGTCTATGGGATGGCTGTGCTTCGGCAATGCTCATTGTGTACGCCTTCTCGCTTTGGCCATTGCTTGTGGTTTTGGGCTTGCCAAGACCATTCTTTTGGGCCGTTCCGGCTTTGCCATTTGCTCGTGGTTATAGGCCTATTAGGCTTGGCCACAAGTGGTGGTTTTGGGGCTAAGGGGCCTCGCTATTGGTGGTGGTTTTTGGGCCTGTAGGTTGACGGCGTTTTTTGGTTCTTATCGCCTTGGCCATTCATCGTTATTTTGAGCCTGTGCGGCTTGGCCATTATTGGTGGTCGTGGGCCTATTATAGCTAGGCGCTATTCGTTGTCATAGGGCCTGCTGGGGTGGCCTTTGGTGGTTGGGACCTTTGTGGGCTTGGCCATGAGTTGCCCTGTACAAGTTAGGCCCATTTGGCTTGGCCATTGGTGGTGGTTTTGGATCTAATGGGCTTGGCCACTGGTGGTGGTTTGGAGTCGATAGGGGTTGGCTGTTGATCGTATTTTTGGGTCTCCATGATCTTGTCCATTGATCATGGTTTTCGGCCTCTCCGGCTTGGCCACTGGAGGTGGTTTGTGGCCTATTGGGCTTGGCCATTGATTGTTGTATGGCCCCTTTGTGGGCTGGGTGATTGATCATGGCTTTGATTGATCATGGCTTTGGGCCTCTGCCGCTTGGCCAATGCTAGTGGTTTTGGGCCTATTGGGCCTGGCCATTGGTGGTGGTTTTGGGGCTGTTGGTGGTTTTGTGCCTTTGTGGGCTGGGTGATTGATCATGGTTTTGGGCCTCTATGGCTTGGTGATTGGTGGTGGTTTTGGGCCGGTTGGGCTTGGGCATTGATTGTGGTTTTGTGCCTTTGTGGGCAAGGTGATTGATCATGGTTTTGGGCCTCTGTGGCTTGGCAATTGGTGTTGGCTCTCGGCCAATGGGGCGTGGTTGTTTTGGGCCTATGGGGCCTGGCCATTAATTGTGGTATTGCCACTTTGTGGGCTGGTTGATTGATCGTGGTTTTGGGCCCATCGAACAAACGAGCAATAGACGCACTGGTCAAGGACATACAACTTGACATTCTCCTAAGGGACGTCAAGTAAGAAGGGTGTATTGGGCATCACCCTGCTGAACACCCAAGGCAAAGGGTGTTGGATAGTGGTTCCATGATCCATCCACCATAAAGTTCACGCGAGCCATACCTCCCCAACACCTACACACAAGGACCCTGCTTTGGTAACCCATACGATGATGGATGTTGACATTCTTAACGACAACACGGTGCTTAACCGCTGATCTTAGTTTGACGTGGTCGACAAATGCAACTCGCACAACAACATGGTGCTTTTGAGATGGGACTATGAGCGCTTTCAAATGTGTGGGCACCACCCATCTTCCCACACTAGTGTATAGCAGTGGAAGGCCGACAAGGTCCAACGCTCCGAAGAAGGAATTCTAATGGACACCTACTTAGCTCCTGGTTTCGCCCCCCCTGACCGAGAGGGATGTCCTCCATGGTCTTTGCCATAAATAAGGCAATGCTACTCGGAATCCTCCTACACAGGAATACATGAAAAGGACCAACACCCTCAATGAAAAATTACACAAAGGGCAGCTTTGAGTAGTTTCCATGTCCTCGATCTCTGTTGCCTTGGATCGTGGTCATCCAGTGCAAAATCTTGCCGTGATGAACTAACTAGATTGTTTGAGGGACGGATGGACACACTATTGTTTGAGGTCTAGCAAGGCTAATTGTTGAATTTTGGTGTACAAATCCCCAATGCCTTCCTCTACTCTTGGCAACTTGAATGTTTGCTTGCACGTTGAAATCGAAAATAGCGGGGACATAATGTGTGCACGGAAGCAAAGCTAGCCCGAGCGTGGCTGAACCAAGGGACTGGTATGCATTAATAATAGGTCATACAACATTGAGTAGTGAACCGGTCACCGATGATTTCGGCGAGTAATGAAGCCGAACATCATGCAAGCTTGCATGGCTGTGTGTTCAGCACGGCTCCCCAGATGATCGTTGTGTGGGTGGTTGGGCCATTCGAGGGGAAATGCAGGAGAGGTGCACAAGGCTAATTACACTCATGCTTGTGAGAGATGTTGCAAACATGCCTCTACACAAAGACGCATGGTCTGGATGCTGTAAAACCACAATGTGGGGGGGGGGGGTCCAAATGGTGGACGGTCGTGGCATGCTGAGGCACGGTGTGGGCGGGTAGCCGCGGGAAGGCACCTGTGGCAGAATGCGAAAGAGAGGGAAGTGCCGAGAGAATAGGCAGGCTGCTAAGTGCGAAGACAGGGAGCTCCTAGAGGGCAAAAGACGTAGCTGCATGGGGGGGGAAAGCCTAAAAGGGGAAGCGAGGGAGGTGGCTGCAAAAGAGAAGAGAGTAACCTGCAGGGAAGAAGAGAGGACATGGCACGGGATAGGGGAGGGCACGTTATGGCACCATAAAGAGGATCACAAGGGGGAAGAGAGACACTTCGAGACCCCAATCGTGCACGGATGCCGGAGCTGAGGCCAATCTTCAAGGCACATACAAACGAAAACAATTATGTGCTTACATTGGATAGAGGCCCGGGCCAACCCTAAACGCTTGCAGCCACCATGCTACGTGATACGTCACGTGTTGCGTGCAAGGCTGTTTTGGAGGAAGCTCTGTGATTTGTTCCCCAAACATAATGATGCTATGTGGGCTGTGCTTCCGGGTTGCCAAAGGCTAATCTTGAAGAGCCTTTGCAACCGTCTTTACGAGACCAACACCGTCTCTGCTAGCAACACATATCCTTCTCACCGAAGGCTGTACGCAGTGGTGACCATCATTGCTGGTGCCTACACATGCTCTTCTCAGCAATGCATATACCGGTCGAGCGCCTTAAAGTGCAATGCCATTACTTTCGGTGTCACTAGTAGCAACGCCTAATAAAGGCACAAAAACTTGCAAATGCTATCCAGTGACGAGGATGAACATGGACGCCAAGATGCGAAGCATGCGGTAGGGCTCCGCCGTAGTGAGCGCATGTGGAAATGCGCCATAGGAGTGGTGGCATTGCTATAGGCCCAAGCCCTCAAGCTAGACCTGTGGGCCGAGGAATGTTTGGCCCCACAAAATTGGCTTCGGAAGGGGCTCAAAGGGACATTAACAAAGTACGTATTTGCGATGTTGTTGCTTGCAGCCATCGCGCGCGCGCGCGCGCACACACACACATACAACTGCATGAACACACGCACACACACACACACATACATACACACCAACCTCATGTTTCAGTGTCAACATATGCCTTCCAATAAGGAGGTCTTTACTATTGCGGACAACAAGAGGTACACATGTAGTGGCGTGATAAAGAAAGTCGACATTCTTGATCGGAAATACACAACGGCGGGCCGGGTGGCTGCCGTTGGCGACCATGTTTGGGCAACGTGGAGTCACATAAGAACTTACAGCATGAAGACAGAGAGCCAATGAAAAGAACACAAGGAGGAAAGAGGGGAACTAAGCATCGTTGTTGGGGCCTTAGTGTGGGCCTTGCACATCAAGCTTAGGCAGGGGCTAGATTCCAGTGACACTCTGGGGCGGGCCCGACATTATGACGAACATTGAGTGCCAAGCTGGATCTCTTGTTCGGGTTGTTATGCATCATGGCACATGCCACACCCAATTGGTCACCACCATGCTGGAAATCTCAGGAATGGATTGTTGCATTGTGCAAGAGGAGGCGAGCTGTAGCGCACACAAGCACCAACAAAAAGAAAGAATGGTGGTGCAAGCAACACGACTGGCTATGAGATTCCGTTGGACCGTCCAAAAGACACAAGGTGTATCATGTACCGGTGTCCATGTCCTACTCTACCGATGAGCAACGCCTGTGAATACCACGGTTTATTAAACCGAGGGAGAATGTTGCGCAACAAATGCAGCTCATGACATCTAAGCCTACACATTGTCTATCGTAGATAAAGCGCCCCAATGGCCTTGTCGTCTCCAGCCTCTTCCAGCTCGAGCGCAACCGCCACGTCCAGCTCGAGCGCCGTAGCCACGTCTAGCTCGAGCGCCGCAGCCACGTCCAGCTGGAGCACCGCAACCACGTGCGGCACGAGCTCAAGCGCCACGTCGATCTCGAGCAGGATACGTGGTGAAGACTGGGTGTTGCCGAATGAAGATGAGGTATAAGAATGCGGTTGAGAAGTGGGTCAGGCAACAAGGAAGGCCCACACATACCCCTGAGTGTACAAGGGGATGGCACGTTTGTCTCCACCAAATATCTCACCATCTTCCAAAACCTAATAATGACCAGAATTCCAACAACAACACATGCGCCCGGATGCTTGGACCATTCCTCTCCTTTGACCCCTATGGCACGTGGAGACCCTACATTTTTTGTAGAGCATGCGAGCCGAAGTTTGTTCTAGTGCATGGTATGAGTTGGGTACAAGCAAGAGGAATGCGTGACAGTGTGGCCCAATGCGTTAAGTTTCAAGAGGGTGGAATCGGACTGGCCCGCCAAAATGCCGTTTCTTCCTTTTCTTTACTGCACTACCGTGAAACGTAGTGATGATGTTTGGGTCTACGAGCCACGCAGTAGGCACTATTGGGGGGGGGGGGGGGGGCAGTGCGGTTGCCCCGCTTGGTGCTTGTATGCGACCCCCCCCCTTGGGCTTTGAGACACAGTGGTCCTTGGCGCCAACGGCCCTGAAACTTTTTTTGTGCCTAGCTCCTAGTAATTTCTAGGTTTTTGTACATGTGTCTGCAATCAAATGCTCAGAATCTATTGCATACTGCAAACGTGAAAGAAAATTTTCAAATACGATTTGTGGAATTCCTCTTCTCTTTGCTACCCAAGGACGGGAGGGGTTATGTAACCCATTTCAATTTTCTCCCCTGTCTGGGGATCCCAAGAGGGCACATGTTGTGTAACCCAATTTCATTTCGTCTCCTCTGTGCCCCCATTGCTTGGGTGTAGGCTCACGTGGTGTGTGATATGTGCCATATACACATGGGATGACACATCCCATGTGTATATAGCAAACTCAAACACCTATGATCTGTCGCAGTGCGGATGACAATTGTGCCCCCTTGGGTGGGCCCCCGGGTGGTGTGGCCCAAGCTTCCCTTGCCTCACTTGAGGTGTCTTTGTTTTCTTTTCACGGCACTTGGTTGTCTTCGCATTCTACCACAGGACGATCGGTGGGCGGAGGACCTGGCGGCTGTGAATGCGTGTCCTATTCTCCCGTCCTATCCAACGCGGCAATTCCTTGTACAAGAACGCCCCTGTAATTGCTTGGCGCAACAACCGGAGTTCTTGTTCCACCTTTGTCCCACGCCCACGTTCCTGTGCGGAGGCAACAAGAAAGATATCCTCTAGTACTTCATCCAGGGAGTCCACTACATCCCCAGAGAACATGCCCAACCCCCATGGCTTGATATTTTTCGAAACACGGCACGCATCGTTTTGCCACCACAAGAAATACAATGAGGCACATTCGGCATAATGGCGCCATGGAAGCGCCTTGCTATCTTGCGGCATTTGAGGGTATTTACATTGAATTTGGTGTTGTACATGTTGCACAGCAAGGTGTACATCCCTGCCATTGCCTCATGGGTCTCACAGTCCACACAGAGGAGCTTCGACCATTCTGCCCATGCTTAAGAAGGTTCCACGTCTCCTCCCCATCAGGGGCACCAACACCTGCTAAGGTCATCCCTATCTTTATCACTTCAGGACAGCATTAGTCTTCTTTTGCCTAGCTGGCTTGAGCTTTTTTGCCTGTCTCCTAATGAACACCATCAAATACTTCCCCACACACATCAGCAAGTGAAGGATACACAACACCACTGCTATGTACCGGTCCCCAACCTTCAGCAATGGTTTTGATACACAACCCCCCACTGATGTCAATTTCTTTCCATCACGGTCTTTGTTGCGAATGGCCCTCCGGTATTTGAGATACAACTGCCGCTCCATAGCCACCGATCGTTCAATGTCAATCTCCACCCATCACTTCCCCTTCACCCACATCGCATAGTTATACACGCTCCCAATTGCCCAATGAAGGGACAACCCAAATGCATGATGGAGCCAACGGAAATCCCCTCCTACAATGGGATGGCATTTCTGGTATCTGCCACATAGGTACAATGCTTGGTTATCTAGCACCCATTGCAAGATTGTCAAATTGACCCCGATGAGACGGCGAAGTCCATCCGTCTCCACCCCAAGGAAAGTATGCAAGAAAGAGGGAGCATGGCCTATGCTCACGTCACTGCGCATTCTTTCCGGGTGGGGGCTTCAAAATGGCCCGATTTGTGCAAAGGACATGCACAGTGTTGGCGGGGGGGGGGGGGGGACGAGAGGAAATGTTGTGGGATCATCATCAACATCGGTGGCAAAGACACACTTTGAAACTCTCCATCTTCACCTTCCGCTACTCCTCGGACGGCAAGGCACGTTCCGCATCCCGTGCAAAGCTGCGGGGTGCCTGTCCCGGCCCATCCCCCCTAATCATAAGGACCAACTCCTCATCGTCTCCAAGGAACTCCATCTCTGCAAGCAACTCTTGTTGGCATTCAAAGTAGTCTAGGAACTCTGTGAGCTGCCAATGTACTCCAACCCGCCCATAAGACACAGTGTCCTCTAACTTTTGCATTGCAACCGGCTCTTCCCATGCAACATGCATGGCATTGTACGATGCAAATGGATGTCGCCATCGTGGTATTACCTCTTGTGCTAAAGGTGTCTTCTCTCCGCCCCATGACACCAATTTCTTGTACTGCTGTTTTGGCATTTGAAGCGAGAGCACTAGCCGAACCACCTCATAAGGGTGGAATAGCTGCTTAAATGCCTTGCTTTGCGCCGGAAGCAGAGGTTGTAATGACTGCAGATGTTCACCCACTTAATTGAAAACCTTGCGGCCCCATTTCTGCTTTGGAAGCTCCTTGAGGTCATCTATGAATTCATGATTTGCCATTGGGTGTGGCCCATAGCGGGTCTTCAACAATGCAAGCAACCAATCACTTGCCATGAATGCACAAAACACGCTAAGTAAGTGCTATTGCATACTAATGTGTGTCCATGGTTCCTTTGGGATGGGAGTGAAACTCATGGGTACTTTCAGCGCCCAAGGAGTGAAACATCCAACTTTCACAGGTACTTTACCAGCTTCACCCCTTTCACCATATGAACAAAGCAGTGACCCTTTCACCATATGAACATTGTGGGGCACACAACATAGTCCAAGGCAATTGTCACCATTCCGTGGGAACTTGGGAAGTTGCAAGCATACTGCAAAATCAGCATAATACTATATGCCGCGTGTAGAAGCTACCTTGATGAACCGCAATATATGCATGTTGGTCATTGTATAGTCATGCATTCCGGCCAAGCTTACGTTTCCCCATTACATGCATTTTCGTCATTGCGTAGTCGTGCATTACCGCCAAGCATACATGTCCCCAAGAGCAGCAACGTGTGCAGGGCCCATTGAACACGCATGCATCTCTCCAGCAATGGCACATTAATCAAGGACAATCGTCACGTTCGAAGGGTCATAGAGCATTGGAGGAAAGCGGCCAGGGTCAAAGCGCATCCACCTCTCATGGAAGTAGATCGGTTCATTATAATAGGCCCGATCGAAGACTCGCTCCGTAACCATAGTACGAGAGTTGAAGATTTGAGTGCGGACTGTGGCAGGTGGAAGCCCAAAAAACGCCAGTTGAACACACACATTACCCGCATGGTCGGTGGCCGTCCGAACCCGCAAATCGGCATTGGGGTGCCGGCACTGCAATGGGATGTTGGCACTCATGGCAGAGTCCAATAATCTCTACGATGTTAGATATAGGTGCATGCATGCCATCAATAGGTTTGTGTCTAAGTGAACTTGCAAAGCATAGTTTGCTCTCCTTGCTATTTACCCCAGCTTGCATTGGTGAAACATTCATGTTGACCCTAGCTTTCATCAGTAAAACATACATGTTTCACTATTGTACTTGGTGAAACCCTATTTACAGGGGCGGCATCCTACTCATGGAGCCTTCTTTCGGTGACAACCATGGCCGTATGCGCATCCATGTACACGTTTACGTTACATGTTGCAGCTAGCCATAGAAAGGCTTATACAAAGATCCAGGTCTGCAGATGTCAGATTCAACATCGGCCGCACTGTTGCGGTAGCGCTATTCATTTAGATGGTTAAACTCCCCCGTTTCACCAATTTCACAACTTGATTCACCAGAAGCCACACAGTGCCTCAGGCAGGACACGCGTGGTGGCGGCAAAGTGCGGCAGCGCAATTTACCACCTTTGGCACCGGAACTGGTAGAAAGTGCATGGAGGCATGCAGCAGCGTTCCAATATAGTCGATCTATTCTATCCCGTGATGTAATTTGTGGTTCGCTGTGTTTCACCGGTTAAACTACCTACTTTCACAGAAATGGGTGGTTACACAATGGTCAAACTGCCTTTTTCTTCTTGGGAAAGATTGAGCACCAAGGGTTTTGATGCTTTGGTCACATTCCGTGTTAGATGACCCCTGATAAAGCCCTGGTTGTGTAGCTAGTTAGCCCGCATTTGGGCTAATGAGGCGGTATGTCTTTAGTTAACACTGGTGATGTTGGCGGGGTGTTTGATGACCTTTGAGGCGGCAATTGTCTTGTGGCGTCTTCACCCATGTTTGGGGCAATGAGGTCGCTTGTGCTAAGTAGCCGATTATGGTGTTGTCCCCGCGCTCAGCCTGGGAAACACCCAAGATGGCAGATGTTATGCCGCCTTTTTGCCCACACTTGGGCCACTGAGTTGGCAGGGGTTTGGTAGTCGTATTAACAATTTCTTATGCTATCTCACCGTTTGCGGTTCGGGGCCGCCAAGAGGGTTGGGGTTACCTTTGATTTTGTCCCTGCATGAGGCGTTGGGTACGTCTCAGACGACAATGGTTAAGTTGGTTGTTGGCCCATGCTTGGGCCAACGGGACGGAATTGGCTAAGTAGCCACTTCCGATGATTTACTCCTGATGGGTGTTGTGGAGCCCCAAGATGGCAATGGACATACCCACTTGGCTGTTTGGCCACCAAGACGATGGATGTTTGGTTGCTAATTCGAATGTTGTCCCCGCATTTAGCGCCTCGAACCCTCAAGATGGCAACGGTTTGGTAGCCCCTTCGCGCACCTTTGGGTTCGCTAGACACCATGGCTCAAATAACTACTTTTCGTTTCATCCTCGCGCGGGGCGTCGAGGAGGTTGCAAGGGTTATGTACCCACTTAGCCCACCTTTAGGCTCTCGGGGCGGCGGGTGGCTGCTTTTGCCCCACCCCCCCCTGCTTGGCGTTGCAGACCCTGGAGATACCAAGGGTCCAGAAGGCACTTTGCCCACCTTTGAACCTATCAAGACGGCTGGGGTCAAGTACACAGGTGTGCTGGGTATTGGGGACACTTGAGGTTGTAGGCATTGTGTATTCACTTCACTTACGTTTGGGTCTCCTTAAGACATGAGGGCAGAAGTGGCCCTTTTTGATTTTTTCCCTGCAACACGCATTGGGGACCCCTAAGTTGGCATTGGTTATGGACACACTTGGCGCATGTTTCGGGCACCAAGACACAACGGCTCTAGCAGCTAATTATGAGGTTGTCCACGCGCCGGGCTTTTGGGCCAACGGGGCCGAATGGGTTCACTAGCCATTTAGGATGTTCTCCTTGTGATGAGGAGTTAGAACCCTTCACATTGCAAGGGTGATGTACCCACCTGGCCCATGTTTGGCCCACCAAAACAATAGTGGCCCAGCAGCCACTTTTGATGTTGTCCCCGCGTGGCGCGTTCGGGATCCCCAAAACGGCAGCGGTTATACAGCCACTTCGCCCCCTTTTTGGCCCCCAAAATTTGCCTCGGGTCATTGGGGCCCTTTCTCTTCTGCTAGACAACATTCAGGGTTACGCCTCATGAGCTCGACTTGTTACACGACATTCTCCTTCATTCAAATGAAATGTGGTGGTCACAAGGGATGCTCATTGGCAGAGCAATACATGGATGCTGGGACAATATATACCTTGTGTCTTCTACACGCTCCAAAGGAAATTCATATTTGGTTCCATTTGGCAAAACTATATGCATGAAGGTCTGGGTACAACGCTCTTGAGGGAGAGGGTAGGGACTGGAAACCGAAATGACAAATTTTTGACAAATATCCTGATTGACATCTCACAAATTTCCATTGAAATAGTGTGACGCAATATTTACATTCATCTTCGGGCACTTTTTTTTTTGTGATCAGGGTTCCGTTGAAGCTGCAGGATGTTGGCAGGGCCGTCCTTAATACAAAAGGGAAAAACGAAAATGCCGTCGGTATGTGTTGGCACCTCAACAAAGCACCACCCAACCGGTATCGGCTTTTAGTTGCGGGCCAAACATTGTTGGTTCTCCATCAATTGCTGTCGCTGTCGAGAGCAGAGTATGGCCCAATACAACTTCAACACAGCCTCGACATCCAATATTAGAGCGCAGCCCTGCACATGGCCTGTTGGCGCGGTGTGGGAGTGGAAATGCACACATACGACAGCCCACACCCCATCCTAGCGAAGTGCGGGCTGAAAGGGAGGAGGCAATGGGGGCTGTACAGCAAAACACCCGCCGACACTGTGACAGAGACACAATAGGACACAAGTAGGGCAATAATTTGTGGCGTGTCAGAACTTTGCATCAGACCCCCCCCCCAACACACACACATACACATACGCGTACACATACACACACATGCCCGGCCCATGCCAGAGTTTCAGTGTGGGTTTTTTATTGAAGGAATGGCTCACTACACGCATGTACACAGCACATCCCTCCTCCAAAAATCACTGGTTGGCTTCGGTCTCCAGTGGTTGTTTCAATTCATCCGTATGCTGGAAGAAACGGGACCATGTTTTCACCCACACACAAAACGGGGGAGAGTCCATTGCTTGCGCACTCCGCACCTGTGGGATACTAGGAACCCCGCAATACGCAAGGATTGTGGCGGAAGTTTACAAATTTCCGGCTCATAAATCCCTATTTCCCAGTGAAAATCCGGACAAACGTGACATTTGTTGGCTCGTTGAAACAGAAGCACACCCGAATCCAGTTTTACCTAGGGGTTCATGGTCCTTCAAATTCATGGTGGTGATGACCCTGCCCAAATGGTCAAGTTTTTTCAATTGAGCACAATTGAGTTCGCCGTGGAGGCTGCCTCGCTGCCACAAGCACCACTGGCCATGACTGCCCAATTACACGCACAATACACGAAGGACCCGAAGGACGGGCGTGGGAAACATGTAAGTCCCGCACAAAAAACCGTCACTGCGATTTGTTTGTAGTTGCTTGTGTACTTAGAGTGCAATTACATGCCGTGCAATTACATGACTTACAGCGCACACCCGTCGCATGTGCCGAAGGACATGCCTCCGCGGTGTTCGAGCGCCCGCTCATCTTATTTATCCTCCTCCTGGTAGGGGCAGGAGCGGCGGATGTGCAACCCCCAATCCATTGCCGGCACGCCATTGCGTATTGCGCCGAGGATCTGGGACAGCTCCTCATCGCCCCGGCGGAAAGGTGGGTATTGGGGTGGCTGTGCGGGGGGAATTGCGCCTTCCAAGGCGTCCCATTCGTCGCATCCGTCACATTGTGCGCCGTCCACAAAGGCACCAGCCGATGCGGCACCTGCGCCAACCAATTTGGCACCTGCGCTTGCCGATGCGGCACTTCCGCTAGTCGATGCGGCACCCGCACGTGCCGATCTGGCACCCGCGCTTGCCAATGCGGCACCCGCGCCTGCCGATGCGGCAATTGTGTGCAAGTATTCAAGCATCTCTAATTTTCTTCTCTTGGTGGTATTCGGGACAACCCGCCGGTGCTTGTACCCTTTAGCAATCCATTCTTACGATGACTAGCATATTTGCAAGGAGGTGGGTGTGGCTGTGGAATGATGCATAGCAACCCCAACAAGGTCCGCACCCCAGCCTAGAATGTGTCTAATGACGTCAGGAATTGCCCCGGAGTGCAACACCCATCCAACCCTTGCCTTGCAATGAAGCGACAGGCGCCGTCTAGTTGAGCTGGATCATTGAGATGCTATCCAACACCCTTTGCCATCGGTGTTGTGCACGGTGATGCGAAATGGGCCCTCCTTCAGGGGACTCCCTAGAGGAGAATATCAAGTTGTAGGTCTGTAATCAACCTGCCAAGTGCCCGGTTGCCAGATGCAGACATTTGGCTGCATATGTTGAGGAACATGAGGCGGGGCTTCCTGGGGTATTCTAGGGTGATGCCGAGGCCATGGGTCCTGTCTTGTGTGTTTTTCATTAATTTTCATATGGCCCATACAATTTTTTTGCGGATTAACGCAACCCAAGGGATCACATGGTTGTCAAGAATCATACACATTTTGCGTGCAGTCGGAGGTGCGGCCGCTTCGGGGCAAGGAAAGCTGGGGGAGTACTCTTGCAAAGCCACTATATCCAAGCCAAATAGGTCCATGGTATGCTCAATCTCCCATGCTGCATCGCGATCCCCCCCGCTCCCTAGATATTCATCTCTCTATTGTGGACTAGCATGGGAGAATCTTTGGTGTTGCATCTAGGGTGTGTGGCTTGCGGTGTGCCCTTGGCACATGCCGTTTTATCATGGGTGTGTCATCCATTGTCTTGCGTGTTGTAGACACCTCTTGGATGTCTTGCCTTTGGGTCACTTAGGGTGTTTTCCACGCCGCTGTAGCTGAGGGGTTCTTGGCTTGTTATGTGTGTGCTACAGATGAGATACGATGTTCCACGGTTGTCGCCAAAAACACCCGCCTTGCCCGTTGGGCAAGCGCTTTGCCCCCACTGCGGATTTTTGCCCAAGCTAGAGCTCTTGAGTGTCCCATGCGGAATTCCTGTTGCGCTTTGTACGCCGTGCCTTCTAGCGATGTCTAGACGCACCGTGCATCATCTGCGGGTTAGTGATGCGAGTGCGGCAGTGTCGTGGGAAGGTAGTGCGGACCCGGTGCGGCCCATATCCCTTCTTTTCGGACATAGAGGCTATTGGGTTTACGTGTCCACCAATAGTTTTTCCCCTGTGTTGCGTTATAGAAAACCCCGAGACGGCCCTGATTATGTGGCAACTTTCGGGCAGACTTTGAGTAGGGGTGCCCCTTCTCCCAGTTAACCACTTCCATGAGTGAAATAGCCGACTTTCACCGCTGTTGGTAGGGAAATTGTCGACTTTCACCATTTGAAAAGGTGAAACATGAAGGTGAAACATGCACAACAATGTGCTCCTTGCAATTGCAATTGCTCGTCTGAGTGTTTGTCCATGGTGCCCCATTTCCTTTCATCTAGGGTCATATTGAGGGATGCCGGGCGTACTCAAGAATATGGATACCTCCTTTGTGCGTTTCATGCAAACCCTGCAGGCTGCAGGCATGGCGGCCATGCCACAGATGCCACCCCCTGTCGTAATGCCAAAGACTATACCAAAAGATGAAGGCAAGTTTCCGCCCCGCTCGGACATCCTGCAACGCCAGTGGCCGCACGCTGAGAGTTCCCTTGCACGTGATGACCCCAAGTGGACCCGGCTTAGCGGTATGATAGTGAAGTATTTGTTCGGTCGTTGTCTAGCGGTTTGGATGGGGCGTGAAGTCCAATGCGATCTTGAAGAGAACGCTCATTACCCGTGGGCAACGAAGGCGTTCGGGTTGACGGAGTGGACCAATTCCAAGGCTTTGTGCATCGGCAACAAGCCAGACCCTACGTTTCGAATGATGTGTCAAGAGGAGAATATCGACGCCATTTTCAGACGTTGGGACTTCTACGGCGTGGGCACGAGGAAGCCGCGGACGAGTTCTAATAGTGCAGGCGCTGCGTGATATAGTGTCATCATCTCTGAGATTCACCGCATCCAATTTGCTTTTGGTAGGCACGAAGGGGTCATGGCCACATATGATGTGCAACCTGCACGCCTTCTTGAACACGTCAGGCGGGCACATTTGGTTTGGCGTAGCTAGCCGATGGCAGCGTGAAGGGTCTTCAAGCTGACCGCAAGGAGCGTCACAGAACTCGTCTATGTGTGGACACCATCATCAACGCTACGGACCCGGAGGTATGGGTTCACAAAGGAAACAGGCCGTATTTGCAGGGCCAGCCACACATAGGTATTATCGTTTCTTCCGTTGAAGATTTTATTCATGTCTCCATAGGCACGTGTCTGCTTTGCTCTTTCAAATCTTCTTTGGCACCCACATGTTCCTGAATGGGCACCGACATTGGTGTTGGTGTTGGTGTTGAGGTTGGTGCAATCGTACTACGTGTGGGCCCAACTTTTTTTAAGCCGATCACTGACTTCGATTACCCGCCTGGCTGGTTTGAAGCAAATGCAACGCTGGCGTCATACAAACAGAGTCCGGCTTCATTGCTAACCGATGGTGCCACCATTTCTGATGGCTATAAAGGGACCAAGAGCAACAAGAGATCACCGACTCCTACTCCTACACCTCCTCCTACATCTACTCCTCGCATGCATGATGCCAGCGGCACATTTGATGACACCGAGTGCTCAGAGGTAACCAGGGTATTTGTCGTGCGCCCAATTCAAAACCACAGTGAAACACGGGGTGAAACTCCGATGTCCAACGGTTAAACTGAGCGAATTTCACTAGTGTAGGCCATGGTTTCACCAATGAAAGTGCTACATGTGATGTGGTGATCATTGTTCCTTGTTCATGGTCACAGACCTGTCGTACGGGCAGCGGACATGCTAGACATCTTAAGAATGGATTGCTAACTGGTACAAACACCGGCGGGTTGTCCCGAAGAGCACCAAAAGAAGAAAATTAGACCGATGCGGCACCTGCGCCAACTAGGGCGAGGCATCGAGGAGGTTGCAAGGGTTATGTACCCACTTAGCCCACCTATAGGCTCTCGGGGCGGCGGCTGGTTGCTTTTTACCCCCCCTCCCCCTTGCTTGGTGTTGAAGACCCTTGAGATACCAAGGGTTAAGAAGGCACTTTGCCCACCTTTAAACCTATCGAGACGGCTGGGGTCAAGTACACAGGTGTGCTGGGCGTCGGGGACACTTGAGGTTGTTGGCATTGTGTATTCACTTCACTTACGTTTGGGTCTCCTTAAGACATGAGGGCAGAGCTGGCCCTTTTTGAGTTTTTTCCCTGCAACAGGCATTGGGGACCCCTAAGTTGGCATTGGTTATGGCTTACTTACACACTTGGCGCATGTTTGGGGCACCAAGGCACCACCGCTCTAGCAGCCAATTATGAGGTTGTCCACGCGCCAGGCTTTTGGGCCAACGGGGCCGAATGGGTTCAATAGCCATTTAGGATGTTCTCCTTGTGATTAGCAGTTAGAACCCATGACATTGCAAGGGTGATGTATCCTAGGGATGTGCAGGGTGAAAGGGAGAAGGCATTGGGGCTATAAAGCAAAACACCCGCACACACTGTGATAGAGACACAGCACGACACAAGCGGAGCAATAATTTGTGATGTGTCAGCATTGTGCATGAGACCCCCCTCCACACACACACATATGCATACATGTACGCATACACACATATGCCCCGGCCCATGCTAGGGTTTCATTGTCGTTGATCGACTGGCTCACCACACGCATGTACACAACACGTCCCTCCTCCAAAACTCACTGGTTGGCTTCGTCTTGAAAGCGTGGAAGAAACGCCACACCCGGAAAATTTTCGGGATCGGGGAGCGTAGCACTTATGCTAAGGACAACAAAATTCTATGCTAGGCGTCGAGGCACAATGTGCCAGTTGTGGTTTCAATTCATCCGTATGCAGGAAGAAACGGGACCATTTTTGCACCGCACCTACGCTTGCCGATGCGGCACTTCCGCTAGTCGATGCGGCACCTGCGCCGGCCAGGGCGGCACGTGCGCTTCCCGATGCGGCGCCCACGCCTGCCGATGCAGCAAGTGCATGCAAGTATTCAAGCATCCGGCTGGTGCCATTGTGGACGGTGCAGAATGCGACGGATGCGATGAATGGGACGCCTTGGAAGGCGCAATTCCCCCCGCACAACCGCCCCAAAACCCACCATTCGGCCGGGGCGACGAGGAGCTGGCCCAAATCCTCGGCGCAATACGCAAATGGCATGCCGGCGATGGATTGGGGGTTTCACATCCGCCGCTCCTGCCGCTACGAGGCGGAGGATGAATAAGATGAGCCGGCGCTCGAACACCGTGGAGGCATGTCCTTCGGCAAATGCGACGGGTGTGCGCTGTAAGTCATGTAATTGCACTGCATGTAATTGCACTCTAAGTACACAGGCGAGTACAAACAAAACGCAGTGACGATTTTTTGTGCTTGACTTACATGTTTCCCATGTGACGGAGGCCGGGACAGCCACAACGCAGCTTTCGACTCTATGCGTGACTTCAGACTCAGGTCAAACCAAGTTCAGGGCTTCGGTGTGACCCAGGCTGAGAGAGCCCATGTGCGCCGTGCGCCAGTGTGCTAGTGCCGATCCCATCGTCCGCCACATGGAGGTCATGAGGATCATCCAGCGATGCACGGAGCATGTGTTGGTACGTCCAAATCATAAACACACCCGAATCCAGTTTTCCCTAGGGGTTCATGGTCCTTCAACTCCATGGTGGCGATGACCCTGCCCAAATACTCAAGTTCTTTCAATTGAGCACAATTGAGTTGGCCGTGGAGGCTGCCGAGCTGCCACGAGCACCACTGGCCATGACTGCCCACTTACACGCACAATACACGAAGGACCCGAAGGACGGGCAGAGAAAACCAAAGACTCACGTTTGTCTCCGTTTTTTAATGGGAAATAGAGATTCTTGAGCCTAATTTGTAAAGTTCCGCCACATTCCTTGTTTATTGCGGGGTTCCTAGTATCCCACAGGTGCGGAGTGCGCAACCAACGTGGACTCTCGAAACTAAGAGTGGTTATTTGAGCCATGGTGACTAGCGAATCCAAAGGTGCGCGAAGGGGCTACCGAACCGTTGCCATCTTGAGGGTTCCGGGCGCTGAATGCGGGGACAACATCCAAATTAGCAACCAAACATCTATCGTCTTGGTGGCCAAACAGCCAAGTGGGTATAACCGTCGCCATCTTTGGGCTCCACAACACCCATCAGGAGTAAATCATCGGAAGTGGCTACTTAGCCCATTCCGTCCCTTTGGCCCAAACGTGGGCCAACAACCAACTTAACCATTGTCGTCCGAGACGTACCCAATGCCTTGTGCACGGACAAAATATAAAGGTGGGTACATAACCCCAATCCTCTTGGCGGCCGCGAACCACAAACGGTGAGATAGCATAAGAAGTGGGTTCTACTACTACCAAAGCCCTGCCAACTCAGTGGCCCAAGCGTGCGCAAAAAGGCGGCATAACATCTACTATCTTGGGTGTTCGCCAGGCCGAGTACGGGGACAACATCATAATCGGCTACTTAGCAAAAGCGACCTCATTGCCCCAAACATGGTTGAAGACGCCACAAGACAATTGCCGCCTCAAAGGTCATCAAACACCCCGCCAACATCACCAGTGTTAACTAAAGACATACCGCCTCATTAGCCCAAATGCGGGCTAACTAGCTACACAACCAGTGCTTTATCAGGGGTCATCTAACACGGAATGTGACCAAAGCATCAAAACCCTTGGTGCTCATTCTGTCCCAAGAAGAAAAAGGCAGTTTGACCATTGTGTAACCACCCATTTCTGTGAAAGTAGGTAGTTTAACCGGTGAAACACAGCGCACCGCAAATTACATCACGGAATAGAATAGATCGACTATATTGGAACGCCACTCCATGCCTCCATGCACTTTTTAACAGTTCTGGTGCTAAAGGTGGTACATTGCGCTGCCGCAGTTTGCCGCCAGCGCGCGTGTCCTACCGTCGGCCTATGGGGGCCTGTGGGGACCTATGGGGACCTATGGGGATCTTTGGGGACCTATGGGGAACTAGGGGGACCTAGGGGGCCTGTGGGGACCGACGGGGACCTATGGGGACCTATGGGGACCTATGGGAGCCTATGGGGACCTCTGGGGGCCTATGTCGACCTGCTAGGAGCTATGGGGCCTATGGGGACCTATGGCGACCTATGGCGCTGTTTGGCTTCTGGTGAATCAAGTGGTGAAATTGGTGAAGCAGGTGAGTTTAACCATCTAAATGAATAGCGCTACCGCAACAGTGCGGCCGATGTTGAATCTGACATCTGCAGACCTGGATCTTTGTATAAGCCTTTCTATGGCTAGCTGCAACACGTAACGTAAACGTGTACATGCAGTGCGGCCGATGTTGAATCTGACATCTGCAGACCTGGATCTTTGTATAAGCCTTTCTATGGCTAGCTGCAACATGTAACGTAAACGTGTACATGGATGCACATACGGCCATGGTTGTCACCGAAAGAAGGCTCCATGACTAGGATGCCGCCCCTGTAAATAGAGTTTCACCAGGTACAATAGTGAAACATGTATGTTTTACTGATGAAAGCTAGGGTCAACATGAATGTTTCACCAATGCAAGCTGGGGTAAATAGCAAGGAGAGCAAACTATGCTTTGCAAGTTCACTTAGACACAAACCTATTGATGGCATGCATGCACCTATATCTAACATCGGGGAGATTATTGGACTCTGCCATGAGTGCCAACATCCCATTGCAGTGCCGGCACCCCAATGCCGATTTGCGGGTTCGGACGGCCACCGACCATGCGGGTAATGTGTGTGTTCAACTCGAGTTTTATGGGCTTCCACCTGCCACAGTCCGCACTCATATCTTCAACTCTCGTACTATGGTTACGGAGCGAGTCTTCGATCGGGCCTATTATAATGAACCGATCTACTTCCATGAGAGGTGGATGCGCTTTGACCCTGGCCGCTTTCCTCCAATGCTCTATGACCCTTCGAACGTGACGATTGTCATTGATTAATGTGCTATTGATGGAGAGATGCATGCGTGTTCAATGGGCCCTGCACACGTTGCTGCTCTTGGGGACATGTATGCTTGGCGGTAATGCACGACTACGCAATGACGAATATGCATGTAATGGGGAAATGTAAGCTTGGCCGGAATGCATGACTATGCAATGACCAATATGCATGTATTGCGGTTCATCAAGGTGGCTTCTACACGCGGCATATACCCCCCGCCCCCCTTGCAAACTCCCGGGTTAGCGCGCGACGGTTTCCCGGGGGGGGGGGGGGGGGGAGACGGTCGCCAAGTGACGGTCTCCCGGGGGGGGGGGGACTGCAAGGGTAATTCAAGGCAAACTGTGGTACCGGGTTGCGGAGCCATGGGGGTAACATCCGGTGACTCCGCAGACTTGGGTGATTCAACCGCCACAGCCTCTAGCCTTAAGAGCTTTTGGAAAATAAATGCCTTTGGCTGAAATACCCTCTATGGTTCAGGAAGAAGCCTCAAGACCTCAATTCACACCCACAGGTAGCAATACAAGCCCACAAGAAGCAATGCAATGCGACCACGGAATCCTAAATAAGCGGCGTCCCCAATAGTACGCGTTTCGGCTTAAATTAAGCCCTCATCAGCTGAAAAGAAACAAAAATCAATCCGGCAGGCCCAAAAAATAGACAAATCAACAAATAGCGCCAAAACATATAGCCACACGAGAAGGCACGTGCGTCATGACCCAATGGGCTGCTGGAGCGCGCGCAAGGTCCAGCGCCTGAACAAGCGCTTAATGTTAGGCAGAGGGCGAAGAATAGCAAAGAGCTTGAGGCCGGGAATGAAGGGTAGTTTGGATTTCAAACCATGCACCACGCTGGACCAACGAAGTGGTAGCGCTGAGTGGTGTACCACCCTTAGGACATGCACAATGGGGCCTATAGTTGAGTGTGGATTTTGCTCGGCTTGGCTCAAAGAGACAATGTGTGAATCTACTGCATCCCTCCCACCACCACTAGCAGCAGAGTCACGGCGGAGTGTAGTGTATTTATGCCTATCATCCCAATCAATAGCTTGTGCCTGGATAACGTGTTTGGGGTAATTGAGAAACAACAAGGCTCGGATAAGTCGTCGGCAACACAATCTGTAAAAAGAGCAAGAAGAGCAAATTCTAATATAGCGAATGAACTGTTGAAGAGTTGAGCACTCTCATGATCCACCGGAGTGAACATCTTGGGTCAGAGGTAGCAACACAACACACCCATACAACGCCTTTGGAGAGAGAACATTACAGAACACACACAGGTGCTTGATTTGAAGTAATGGCAAAAGCAATGCAAGGCCATGCGTAAAGCAGATGGGCAACACAAACGAGCACAATGCATGTTAACTAGAAAAACATGGAAGCGACAGTCTCCCGGGTGGGGGGGGGGGATTGCAAGGGGGGGGAGTTTGCAAGGGGGGGGGGGGGGGGGTTGTATTATACTGATTTTGCAGTATGCTTGCAACTTACCAAGTTCCCACCGAATGGTGACAAATGCCTTGGACTATGATGTGTGCCCCACGGTGTTCATATGGTGAAAGGGTCACCGCTTTGTTCATATGGTGAAAGGGGTGAGGCTGGTGAAAGTACCTGTGAAAGTTGGATGTTTCACTCCTTGGGCGCTGAAAGTACCCATGAGTTTCACTCCCATCCCAAAGGAACCATGGACACACATTAGTATGCAATAGGACTTACTTAGCGTGTTTTGTGCATTCATGGCAAGTGATTGGTTGCTTGCATTGCTGAAGACCCGCTATGGGCCACACCCAATGGTAAATCAAGAATTCATAGATGACCTCAAGGAGCTTCCAAAGCAGAAATGGGGCCGCAAGGTTTTCAATTAAGTGGGTGAACATCTGCAGTCATTACCACCTCTGCTTCCGGCGCAAAGCAAGGCATTTAAGCAGCTATTCCACCCTTATGAGGCGGTTCGGCTAGTGCTCTCGCTTCAAATGCCAAAACAGCAATACAAGAAATTGGTGTCATGGGGCGGAGAGAAGACAACTTTAGCAAAAGAGGTATTACCACGATGGCGACATCCATTTGCATCGTACAATGCCATGCATGTTGCATGGGAAGAGCCGGTTGCAATGCAAAAGTTAGAGGACACTGTGTCGCATGTGCCGGTTGGAGTACATTGGCAGTTCACAGACTTCCTAGACTACTATGAATCCCAACAAGAGTTGCTTGCAGAGATGGAGTTCCTTGGAGACGATGAGGAGTTGGTCCCTATGATTAGGGGGGATGGGTACCCGTGTGGTGCCCAATCATGGTGTCAGCTTACAGTTGGTTTTGCCAACCACATGGAGTTGGCAAGGTCAGTGGGCTTTAATTGGACACTAGACTGGGCATTGTGCTCAGAGCATGAGACGGATGGACTTCGCCGTCTCATGGGGGTCGACTTGACAATCTTGTAATGGGTGCTAGATAACCAAGCATTGCACCTATGTGGCAAATACCACAAATGTCGTCCCATTGTAGGAGGGGATTTCCGTTGGCTCCATCATGCATTTGGGTTGTCCCTTCATTGGGCAGTTGGGAGCGTGTATAACTATGGGTGAAGGGGAAGGGATGGGTGGAGACTGACATTGGACGATCGGTGGCTATGGAGCGGCAGTTGTATCTCAAATACCGGAGGACCATTCGCAACAAAGACCGCGAGGGAAAGAAATTGACATCAGTGGGGGGTTGTGTATCAAAACCATTGCTGAAGGTTGGGGACCCGTACATAGCAGCTGTGTTGTGTATCCTTCACTTGCTAATGTGTGTGGGGAAGTATTTGATGGTGTTCATTAGGAGACAGGCAAAAAAGCTCAAGCCAGCTAGGCAAAAGAAGACTAATGGTGTCCTGAAGTGGTCGGAGTTAGGGATGACCTTGGGAGGTGTTGGTGCCCCCAATGGGGAGGAGACGTGGAAATTTCTTAAGCATGGGCAGAATGGTCGAAGCTCCTCTGTGTGGACTGCGAGACCCAGGAGGCAATGGCAGGGATGTACACCTTGCTGTGCAACATGTACAGCACCAAATTCGATGCAGGTACCCTCAAATGCCGCAAGATAGCAAGGCGCTTGCATGGCGCCATTATGCCGAATGTGCGCTCACTGTATTTCTTGTGGTTGCAAACCGATGCGTGCTGCATTGTGAAAAATATCAAGCCATGGGGGTTGGGCATGTTCTCCGGGGACGTAGTGGACTCCCCGAATGCAGTACTAAAACATATATTCCTTGTTGCCTCCGCACGGGGACGTGGGCGCGGGACAAAGGTGGAACAAGAACTACGGTTGTTGCGCCAAGCAATTACATGGGCGTTCTTGTACAAGGAATTGCCGCGCTGGATGGGACGAGAGAATAGGACACCCATTCATATTGAGCAACTTGCCCAGACAATGAGGGATTTCTAGACAAACTTTGATCACGTGTGCCCCTTCTCCCAGTTAACCACTTCCATGAGTGAAATAGCCGACTTTCACCGCTGCTGGTAGTGAAATTGTCCAATTTCACCATTTGAAAAGGTGAAACATGAAGGTGAAACATGCACAACAATGTGCTCCTTGCAATTGCAATTGTTCGTCTGAGTGTTTGTCCATGGTGCCCCATTTCCTTTCATCTAGGGTCATATTGAGTGATGCCGGACGTTCTCAAGATTATGGACCTCTCCTTTGTGCGTTTCATGCAAACCCTGCAGGCTGCAGGCATGCCGGCCATGCCACAGATGCCGCCCCCTGTCGTAATCCCAAGGACTGTACCAGAAGATGAAGGCAAGTTTCCGCCCCGCTCGGGCATCCTGCAACGCCAGTGGCCGCACGCTGAGAGTTCCCTTGCACGTGATGACCCCAAGTGGACCCGGCTTAGCGGTATCACGGTGAGGTATCTGTTCCGGCGTTGTCTAGCACTTTGGATGGGGCGTGAAGTCCAATGCGATCTTGAAGAGAACGCTCATTACCCGTGGGCAACGAAGGCGTTCGGGTTGACGGAGTGGACCAATTCCAAGGCTTTGTGCATCGGCAAGAAGCCGGACCCTACGTTCCGAATGACCTGTCAAGAGGAGGATATCGACTCCATTTTCAGACGTTAGGACTTCTACGGCGTGGCCACGAGGAAGCCGCGGACGAGTTCTACTGGTGCAGGCAGTCGTACTATGTGTGGGCCAAATCTTTTTAAAGCCGATCACTGACTTCGATTACCCACTTGACTGGTTTGAAGCAAATGCAACGCTGGCGTTATACAAACAGAGTCCGGCATCACTGCTAACCCATGGTGCCACCATTTCTGATGGCCATAAAGGGACCAAGAGCAACAAGAGATCACCTACTCCTACTGCCACATGTGATCCTACACCTAATCATCGCATGCATGATGCCACTGGCATACTTGATAACACCGAGTGCTTAGAGGTAGCCAGCGTATTTGTCATGCGCCCAATTGGAAACCACAGTGAAACACGGGGTGAAACTCTGATGTCCAGCGGTTAAACTCAGCGAATTTCACTAGTGTAGGCCATGGTCTCACGAGTGAAAAGGCCACATGTGATGTGGTGATCATTGATCGTTGTTCATTATCACAGACCCGTCGGATGGGCAGTAGGAGTGACATGCTCGTAATCGACGAGCGAGGATGTGGTGTTCTGGAGGCTGGCCATTGGCCTCCAATGGGCCTCACAAAGTGGCTGGCAGAGAATGGCCACACTGCTGCTGGAAAAGAGCTGACATCGCGGTGGCGCCGAGAATTGACCCAGGCCCTGAATCCGTTGGGCGGAATGGGATCACCAGAGGCCAAGCTGCAAGGGCTGCTTGGCTTGGGGCGGCTGAGTACTTTTGTGGTGGCCTCCCCATTGCCATCCCCATCGACCAGTCTTGCATTTGTCACATCTACAGTGCCGAATCCTGCATCTGCATCTGCTTCCGCATCTGCATCCGCATCCGCACTGCCTCCAAGGCTAGCCAGGCATCGCCTGCGAGTGCTTCTACATCCAAGATGAATACGCCCGTTCCACAGTGGCCGGCATTGAAGCCACAGCCATCTGCGCTCGACAGGTTCTACAATGCGCTGCGGCCCGTCAGTCACTGCATGAGAAAAAAACAAGCTAGCTTCGCGGAGTGTATGGGTTTGGGTGTCCCTGCTTCGAACAAGAAACCACGGCTCGAAGGGCCAGCGAAAAACGAGAGCGACGGCGACAGTGATTCAGAATATGTGGCGCCGGCCACCAAGACTAAAAAAAAGCGCGCACTGAAGCAAGGTGGGCTGCCCTCCAAGAGGCACAAGAGGGCAGCAGAGCAAACGGTATCCGCTAGTTTTACCTCCAAAGCGCAACTTGCACTACCTTCCATCTCCAAGCCGCGGTCTGATGTTGCACCACGTGAGAACACGCATCCCAATGTTGTTGCTCAGCCCGCCAAGGACCACAGCACTGCTACGGCCGAGAACAAAGGCAAGCAGACTGCACACAAAGACGGCCGACCAGAGCCAGAGCAGGTACTAGTTGCGGTGTGGGAATGGGGCACCTTGGGTGAAATTGGTGAAAGTGCCCGGTAACTGGTTTAACACGGGGTGTTTCACTACCACATGCCAGTTGTAACATGTCACACAATGTGCATTCCTAGTTCTTCATGTGTATGCAAACGTGAGGTCCTCTGGTGCATGCTTGAATACCATTTCTTTGAGCAGTAAGCAGTTCATCATGGTTAAACCACTCTAGTAACGGCTTTTGCCAGGTAACTAGGCGTGTTTCACTAGTGAAACCATCCCCCTCTGTTTTGGTTGGTACACATGCTACCTACCATATGACATCTATACAATGGTGTTTTTGCATGATTCCATGTCTTATTTCCCCACAAGAGCTCACCCACATGCACATGCCCTGTCTACAGGATGAACGTGAAAAATGGCGCACAGAGCTGGGCTTGCCGTATGGCCCTCTTCGATTCGTGGTCTGTGAGGAAGGGGGCCGGTTGGCAGTTTGTTGTGGCATCCGACGCCGATCAAGTACCTCAAAGGTCGAGCACATTGACTGCAAGACGAAGGCGGACCTCAAGAAGAAGTTCATGGTTCGGGGTGTCCCAAAAAAGATATCCTTCACGCATCTCAAGGACGCCGAGGCAGCTCTTCCCAAGCTTCAGGACGAGCATCAAGCAAGCGCCACCAATGCTGGTGACAACGGTGTGACCGACCCGAAGAAGGATACTCTCCCTGAGGAAAAGTCCGAGGAATTCAAGCGCCGGGAGGTCAATTTTGAGGGGTTACTACACAATAAGGGCCATGATGACATTGTGGACATCGGCAACTGTACCGTGGATGCAATGTCTAGTGTCTCTGCCATGAAAGTCAAGCTGGAGCCCAAAGATGATGATTTTTCATAGGAGAATTCAGTTGTTGAAGACAATACTGTTGTTGAGGGGAATCCCGTTGTTGAAGAGAATCCCGTTGTTCCGGAGATTGATGGTAAGCCGACGGACCCCCAAAGGGCTTGATGGGGTCCAGCAGATGGGGCAGGCACAGTTGGACTACTCAAAACGCTCAACGCTGCACCAGGCTGGCGTACAGTGGTAAGGGGTGGGTCTCGGGTGTGTATTCTCTACTTAGGTGTCTTGCGGCGCAGGTACATGGGCATAGTGTTATCTGTGTGCACATCACGTAATGCTGCTCTCACCAAGGAGGTGAACCGCATTGGAAGCTCAATGTTCCCCTCTATCACATGGAGCTGTATAGCAGTTGTCCGCGGTGCCAATGGCTTACATACCATGGAACCTCATGATCACGTCAACGACGATAGTGCCCTGTCTTCGGAATTCACGATTGGCGACTACTGGGGAGGTGAATTCTTCACCTGTGGCCTGGTGTCCTCGGGTTCGAATCGTGCGCCCGCAAGCATTGCTGGCCCCAGAGGGCCTGTGCAAGGTGTCAGTGTGGATGCCAGGCACGGTGTGGTTTTCAATAGCCACTTGTGCCACTGTCCTCTGCCTTGGGTTGGGGAGCCGGTGGCAATGGTATTTTTTGGGAGTGTGGCTTGGCGAGGGCTCAACAGCCAGCTATCTGCACAGGTGAAGGCCTTGCACTTTCCGTATTGATCGATTGGATACTGGTGCACTGAATGTGTGCCCTACATGGTGTGGTGATAGGTGGTAGTGGTCTGGTGATGGCTAGCGGCGGTGAAGGTGCTCCTCATCCCGGTGAAAGTGTGATGGTTCACCAGGTATGTGGTGAAAGTGTCCCCTATACTCTCTGACAGTTTTGGTACAAGGGGGGGGGGGTGTACATCTGCATTTGTTCCTTATCATATGGCAGCCTATACATATGTGCCAACAGAATTGGTGTGTCATGACAGCTTTGCAAGGAGTGGCAACTAGGCCCAGTTTTTATGATGGCGCGGTGTCACTTAGTGCGGCTGCAACTCCTTTGGGGTGGGCAGATAGTGGACTGCAAGGTTGTCTATAATACTCAGCTTGTTGCATTTGCAATGGACAGTCTACAGCCTCACATGTTGTAACTCATTTCAAGGTGGGTGCGCCCTTGGGGCCAGATGCATGGCTTATCAAACTATGAACACATGTGTCACTTTCACCAGTGAAAGTGGGGAGTTTCACCACCGCGCCGTGGGGAGTTTCACCACCGCGCCGCATCCTACCAAGGGATGTGCTGCACGATGTTTGCTGATGTACACTGTCAATGTTTCACTGCCACAATATCGATTCGCCCTAAATTGCTCCTCTGCCGTGTTGCACAATATGTCTGACCACGCTGGGTACTCAGGGGGCCGATGTTCTAAGGTGCATAGTGTGGGATCGACTCCAGTAGTAGGCAAATTGAATGGTGCTGGGGCAATATGAACTGGGCCAGTGCTGGGTGGCTGTGGTCATGCTAGGCACTGTGCAAATGATGTGGAGACCCAGTTGCCATTGGATGTCACATGATTGCAAACATTACCTCCTGCAAAAACAATGGGATTCGGGGGGGTATGTCTTTTCCCAGGTGAAATTGGTGGTGAAACAAGGCAGTTTCACTGCCAAGGCAAGCATGGGTTGTCTCAGCATGGTCACGCAAGGGTTAAGTATGAGAAATGACATTTGTTTGCACATAACACAATGGTGTAGAGGGGGACAACACTAAAAAGGATGTGTTTTCAACAGCCTAGGGCCAAATACCACATTTTGCACGTTTGGTGGAACTGTGGGGAAACTAGAGGGGTTTAACAAGTTAAAATGGGCGCCTTCACCACTGGTTAGAAATTCTTACAACCAAAATGAGCACCAAGGGAAGTGGGTGATCAACGCTCGCCGTTTCAAAGACCCAAATATGGGCAAGGTGGCTCAAAAACTTGGGGCATTTCGGGGCTCCGTATCACGCTGCACGGGGAGAATATCGAATGTGGCCACTTAAATGTTTCAAAAACTCGGGGGCTGAAAAGTGGTGAAATGGCTAGGCAACACGTGCCATCTCGGGGGGTGCCAAACCCCCCGGTGCAAGGACAATAGCGAGTGCCGTTTAGGACCCACAAGAATGCAAGGGTTATATATCCACTTTTGACTTTGTCCCCGCACTCCATGTTTGGTATAACCAAGACAGTAGTTTTTATTTAGGTCGTTTGCCCACGTTTGGGCTGCCGGGCCAGCATGGGTTACTTAGGCTTTTATGATGTTTGCCCTGGAATGTGCATTGGTGATGCTCGAGGTGGAAGGAGTGGTGTAATCACTTCACCTATGTTTGGCTCGCCGTGATGGGAGCGCTTAGCCGACCTTTTTTGGTGTTTCCCGGCAATGGGCAATCAGATGTCCTAAGCTGGTAAGGGTCATTTGGGGAACGGAGACGGAGGGGATCCGGTCGCCACCCACGATGTTGTCCCCGGGCCAAGATTTGGCGAACCCTGAGCCGTGGCGAACTAGCCTTTGCAACCACCTTAGGGCCCTCGAGGTAGCAGGATTGTAGCCGCTGCTATTAAACGCCCCCTACGATTGGTGTTGGGGACCCCCGAGACGCCATGGGTTATGCAGCCGCTTTGCCAATCCTTGAGCCTCCGAGACGGAAGGTGTTAAGTACCCCTTTGTGATGTTGTCCACGTGATTCGGCATTCGAGAAGCTAGAGATGCTAGGGGTTGTGTATTCACTTCCCTTGCATAAAGCTACTCGACTTAGGCGGGGCTAATGGGCCCTTACCGACTTGTACACGCGATTCACATCAAGGGTGGTCGAGATGACAAGGGTGATGTTCCCACTTGGCCCATGTTAGGGGCACCGAGACTGGAAGGCAGTAGTAGCGACCTAAGCTCTCATAGTCATGTATGAAGTAGTATGAAGTGGCTAATAAAAGCCTTACCCTTTGTGTGGCCCACACATGGGCGAATTGGCGATATCACCACCCATGCCGTGGAAGGGATCTATATCGCCTAGCGACGGGGACAACATCACAAGTGGCTACTTAAACCATGCCGCCTCGTTGGCCCAAAAAGCCGGTGAAAGAGCTACATAACCACTGCCATTAGGGGGGTCCCCAACACTCCACGGGGGCAGAGCATCGAAATTGGGCCCTTACCCCTCATTGTCTCCGGAGCCCAAATGTCGGCAACGTGACTACATAACCCTTGCTCTATTAGGGTTCCTTAATGCGTAGCATGGGGGCAATATCAAAAGTGGCCACTTAACCATTGCAAACTCTGGGGCGCGAAGTTGGGCAAAGTGGCAACATCAGCCTTGCCGCCTCGGGGGTCCGGAACGCCCAGTACGGGGCAACATTAGAATTGGCTTCCAGGGTCCTTCCGCCTAGCTCGAGTGCAAACACAACCCTTGCAATCTCGAAGGACCTCAATGCCCACCAAAGAGAAAACATGAGAATGGCCTGTTTAGGCCTTCTTGTCTTAGAGAGCCAAAAGCCAGCAAACTAAGTACACAACCCATACCTTTTCGAGTGTGCCGAGTGCAAAACGCGGCGACAACATCACAAGTGGCTACACAAGCCCTTCCTTCTTCACTGGCCCAAACACGGGCGAAGTGGCTACATAAGCCCTACCGCTTGGGCCATCTCCAACACGAGGCGCGCGGGATAAACCGAAAGTACCTACTTGAAAGCTGCTTCGGGGAGCAAGGGTGGAGGATGTGGTTACATAAACCCGCCGTCTCGGGAGCGCTGAACGCTAAGTGCACGGCCCAAAGATGGGCCAACTGGCGGCATGACCCTTGCCGTCTCAAGGGTCCCCAACGCCCAGCCTCCCTCGCGTACCACTACGTCCTCTTGGCTCAGGCATCACATTTTTGTTGGGTGACAGCTGCATGGCGTGCGACACAATAGGCATTCCAAGCGCACCCATGTACGCCGCGACCTCTGGCGATTTCTTGGATGGTCCATACATTTGCCACATTGTTGCATGTGCATGTGTCATGTCCTCCTCGCAGTTGGACTGCAACCTAGTGAGTGGATCAACAAGTTGCATCTCGCTAGATGGCCAATGCACAAACACCACCACGTCACACACATGGTTCTGTCCAAAATCTTCTTGAGCATGCACGTGTGCATAACCATGCCCGCGGGGCGTTTGAAAAGCATAAGTTGGCAAATGGATGAGCCTTTGTCAACAAAAACATGCAGTTGTCTCCACGATGCATTACATGCCATCCTTTCAGCAACCTCTGATCCGCCATGGGCTAGGTGTGGACCTCCAACTGCAAAGGCAAAACCGACGTCCGAAATTGGGGCCCATGTAGTCCGAGAGTCCATACTCCAACAACTCAAGCCACATCCACGGCCAACATGGTTACTCTGGAAATCTCTATATTCAACCTAGGCACCACACGGCTTTGGGACTCTTTCGTGGCACATACTATCGCACTAACAAGTGCTTTCATCAGCTTAAGCGGGGGCCATTTGCTTCTTCCTCGGGCCCAACAACACGTGTGCCCATATCCCTAGGGTATGCATAGCCACCTCCACCCCTGGTGGAGGGTGCAAGTTTAATTTACCGAAGTATCTCTGCCAATTTTTTTTGGAACTCATATTCACAACCAACCTCCAAAACATGACGAGCAACATCGCCAACACTCCTTGCACATTACATAGAACCCCGACAACGTGCCCATGTACCTCCCAAGCTAACAGAGTCTCGTGGCACACGCAAACATGCTTTTCGTTGACACAAAAACTCCTACTGCCTTCACGCATTTCACCAAAAGTTGTGCCTCCTTCCGGGTCTTCTCCTTGCAAACCCCAAGGACGAGCAAGCCGTCCAAATAGTATAGCAGCAACACCGCCATGATGCCTACTTCGGCAACAAAGGAACACAGCCTTTTTTGACATTTCACCAAGGACACTTTCCAACAGAACAGCAAACTGCAAAGCCTATACCTGGGCCTACCACGGCGATCATGGGGCATCCCACGGCTTCCTGTGGCAAACACAGCGACCAGATACATTTCCTAATGTCCACGAGTGTCATGCAAATATCTTCGTGCGTGGTGGAAATTTGCACATCCATACTCGGTTGCATACCAAGTTGGGCAATTGCAGCCATGTTAATGCAGACAAAGGGGCAACATCGAGACATAGTAATGTATCGGGGGAAACTTCTTCTTTTTTTCAAAAACTTCGACGTGGGGAGAAAAGTGATAGTGGCTACTTGAGCCATGGTTTCTTGGGAGCCCAAAGGTGGGGGAAGTGGCTATAGAACAAGTGCCATCTCTAGAGTAGCAAACGCTAAGCACGGGGACAACCATAGGAGCGGCTACAACACCACCAACGTCTTGGTGGCCTAGAAATGGGCAAATTGGGACACACCTGCTCCCATCTCAGGGTTTGCCAAAGGCCATCGCAGGGAAAACATCCAAAGTGGCAACTTAACCCACGCCGTCCTCTTGAGGCAAGCGTGGGCGAACCCTACGCCGAGTGCAGGGAAAACCCTGAAATTGGCCACCACGGCCCGTCCATCTCTGTGGCCAAAACATGGGCTAAGTGGGTGGGTCAAAAGTACCTACTTGCGGAGACAACATTGAAAGTGGCTATTTCACCCCCGCCGACTCGTTAGCCCAACGTAGGGGACCAACCCAAATAAGCAATGCTATCGAGGGGGTTTACAAACCCAAATCAAGAGTAAAACGTCAAAAGTGGCAACTTAGCCTCCGCCGTGTTGCGTGGCCAAAATGTGGGTGGAGTGGCAACATAACCCTTGCCGTCTCCGGGGTCCGCAACGGGCGGTGGCGGGACAACATTAGAAGTCGCTATTAAACCCTTGTAGTGGCTGGGGCCAAAACAATTTCCAAGTGGGTACATGGCCCATGCAATCTCAAGGACAACACAACTTAACTCCTAACGTCTCAAGGGCCCAGACGTGCGCGAACTAGCTACATAACCCTTGCCATCCTAGTGGTCCCCAACGCCCAGCAAGTGACAAAATCAAAAGAGGCTGTTTAACCTCTGCCGTCTCGCAGGCCCAAAAATGGGCAAAGCGGCTACATTACCCTTGGCGTCTCGGTGGTCCCCAATGCCCAACACGGGGACAAAATCAAATGTGGCGATTTAACACCTACCATTTCGGGTACGGTCAAGATGGTTCAGGTTGTTTTTGACTTTGGTTGTGTTTGGCTCCCGGGGCTTCCCGCATGGCATGGCATGGCTAAAGCAGCCACTTTTGATTTTGTCCCCGCCTTGGGCGTTGGGGACCCCGAGACGGTAGGCGTCATGTAGCCACTTCTTCCAGTTTTTGGCCCTTGATCTTGGGGACAACGTGAGAAGCGGCCACATATCCCTTGCCATCTCAGGGGCCCACGGGAGGACAAAGTGGCTAAATAGCCCCTAAAACCTCAGGGGGCCCCAATGCCGCGCCTAGGGACAAAATAAAAAGTGGCTACTTAACCCTACCGTCCTAGGGGCTCAAAAGTGGGCGAAGTAGTTACATAACACTTACCATCTCGGGGGTCCCCATCACCAAGCCGGGCGGCAGGGTTCAAAAAGAGCTACTTGCCTCGAAAAACATGCAAAGTTGTTGCTTAACCCTTGCCCTGTCGTTGGCCCAAAAGTAAGCAAACCAGCTACAAAAACATTGCCATGGGGGGGGGGGGGGGGCAATGCCCAGTGCGAGTAAAACGCCAAAAGAGGCGACTTAGGCGACATTGTTGCACTACGTGCGCACTGTGTAGCTGAAAACTCACCCGAGATCACCAGCATGTTTGTTGCCAACTGTGTGGCCACTGTCTTTGTGATGTATCTGATTGTGCAACTTGCCACTTAAACATGTGTGCATCTTGCATGCCATTGCATGGTTGTACCTTATAAGACTCAGTGGTTTATTGATAGTTACATTGGAGTACCAATCTAAGGGCAGATCATTGTTATCTTCTCTGCTTTGCTGCTTTTCCTTGCCAGTAGACATGTGGTGTCATCATTTTCCTCCTCCTGAACGGTTGTCTCCTCCTCTACCCACAAGCACCCAGGCACATGAGGCCAAGGGCCATGGGACTGATAACTAGTTTGCGCTAAGAATACAAAATGGAGTAACGTGGAGCAAAATATGGCCATGGCCACATTTTGCATGACCACACATCCCTATGCAGCTCCGCTACAAAGTGTGTCCACACATTGCGGAATGAACCTTTGTGAAAAGCATGCAAAGAGGTGCCCCACCCTTGCATGATAAAGGCTATGGATATTGTTATATTCTTGTTGGGCTTCACTTAAAGTTTTCTGCCCAATATAAGGTACCGTAGTGCACAAGCGGCCCTAATAGGCGCCATCGTGCGCACCTACTTCAAAATCAAAGAAAAGCCCATGTGTCCGCGGAGGACCACCTTCGTCCCAAATGATAACATCCGCTGAGGCTCCCGGCACAAGGTCGCATATCCATACTATGTTCCCAAAATTATCCATGACCACCGCTATCTTATAACCATGGCCTCCCCTCTTGGGACTCAAAAGAACATCCGACAAATCCCCACCCGCCGACCATATGGGCATGCTATTAGTAAATGCGCCACGACATAGGGGAAGTGGGAATTATGGTTGTACTAACAGATCTCTCATCCCACCAAATCTCATTCACCACTAAATTCGACAAGGTGCGAACATAGGAAAACTTTCGCATCTCCACATTGTCCGAGCCTTCTCGGGGGCCCACTTGTGGGCAGAATGGCTACATTACCCCTGCCTTCTCGGGGGTCTCCACACGGGGACAAAATCACAAGTGACTACCTAGCCCTTGCCTTCTTGGGGTCCCCATGGTGGGGAGAGATCAATATGGCTACATCAATCCTGCCTTCTCGGGGTCCCCATGGTGGGGAGAGATGAATATGGCTACATCACCCCTGCCTTCTCGGGGGTCCCCACACGGGGACAAAATCAGATGTTGCTACCTAACCCATGACTTCTAGGGCAGAAAATGGGCGGAATGACTACATCAATCAGCATGCCTACATCACCCCTGCCTTCTTGGGGTCCCCGCGGTGGAGGGAGATCAATATGGCTGCATAGCGCCTACCTTCTCCGGGTTCGCATGGTGAAAACAAATATGGTTACATCACCACTACCTTCTCGGGGTCCCCATGGTGGGGTAAAAGCAATATGGGAACAGCACGCGTGCCTACTCGGGGGCCCATGTGTGGGTGAAGTGGCTAAATAACCTCTACCATCTTGGGGGTCCCCAACGCCTAGCGTGGGGACTAAATCAAAAGTGGTTGCTTAACCCCTACCGTCTAGCGGGTCCAAGCGTGGGTGAAATGAGTACATAGCCATATGCGGTCCCAGGGGTCCCCAACGCCAAGAGGCAAGAAGGGAGGAGAGGGGGGGGGGGGGGCTCAAAAGTAACTACTTGCGCACACAACATCGGAAGTGGATGGTTGACACCTGCCATCTCGTTAGCCCAAACATATGCAAACTAGCTACATAAACAATGCTGCCCAAGGGGTTCACCAAACCCAAGGCACTATTGAAACATTGAAGCTGGCTACTTAACCCCTGCCGTGTCGCGTGGCCCAAACGTGGGTGAAGTGGCATCGCAACCCCTACCGTCTTGGGGGTTGCAAACGCCTAGCGGCGGAACACCGTCAAATGTCGCTACTAAGCCCTTGCAGTGTGAGTGGCCCAAACCATGGCCAAGTGGGTACCAAACTCTTGCCATCGCACAACCCCTACCATCTCCAACCCAAATGTGCATGGCAGGGACAATATCAAAGGTGCCGTCTTAGAGGCCCAAGCATGCGCGAAGTGGCTACATAAACCCTGCTATCTCCCAACACCCACCACGGGGAAAAAATCAAAAGTGGCAATATCATGTCTACTATCTCGGGGGCCCAAAAGTGGGCAAAGTGGATAGATAACGCTTGCAGTCTCGAAGGACCCAAACCCCTTGCACAGGGACGAAATCAAAGGTGGCTTCTTAACCCCTACCGTGTGGAGGGTTCAAAAGTGGGCGCTGTGGCACCTTAACCCTTACCGCCTCAATGGTCCAAGAGTGAGCGAACTAGCTAAATAACTACTGCCGTCTAGGGGTGGGGAAGGCGGGCAACACCCACCGCGAGCAAAGCATCAAAAATGGCTACTTAGCCACCGCCGTCTCGGTTGGCCCAAACGTGGGCCAAGTGGCAACACAACCCCTACCCGCCCCGAACGCCTAGCGACGAGACAACATTAGAAATTGCTCCTAAACCCTTGCGGTCTCGGTGGCCAAAACAATGGCCAAGTGGGTACATGACCGCTGCAATGTCTAAGGGTCCCCAATGCCCTCGCAAAGAAAATATCAGAGAGGGTGGGTTCAGCCCTCCTCTTTGGGTGCAAAAAGGAAGAGAACTGGGCACACAACCCAACATCTCCATCGTCCCAAATGTGCATGGCGGGAACATCATCAAAGGTGCCTACCTAACCCCTACCGTCTCGGGTGCCCAAACATGGGTGAAGTGGATACATAATCCCTGCCATCTTGGAGGCCCCGAACGCCAAGCACAGGTAAACAACCAAAAGTAGCTACTTGACCCCTGCCGTGTCTGGGATCCTGAACACCAAGCTCACCGCCCAAACGTAGGTAAAGTGGCTACATCACCCTTGCCATCTCATGGGTCCCAGACGCCCACCACAGGAAAAAATGAAAAGTGGCTAGTTCACCCATGGCGTCTTGGGGGCCCAAAGGTGCGCGAAGCGGCTACATAACTTTTGCCATCTTCAGGGTCCGAACAGAAAGCACGGACACAACACCACAAGTGGCTACTCAGTAAATCCTTATTGTCCTGGTGGCAAAATGGCTACATAACCCTTGCCATCTCACGGGTCCTCAACACCAAGCACCGGGAAAACGGTAGAAGGGCCTACTTAGCCCATGCCGTCCCGCTAGGCAAAACGTGGGCCAATGGGCAACATAACAAGTGTCGTCTCCAAGGTGCCCAAACCCAACGTCCAAAATGGGGAGGAAGTCAAAGTGCTGCCATCCGGAATGCAAAGCCATGAGACCACATCCGAAGTGGCTACCCCCCACCACCACCGTTTCTGGGGCCCAAATGTGGGCAAAATGGCTTCAACCTAGCTCCTGACATATGAGGGGTAGCCGGCGCCCAGTGCAAGAATAACATCAAAAGAGGATACTTAAGCTATGTTGTGTTGGTGGCCCAAATGGGTGAATTAGCTACATAACCAATGCCGTTTAGGGAGTCCCAAGCGCCTCGCACGAGGGGAGCATCAAGAGCGGCCGCTCAATCCTTGACGTCTCGGGGGCCCAAATGTGGGCAAAGTGGCCACACAACGCCTGCCGTCTCGGGAAACCGCAACACATACAACAGGGACCAAAACAAAAGTGACCACCAAACCCATGCCAATTGTAGCCCAAAGGTGGGGTCAGTGGCTACACACCGCCTGCCGTCTCAAAGGTTCCGAACGCCCAACTCAGGGACAACCGGGCTACCCGGGCCCTGTTGTCTCGGACCCCTACCATCTCGAGCGTCCCCAATGCCCATCACCGGGAAAACATCAGGGTTAGGTACCTAACCCCTGCCGTCTCGATTGGCCCAAATGTGGGGAGAAAAGTAGCTACATAATCACCGCCTTCTCAAGCGTCTACAATGCCGAGTGCCGGGACAACATTCGAAATGCCTCCTGAACCAGTGCCATCTCACTACCCCAAATGTAGGGGTAGTGGCCAGATAACCCTAGATGTGTCCAAGGTCCCTAGGGGCCAAGCAAAGCAATAGGGCTAGCTAGGGGGAGTATATGTGCACCGCACGCTACTTTCACGGCACATTCACTTGGAATGGGACCGCTTTTACCCAAGCACAGATGCCCCCTAAAAAGAGCAAACACCTGCCGAAAAAACCTATGTAAACATCCCTCCTTGTTGCCCAATCTGTTACATTCGGACGTCAAAAAAGATAAGATGGCCTCTTCAAAACAACCACCATCCTACTTTAGGATTTACCCTTGTCGAAAGAGCGGAGGAAAAGTATAGTTCTTCAAGCCTAGCCACTACACAACCCTACCATCTTGGCGGTTCCCAACGCCAAGTGCAGGGACAACATTAGAAGGTGCTACTAAAGTCCTGCCGTTTGGGGACTCGACCATGGGCGAGCTGGCTTCATAAACCTTGCCATATCGACAAGCCCCAACGCCCGTCGAGGGGACAACATCCGAAATGGATACTCAATGCGCACCGTCGTGGTGGCCCAAATGTGGGGAAAATGTCTACACAACAGTTGCCACCGTGAGCGTCCCAAACGCCCAGCGTGGGGACAACATCCAAATATACTATTTAATGCCTCCCTTCTGCATGTCCCAAAACATGGGCCAAATGGGTACCCAAACCTTGCAATCCGGGTGATCACCATTGCATATGGCGGAGAAATTATCAGAATGGGGTGGTTAATACAACCTATCTCCGGGAGCCGAATGTAAGCGAAGTGGGTACAAAACCTCTAACATCTGGAGCGTCCCCGATTTCCCACCGTCACGTTCGCTCAAACGGGGGCGAGCTTGCGACCGAAACCCCTACCGTCTACAGATCCACTACCATCTCGGGGATCCCCAACAGCCAGTGCACAGACAAAATCACAAGTGGCTAGTTGACCCATGGCATCTTGGGGGACCCAAAGGTGGGCGAAGTAGCCATTCCAATCTTGAGGGTCCCGACCGCCAAGGAGGAACACAACATCAAAGGTGGCTACCCCCCCCAGCCCACTAGTGGTGCATTGCATTGCCATCCACTTGTCACATTGACGGTGTGACTCCTTCGCCGATGAGTACAAATGGCATCATATTGTGCATGTGTGTGTGTGTGTGTGTGATCGGATGGTTGGGGTTTCACAATAATGGGCTTTGCTTGTGCTAGGCCTTGGGGACCCAGAGACGGCAATGGTTCTTTGTCCGGTTCGCCCACGTTTGGACCTATGGGACGGCAAGAGTTAAGTAACCACTTCTTAAGTTCTCCCCGGGATGGGCATTGGGGACACTGGAACTAGTAGAGGCCGTGTACCCATTTCGCTGACGTTTGGCTTCCGATACAAGAGGGATTACCTAGCCCTTTTAGATGCTTTTCTAGTGATGGGTGTTTGAGAATGCCGAGATTGGAAGGTCGTGTACCCTCTTGGCCCATGTGTGTGCCACTGAGATGGGGGGTGGTGAAAGATGCCATTAGGTGTCGATTAAAGCGACGCACAACAATGGCAAAGAAAGAAGTCATAATCAGCTCATACATACTCATACATGCGTGTGGAAAGGGGGGGGGGGGGCATCCTACAATGACCAATAGACATATCGAATTCAACCCCTCTTTGCAATGATGCAATTTGGTCAACGTTCGAGACTCCGTCATACTGGCAACCAAGCTCACGCATGACGGAGCACATGAGGGATGGCTTACGGCTATTGGGCTTGTCTGCGTACATGTGCAAACGCCCCTGCCACCCGGTCTGTTTCTCCTGTTTGTCCGGTTTGTCCGGTCGGTTTGTGGGTAGTAGAATGAGGATGTTGGCCGGGGCATCACACTTTCTTTTGGGGGGGGTCTTCAAACCACATCTCAATGAAATTTCTTGACTTGAGCACACAAATGACCTCATATTGGACTTCTTGGTCTTGTCAATCCTCGTTGTCCCTCACACCCGTTGCTCCGCGTTCTCTACATTCACCAAAAACTGATTTTTCAGAGGCACAGAGGCACACACATTGGGTGGCAGCAAAAACGTGGATGAAGCACCTGACCTGCAGCGAGGCAACAGGTGTTGTGGTGCGATGAGGGATAACATGGTGTGGTGTGGTGTTATGTGGTGTGGTGACCTACAGTAGAGTGCTGTGGTGGGGCACAGCGGGATGTGGCTGGTGTGGCGTCATTTCATCTGGGCTGGTGTTTCACACCAAAACGTTGGCTTCATTAAGACAATAAAATACTGTCAGCCTTTGCGTGACTAAACCTCTTTGCCTTGTGCTGAAAAGAATAAACGCGAATTGTGAGATAAGTCCAATCCGTGAGATAATATGACCGTTCGCAGGTCATGTTGTTTTGTTTCGCTGTGTAATCTTCTTTGAGGTTGTCGTGTTGTGCTGTGTGCTTTGATATGCTGCGGTGGTGTAGGGTGCCACAGGTTGACATAGTGTGATAGGTGCTGTGTTGTGTCGTTGTGTGGCGTGGCGTGGCGTGGCGTGGCATCGTGTAGTGTGGCGTAGTGTGGTATTGCGGTTTGTGGTGTGGTGAGGTGAAGTGAGGTGAAGTGAGGTGGGGTGAGGTGAGGTGAGGTGAGCGGCACCTGAAGGGCAACCAAAGGCAGTTGAAGAGCAACCGACGGCGGCGGAAGGATAACCGACGGCGCTTGGAGGGTAACCGGCGGTAGTTGGAGGGTGACCGACCATGATTGGATGTCCACGTTTTTTGAAACAAAAAAAAGAAAGTGTTCCTGTGCAGAAATCAAAGCCGAATGCCAAAAGCAAATCGGATTTGGGGGCCGCAGAGTAAATGTTGCCATCGTTTGCCTCCCAGTGCATGGGACTCCGATGCTGCACTGGTCCTGCAATCATTGGTGGCCTCTCTGGGACCCCAGTACACTAATTTGCAGTTTTCATCTTTTGTTTGGCCCCATTTTATGGCAAGTTGCCCCTGTGCCCTGAATATCCACCCAGAAAATGCTTGTGCCCAAACAACATCGGTGCTCCCAGCCACTAATTGCATTTCCACATTTCACTGTTAGAAAACCATATATATCACAGCAGCACAAGAGGAGCCAAAGCAACAGGAGGTGTGTTGATGAACACTGCCTCACTGGAGAAGAAAGCCATCTCATGCTCTGTGGACGTGAGCCTGCTGTGTCTGCTGGGTTTGGCAAGCCGGTGGACACTATCCACGCACACCGTTGTGCCACTGCGAACACCAGTCGGGTGGAGTGTTGAGCATACCATATCTCAAACTGGGGAGCGGGAGGCAATGATTCAGATGTAATCTTGTCTAGACTGCCGTGCTGAACTCGCGCCAAATACAACAGGCAAGAAAGAAGCCCCCAACACACTGGCCATGAGTGGGGTACACTCAGACAAGGATGGGGCTAATAATTGGATACGTTTGAGTACAGAGTGACAGCTAGGCCTAGGCTGGCTTGGTTGAATGGCAGCCTGTCCTTATGGCATATCCCAATGAGTACAGGTCGAAGTCTGGTCTGCTTATTTTTCTGATGAGCTTCCCAGCACAACAAATGTGGGGACGTGGCAGACAACAACAGATTGGCACAAAGGTACCTCTCTAAAGCCTTTTGGCATGTCCTCCACGCCCCCGTGGCTACGGCTGGTTTCGGGGTAGGGCCTCCGTGACAGTGCCGCAACCGCTTGGTTGCGTACTGCTTGCTTGGTGTGTACGACAACCTTCTGCAGTAAATAACAGAGACTAATATATGAAAGGAAACAAGACAAATAGTCTGCTAGTGTTGGTAAAATTTTGCCGATGCTCCAGGGGTGAGCGGTTGAACAACTGCCTGTCCAGAACCGCCAAAAGAAAATGGGGTCAGCAGAATCCGATCCAGCAATTGAGCACATAATGCTCCAGGCAAAGGCTGCCAGCAACCAAATGGGCAGCGTATGCTTGACCATCACCTCACTGAACGCCCCAGAGGCTCCAAAGGACACACCACCGGCAGTGGTACGGTGATTTCAATAACCACCCGGATACCACGCTGCCGGTGCTGTGGGAGGCCCCCGCCCCTTTGTCTGGCAGCAAAGCGCTGCATCAATGCGCTCATCGCTACCGCACTGCACAGACGTATCGGTGAAGACAACCCCAAATACCCCTGCAGGCGAAGCTTTGAGGCAGCAAAGCGCAAATCCGGCATCTGCATTATGCAGACGCAACGGCCAGAGAAAGAGGAGCGTGTGAACCGCTCAAGCTGGCTGTCAGCATTGTGGCTTTTGGTGCCAAAGTACGTGCAGAATGGTAGACTGTGTGCGTGAATTGGATTTGTGCCTCTGGGATGCACTGGGGGCTTGCACCGAGGAAGTGCGCTTTTTCATGCCCTCGGACGACGTTCTCTGGGCGCTGCTGGGATGCTTCGAAGGAGCTGTCACAGGGGCGCTGAGGGATCTCCGAAGCCGCCCTGTCGAGAGAGTGCGGCGACTGAGGGTACCGTACCAAACGGTATAGAAACACATCACAGGCTGGGGAGCCAAATAGGGAGGTACCCGGAAGTAGCCCAGGAGGGAGGAGCCCAGGACCAGCCCGCCATTACGGAGAGCAGGATGGAGGAGCCCGTTGCTGGGCTAATTGTGGGCTCCTACCTGTTGCTGGGCTACCTCTCTGGATGGACAAGAACCGGCATGCACATACACACCCAACTGCAGCAAAAGTGGGGGGCTGTGTCATAAAGGCTGGTTGGGTACCGTGCAGTACATCGGGTGTCCCGTCACATGTCTTTTGTGTGACTTTCTTTAGTTGATCGGCGTTGTTTGCGGGGGCAGGCGCGCGGAGGGGGGGGGGGGCGTGCAATTTGTGTGGGGAGTGGCATGCTTATCCGAGACTTACCGCCGGCATCCGGCTTCAACCTGTACTCAGTGGCAGATCAGCCTCAGAACCCCCCCCCCCCGGCACCCCTGTGTTATGACGCACTCTTTTGACTTTTGTGAAGCCTGCCAGCGCCAGCAGCGGGTTGGACGCCACACGCACAGCACAACAAATTGGGGGGAACCCTCAGGTGGACAAAGAAGGGACGGAGCAGACAACAACAGGGCTGCACAAAGGTATGTCTCGAAGCCTTCTGGCATGTCCTCCACTGCAGTCAGTTGTGTATGGAAACCGAGGGCTTCCCCCCCCCCCCCTCTGTGACCAAACAGGGGTACCCTCATGGGACCCACCGAGCTAGACCATGAATCCGCCCCCGCATGTTGCAAATAAACCCCTGGGGGTTTTGGAGGTGGGTATTGAGGCACGGTAAACACAGAGTGTGGGAGTATTCGAGTGCAGTGCTGCAGTGCGGTGATACAGCAGACATGCAACTTCATGCACGGTCCAGACCTTTGCTTAGACACTGGGGGGGGGGGGTCATTTTGGGGCTGCCTCAGGACTGGCCAACCCACCCACCCATCCAAGCTGGCCCACCCACCCACCCACCCACCCAGAACCCCCCCTACTCCCCCAGTAGGGGGGGGGGGGGGGGTTCTCTCATCCTACATCCCATGTCCATTGCATACTGAAAATTCTATTGCCTTCGGCAGTGCACCTCGAAGAGAGGCTGAGAGTCAGCCAATCAGTCAGTTAGCGAGGCCAGCAGTCAGTCAGACAGAAACACACAGTTTGGGTGTTTTGTCAATAGCAGACTCGGTTCCAAGCAGCGGGGCAAACCTTCGGCCTCAGGGCAAGTTTTGGCCGAGTGGTAATGCAGCCTACCGCAGACTTTTTGGTCGGCGGTTCAAATCCCGGTCGGGCGAGCACCGCGGGGCGGCGCCGCCGACGACAGTCGACCGACCTGGATTCGAACCGCCGACCTAAAACCCTGCCCTACCATTCGACCGGAGTTTGATGTGAGAACAATATGCTTCCCCACTGCTTGGAGCCTTCTGAGCGAAAACTTTTGACCCCCACCCCCACCCCACCCCTCAAAAAAGTGTTATCCAGTTTTCGCGGATAGGGGCCTCAGAATCAAAAAATCCATTGGGGGATTGTCGTATTGGGTAAAATAATGATTTTACAAGGGGTTGGACATCAAATATCATGCCTTGGGATATGCTACGCGAATGACCCCAAAAAAGGGGGGTATACGACGCCCGTGCCTGCACTTGATCTAACAACCTCTCTTTGAGGTGATTTTGACAAAAGGTCAGTGACCTAAAATTCAAAAATGCAGTAACCAGAATGTGAACCTATGCCACTACTTCTGCACTCCAGTATGTAGACCACTGGACCATCTGCCGTCACTGCACCACAGGGATCAAGCACTGTGTAGGGCCTGCCATCTGATTTTTCTTTTCAGAAAAAATGTCTCTGCAACTGGAAACACAAGAAACAGCAACACAACCCACCCACCCACCCACCCACCCACACAAGGTGGGTTTGGCGCAAGGCCTTGATGGTTGGCTCTGTTAGCCTGTGGCGGCGCCTATTGGCCTCTCGCCTTTGAATCTTCTTGAACGGGGGGGGGGGAGTAGGCACGTTGGGACAAATCGCCCAAAACGAAACTAACCCCCCCCACCCACAGGCCACGGACCCTCCCCCCCGTCCAGTGGGACCACCCTTAAGCAAAGGTCTGCCAGGGTCTCGCTAGCTCGCTAGACTAGCCCACTTTTGGCGGCATCTTCGTATGCAGCAGGCATCGCACGTGCATCTGCCTCCACAATGCCACTAGGCTCTTGGGCGAGGCAAGGGCAGGGGCAGTAGCAAATAGAGGTGGTGCCAATTCAGTGGCAGAGATAGGGGGCGTAAAGGGCGGGCGCACACTTTCGTTCTCGATATCTTTCAGGATCCACCGCTGTTTGACCAGCAGCAGTGGGTCGGGGTTACTGAAGTCGAGGGCCGTAATATCTGCTCCGTCCGTAGACCCTGTCCTACAAATCACACCGCTCTCGGCGCTACAACCCTCACTCGCAGCAATTGTGGCAGCAGCGCCTGAGCCACACCAATCCGTCTCATCAGTGCCGTTTTCCTGGCCGGCCAGCCCAGGGAAGCCCTCAGCGCTGGCGGTGCTCGCATTTGCAGTTTGGTCAGTTTGGTCTGCCGCTGTTGCAACGCTCTGCATGGGAGCTGGGCTGGTCTCGGGCTTGGCTGCAGATGGGGGCATACAGCAATCTTCCTGGCGCTTCTGTCGGACGTAGTTGCGGGTCAGGAAAGACACGTGGCCTACACGCACATGCATGCACACGCACACGCACGCAATGGTCTCTTTGCAGGAGCAGACTCACGGGGGGGGCCACGCCTCGCTTTTGTACGCGACCCCCCCCAGCACAACTGGGCTGAAGGCCCCCAAAGGGGGGGAGGGGGGCGCCCGGGTGAGAGGGTTAGCAGAGGTCTCGTCCAGAGTGGCAGAGACTCGGTGGCCTAAGGTGCCTAAGGTGCCTCCCACCCACGCTACAGCGCCTGGGCAGGGAGGGGTGCCACGTGGGCAAGGGAAATGAAAAGAAATTTTTCGGGCGCCTTGGGCGCCACCATATGTATGGCCGGTAGCTATTGACCCTTGGCAACTAAGTGGGCCCGGAGGGCAGGGAGGGGGGGGGGGGGTTGGCACAAGGCCTTGGTGGTTGGGAGGGGGGGGGGGGGAGTCGCGTACCAGAACTGAGGAGACGCCCCCCCCCCCCCCCGTGAGCAGACTCGGAGGAGGGGCTCACGCGCCGCAACAGACAATGCCGTTGCTGAAGGACACAAATTTTAGACGTACCCTCAGCAAACAGGACACACACCCCAACGTCCAAGGCGGAAGGGGAGGGCCAAAGAATTGTGGGGCACTGTGATCTAACATTACAGTTCAGAAACTCATACCATCCCAGAGCAATCTTGAGGAGAGCCAACATTGGCCCATTCCTGTCCCCTGGGTTGTGCCTGGATCACACAGCACAGGTGTGGCCAGCCCACTCTCGACAATTCGGCTGTGGGGTACACTCCACAAGCAACAGCACGCGCAAAATCAGCGCACCACTGGTGTGTGATGCATGGTAATCGGGAACCCCCTGGCCCTATGTCACATCTTTCCACATCAGATGTGAAGAACACCCCCACAAACCCCACAGTCTGAGAACCAAAAACGAAGCCTGTCAGGGGTTGCAGGTGGTGGGTGGTGGTGGGTCTGCAGGACTTGCACCTGCACTGGTATGGGCTGGTGCATGGCTCGGGCCCATCCACCCCACTGTTGACCACCGCGCCGTTGGGGGACGTGAAAACAGGCACAGGTGGCAGGCACTCTAGCGCACCTATATTTTTTGGCGACCGGACAGCCAGGAGGGGAGAGCGTCGCCCCGCTTAATGCACGTGCTCCGGAGGTCTTAGCTCCATCTGCGGTTGCATTATCACAAGGTGCACCTCCCCTCGCGACTCGTGTCCGGCGGTATTCACAAAGCCGTTGTGCTGTCACTCCCAGCGGATCCCGCCCCTCCCTCTTACAAACACACGTACAAGACACACACACACCAAAAACACACTGACGTGCGCACATATGTGTATACGGATACAAGCCCTCGCACATCACTGCTCTACGCCTCGATGGCCCTTGGCAATGGCAGGAGCATGTACCAGGACAGAGAACGATGGAGCAAAGGTCACTGGCATGCGCTGCCCATTCTCCAAAGCGCTGCAAGGCTTGAAAGGCGTAAACGGAGTTGCCACTGCAAAAGCACAGACAAACGCGGCTGGGCTCATGCACGCAATAAGCAGGGCTTATGCTAAGTACCTACCTCCCCAAAACCCACCAGTGAATGAACTGCCAACTGCAGTAACTGTGCTGGTTTCAATCAGCCACAATCAGATTTGCCTGCCACATTTCAACGCAGCCACCGTCATCATAATGCCGCACCATCATTGCTGCCCCTTTCGCAGAGTCGGCAAAGGTCATCAGCAATCCATGCTCTAGTCTCCGGCGTACTGGAGCATGTCTTTGAAATGGTTGTTAGAAATGCAGAAGGGCAGGAAAAACTGCTGACTGTTAACCAACACAGCCCCCCCACCCCCGCCCACCTTAATGCCATTATGGCCCGATAACTGAGCAAGACTGCAAAATAGTGACCAAGACTCTCAAATAGCCGAACCTCAATCAGCCATCAGCGAGCGGCATACACTTCACAACTGTGAGAAATATTGTCCACAGTCCCAAATGACCGTTGATGCCTGGCAACCAATAACTTTGAACAATCCTCCAAAGGCCTCAGCACAGCAATGACCCTCAGCAGCCTTCAAGAATTCGCAGCGACCACCAGCAGTGCTGGCATCAATCATGTCCTACTTCGAGACTGTGCAGGTCTGGGCCCAGACCGGAGCTGCTGCACACCTGAGCTGGTTATACAAATCGATCAATGGCATCAGAAAGGGCCCCATCTGTAGCAATGTCCCATCTGCAGACATGAGGCACGAGGTCAGGGCTGCCTGACTTGGCTTGCACATCCGAGCCCTCAGCTCTGCCGGAGAGGGCCCCCGAAGGCCGTACTGACCAAAGTTTTGAATTTCGCGGAATTCTAATTTTTGCACAGGCCGGTTTGAAATTTTCTTATGCAGTAATTTTGCGCATACAGCCAGAATTCGGAAAAGATAATTTATTTTTGCGATTTTTGGCAAATTTCTATTTTTGCGCAGCTATTTGAACCAAAGATAATTTCTTTTTTTTGCATGTTTTTCGTGCACCTTGCGCAACCAAATTCTTTGCACCTGATGTTGCTCTTCATGAATGGATGCTTTTGAATGCGCCCTGGTATGATGATGATGGTTGCCACTGGTCCGAGGTCCCAATTTCAGCACCTACTAGCCCCTGCTGGCATGGCAGGGATGTTAAATTTTTAGTCTGATGCCTACCAGTAGGTCCAAGACCCCGTGCACCTGCCAGCCTCTGCTGGCATGCTAGGAATTTTAAATTTTTAGTCTGTCAAGCACCATTTGTTGGTGCTCTAATTCCCATTGTTAGTATTGTTTCTTCAGTTTGGGTTGCGTGACCGCCTGTGCCAGGACCTTCTCCACCAACTGGGTCACAATTGTCCGAGCAAACAGGGCAACATCAAAATTGCCACGGGGTCATCCAACAGGCAAAGGGGGGGGGGGATTGCAGTGAGGGAGGGTCCAATCCAATTGCGAAAAATTGCGGGAAAATTGCAGGAAAATGGCGGAAAATTGCGGAAAAATTTCGCTGTTGTAACCAAACCAAACTAACCTCCTGAAGCCTTAAGGAGCAACAATTCTGCACAGGAGCCTCAGAATGTTGAAACAGATCGAATCGTCCACGGGTATCAGAATTACGACGACAAGCAGCCCTCAATATCACCATGAAACTGAAGCATAATTCACTCTTTTTCGGGGGGGCAGGAAAACATTGAAGCTTATTGTTCTGCAACAGTTGTTCGCGGAGGCAAAAGGCACCAACAAGCACGCAAAGTGGAGAGGCCGAAAGCAATTGCGGAAAAATTGCGGAAAATTGTGGAAAATAGCGGAAAATTGCGGGAAAATTGCGAAAAATTGCGAAATTGCATGCATGCACAGCAATCTATTCATGTGGGTGCGCGGTCTATTGCACAGCCCATGCCTAGCTGTCGGGGACTGTTTCACTGGCACACGATAAAAGTTCAAGCAAATCAACTAAGGGTTGGTGTTCTTTGACGCGGTTGTTTCGTTAACAAAGCTGTTACAGTACAGTACTCACACACACACACATGCACCATGACCACAAACACAGTATAACCAGCAAAGGCTCCCGGGGTTGCACTGTTTGTCTGAGTGAAAATGCCACTAGGCGCCCCATGCCGCCACCGCGCATGCCCCCCGCAACCTGGCGCATTGCCCGGCCATCGTGGCGTGCAAACTGCACGGGTCAGTACCAAGCGCCCCAAGCCTGTAGCTGGCAGACCCGGGGCAGCTGCATGAGCAAGCACGTCTCCATGGAGCACTCTGCTCTGTGCACCTGTGGGGGCAACTTTCCGCCACATCCAGACGCGGGGAAGCCATGCCACGAAAAGAGGGTCGAATCCGACATCCGCCAATCATTTCCCAAAACTCTTCCAGGGCCAACAGAATAATTTTGGAAGAAGTCGAATTTTCGAAAATTTTCAGATGCCATTTGACAATGTAAACAACTGCAATTTTGGGGCTTTTTTAGCGGGCCCATGGCCTGGGCGACATCGGACCAGTGGCCACTACAGGCCCCAAGGGTGCTCAAGTACCCGTATTGTCACCAAATGATCACCCATACACATCCCAGGGCCGACAAAAGGGTTTGAGAAAGAGTCGAATTTTGGAAAATTCTATTGCCCCCAAAATAATGATTTTACACGGGGTTGGACATCTAATATAACCCACTGATATAACCCACTGGGGTATGCTACGAAAATAACCCAAAAATAGGGTATGGTGCCCGTGCTTGCGCTTGATCTAACCACGTCTCTTCGAGGTGATTGGCACATTTTCCAGGTAGTGTTCCGGTAAATTTCCCGAACCAGGATAGTCTGAGCCCTGTTGTGTTGTATTGCAGAGCCTTCCATATTGGGAATTCATGAGAGTGACAGGTCCCTGATCCAATGGCCAGGTGGTACTGAAAACACATGCAAACATAAAGCAGTGGGCGAAAATAGAACTGTTGCTGTGAATCTTCTGGGGAGTCGCTGAGAACTGCGGTTCAAATCCAATGAAACTTCACAACTGGGTCTCTTCCCTGGGCATTCAACAACAAATGCCCCTCGATTTCCAAGAAATTCCATCTCAAATAGCATGTTATCAACTCATGACCATGAAACTTGCCACCAGCCTACAGACACACACAAATTATCACACACATGATTGGTTGGGGTTGGCTGATGCCCACCAAATTATACATTCGATCCGGGAGGGCCTGGCCCTAGGCTGAGAGAGAAACAAACGCACCGCGCATTGCACCATGCACTCATTTTTGGTTTGTGTTTTACGCATTTTTGGCAGATTTCAGGTTGGCAGGACGCAGTGGCCTAAGGGGTTAGCATACAACAATGGAGGCCTCCACTCGACCTCCTCACCAATGTCATGGTGCTTGTAACTGCCCACAACCCCTACCGTTTGGGAGGGGGGGGGGGTTGACCACAAAAAGACCTCAGCACGGCCCGCACCGAAGAGGGTGCCCCACAGGGTGCCCAAGCCTGCGCAACATTTGTCTTGACACGTTTCGCGGTTCGAGCCTCATGGGTTGCTCATTCCTGTAAGGTGGCCCTTAGTTGGAGTCCTCCTCCTTGTTCTCTTCACCCTCCTCCTCAGCACAAGTAAGGGATGTGCCCCATGTGGATGACGAATCCGACGATTCCAAATCCGAGTCCTGGTGCCTGGTTGCCTTTGGCTGGTCGAAGATCTCGTGCGGGAAATGATCACAACCCCACACCCATCATCGTCAGAGGTGACGGTCTCCGGGTGTGCCCCCCCTTGCTGAAGGAGGTGGGTGATCGCAAATTCTATTGCCTTCGGCAAGGCACCTCAGTCAGCCAAGTCAACCAGGCAAGCAGTCAGGCAAGCAGTCAGTCAGGCAAGCAGGTAGGAAGACAGGCAGGCAGAAATACATAGTTTGGCTTTTTTTCAGTTACGGACTATGATTACAAACATTGGGGAACCCCTTGTGTGCAGGAGCAATGAGTCGTTGAGTGGTCAAACACTCGGCAAACAAACCGCCTAGCGTCGGTGCAGATCCCGGCCGGCGCGACTGGCTGATCGCCGGCTCAGCCGATTGGACCCCTCAGCCCTTTTTCATACTCAACCCTGGTTCAAATCCTTCTACCCACAAACTTTTGACCCCCCCCCTGACTACCCCCCCCCCCCCCCAAAAGAAATGGTATGCAATTTCAGGGGGATAGAGGCCTCAAAATCAAAAATCCATTGGGGATTGTTTTGTTGGGCAAAATAATGATTTCATATGGAGCTCACCTTCATATGGGGTTGGACATCCAATATCATGCCTTGGGGTATGCTACGCAAATGACCCTCAAAAAGAGGGGGGGGGTTGTGTATGGCCCCCGCACCTGCGCTTGATCTACTAACCTCTCTTCGAGGTGATTTTCGATCCCGCTGCCCTCCCAGAAGCTCTACTTATGCTTGTGGGAGAGTGGTGTTTGCAGCCCGCAGTGACTAAATGAAAAAATGGTGCGTTCATAAAACAACGCGCACCAAACCATGCGCACCGCGGGCGCACCACGCATTGCACCGCGCGTTTGTTTCTCTCTGACACAAGGCATATCCACACTAAAAAAAAAAGCCCGGGAAGGCTGGTTATAATCAGCAGCACCCTGTGTGCACTGGGGGAATTTGGACTTTCGAGTTGCAAAGAGCCCCACCGAAATCGGCATCCGGCTGGGGCGGGGAAATTGGGGGATAGGGGGGCAACACCGGCTTTGGCAGGGCAGGTAGGGGGGTAGATTCATCAAACAAGCAGCTTCTCATCAGATTATTTTGCGTGGACCCAGATGAAGCATGCAGGAGACACGGTCATATGCCCTGAAGCACAAAGCCCACTGCCCAATTGGGGGTTGGTTCTGGTTGGGTCCTGTCCATTGAGCCCTTTCTGAGGGGTCGCCCGGAAGGGAATCTACCAACCTGTCCCCTGTGTTTTGAGCAACGGCACGCAGTACGCACATGCCTCTGTAGTGGTGGCTGCACGGTCATGCTGTGGGCGCCGCGATGAAGAAAGAGTTGTCTGTGCAGAAGCTGGCAAAGATCCCCCAGCGCGCGATCCGGCACATCATGCCCAGTGTCGGGGATTTGGTGCTGACCGACCGCCACCGGTACGCTCCAGGGGACGTGATGTGGGTGCGGTACTCCCTCGACAAGGCCAACTGGCAGTCGGTGCAGCACGGCACACGGGAGGTCGTGACTTCGGATAAAAAGACGGCCAAGCTGCCACTCAAGCATGGTGACACAGGCCGGTCGCCGCTGGTTGCCGCCGTGCCCTCACAGCTCGAGCAGGTGGCACCCCATAGCCCACACACTGGACCACTGGGCTCTACAGGCCTGTGGTAAAGCAGCAATCTCGGCCAGATGCACGTCCGAAGCAGGCCTCGCAAAGAAAGGTGGGGGGGGGGGGGGCACCCTAACCTCCACCCACGCAAGCTGACCCCCACGAACCCCTCCCTCTTATATTCAGTGGTGGTGGGTGGGGCGGTTCTGGCCATACATTTCAGGAATTGCTGTTGGTGCTGTGGCATCCCAGCCCCACTATGCACATCTCCCAGTCCAATCCCCCAACCCATGCCGCGCACAATGCTACTGTACACGCCAAAGAATATACAATCCCACCGGTATTGGTTCACTTCTGCTGCTTCTTGGTTAGCCCTCGAGGTTGTTCGTTACACTGAGCGATCCTTTCCCTTCCCTTCCTTTCATGGCCTGGCTTCTTTTATTTGGGGGGGGATCTGGTGTTGTTGGGGTTTTGTTCTTTTCTGGTTTTTCTCTTTTTAGTGGATTTTCGTGTTGTTCTCGGTTGCAGTAGATTGTATGATGGTGATCCCTGCCTTCCCTATGCCTCCTCTTAGTCCCTATTCTGTAGCTTTGTTGCTGCTGTTGTTGCTGTGCTGCTGCGGAAACTGCTTAACCGGTTGTTTGTTGTTGTTACTGTTGTGTTGCTGCTGCACTGGCTTGGCCTGGAAGATTGAGGGGACGCATGGTTTTATGCTAATTACTCTTCCAGTGCTCCCACTTTGCCGTGTCTGCATTGCAAACAGTAGCGCCAAAGCCACAAACAACCATCCCAGCAATGAGGTGCTGTCTGCATGTAACAGGGGGGAAACAAAAACAACTCCTGAGTTCACATGCTCACGTTTGGAATTTTCACCAAGAGGGCCAAGCGTAGCCAGACCAAAAGCATCCAAGAAAATGGTGACCTCCAGCTTGTTAGCACAATTCAAAGACGATAAGCTCAGCAACCGCAACCAGGGGAGGGGGGGGTCGAAGAAGGCTGGTAGGTTCACAGTGCAAAGGGTTTTCAGTGCCATGTCTTTTATATGACCTCTTGGTTGGTCAAGATCGGTTCTAGGGGAGCATGGAGCGGGGGAAGAGCGGGGTTGGGGGCAAAGAAATGGTGGTAAAAAAGCTATTGATCACTCATGAGGTGAAAAAGAAAACAGGCAGTCCTGGCAGCTGAAGTACAAATGCAGGTGACACAGTGCATCACAAAATAAAGGAAAGTAAATTCGGTCGTAGAGCTCCCACTTGCTGTTATTAGTGTCTCACCAAGTGGTACTTGTGCTGCTGCCTCCCTGCTTGTTGAGCAACATTGGGCTTGTGCAAGGGGAGCGGAGGTACCAATGAGCTGTCAGGTTGATGTGGGCCCTATTGTTACATGGCTGCTCTGTATGGGCGCACATTTGCGGGGGGTCCAAGTCCCCTATTACACGCCCCCTCGACTGTAGCCAACAGCTGTATCGAGTCGCATGTTCAACCCATCCAATGAGTTGAGATTGAATCCCGGTGCACCAAAGGAGCATCTTCCGCTCATACCACTCATCTAGCCACGCTGTGGTCTAGGGGAGGGTGGGGAGGGTTGCGCACGAAACCTGAGTGTGTTGTTGTGTGCAGCTGGCGGTGCCAATTGTCCGATCGCCACTTACCACTGCCCGCTCCTTGAACCCTTTGGGGGCGTCTTTGCATGCGTAGGCACTACACGACACTTTTAGAGCAGGTTCCCCCATAAGAGCCCCTGGGCATACCCCTTCCAAACGCCCTTAAAATTAGGTGATCCAAACTACCCTTGCTCAAGACAGTTGCAAGCTACCTTCATTTCACATAAGACATCACGCACAATGGGATTGCCACCCCGGGTATCACACCCTCAACAACACACATCCTTTTTTCTGTTCAATTATCAACTAAGTACAATCTCAAAATGAGCAACTTGTGTGCACAACATGACACAGTTGCAGAATTAAAGCACTGTCACGCTGTCACATGTATGTGTGTCAAAGCAATCTGTGCAATATTGTAGCTAACACTTGTCACACATGCACATCTTGTCAGTGTCAAACTTGGTGCAACAAAGGGCACACACATCCCCATCGTCACCCACAAGATGCTCATTATCATTGTCCTCCGGTCACCCACAACATCCTCATTAGCATTGTCCTCCTGTGTAGGTGTGGCCCATACATGTGTAGGTACATGTTCCCATTGACCATATGGAGGGTACCGTACTTGTCTTCAAATCAAAAATTGTTGCAAGTGCAAGAGCACACACACTTACTCATGAAACTCGGTATCACATCCCCTCATATGTTCCCTACAGTGCCCCAATGCCACATACATGCCCTACAAAAACCACGAACATTGTGAAATTCCTTTTGCCGCTCGGTCAAAATCTTTCAACCGAAAAATGGCCCGCCCGCTTGCCTGCCCGCGAGGCGGTCCATGTAGCACCCGGTCAACAGCCTTGAAGCATGGACAATGCTCCAATCTAGTGGTGCATACGCGTCTGTTGATGGTGCTTGCCAACCCTCCAAACGTGTGGGGGCGGCGCACCTCGAGCTGTCATAGTGCCGCGTGCCTGAGGTTATCCCAAATGCGGTGCAGATTGCAATCCTCCGCCACCAAGTTGAACTTCTTGTGCTGGCATGGCACTACCCAACGCCACCAACAGCCTCCCAGTGCCGCCCACCCCGGTGACCCGGCTAACTTGAGCCTGCCCGCAGAGCCGTGTAGCAGCACAGACGTTCCGCATTCTGGGATGGCTTACAGCATGACTCGCGTTGCCCCGGGCACCCGCGCAACCAGCCAAATTAGCTGCTCATACCTGACACGCATGACTGGCGACGACGTCATGTGCCCCGGAGACAAAAGACAGTAGACTAAGTCCTTTGCCCTAGTTGGCCACGTGGGTCCCCAAATGGTGTGAGACGTCTGCGTCTCTGGGCGGACCAGGTCCAAGTTTGATTTCTCCGCTAGTCCCACACCTCGGATTGCCACCGCCATCACAACGAACCCACCACTAGGGAGCAGCGCCGGAAAGTCACAAGTTGCGGCATGCGGGTCAAGACACCGGACCCCTCTCTGTGCACGACTTCCGCAATTGCCCCGTGCCTCGTACCGGCTGCACTGAATGCCGAAACCTAGCCAGTGAAATTCTTCCGCCGGCGGTATCCAGGCACCCACCATTCACCTGGGCTGCCGAGCAGCTTGAAGGCCCACTACAGCTGCCGATATATCCCTTGTAGAGCGTGTTGCACCCCGCGGCAAAACCCCATCCTAGAGCAAGCCGCAAACACGATGCCTTGTGGCATTGGGTCAAAGCCCTTCAAGTAGTGCAAGCCCATGCCGGCCAACCGCCATCCTTTCAAGCGGCCTAGCTCAAGCAGTAGCTGTGTGACCGCTGCCCCGTCTGCCGCATGGCGGGCCGGCCTGAAGCCAAAGGCTAGGGGGTGCGCCCACCGCTCCCGCCGCTCCAAGACTTCCTAGAGGTGGGCCAAAGGGATGTGCTTGTCAGCACTAGGGCCGGATGGGTAGTCCATGAAGGATATGAGGTCCATGCCCCTGGCCCTCCTCGCCATGGTGGCCAACATTCTGCACATGGTCGAGCAAACCGGACACTGGCCCATAGTGCTGGTGCGTGGGTGCACTGCGTTGGTGCCCAAAGAGGGGCCGCCGGGTCACTCAGCAACCCGTGACAATCCTGTCGGTCGTTTCCGCAGCAACTACTCTCCCATGAAGGGGTGGCTGACCATTGCGCACACACTACACTAAGGTGTCACCAAAAAAAATAGGGGAAGCAGGTATTATGATCGCAAGGTGATAATCTTTTGGACCACCAACTCCGAAGCGCAGAGAAATGAATTTACTCGTCATTGGGTGATTCTAAAAGCCTGCAGTTGCAGGCATTCAAAACTTTACACTGTGTGTGCACTGTGTGAATAGCTTTCCCTCTGCTTTGACCCTTTTTTGGGGGGGGGGGGGGCTTGGGAGCGGACCTTGAAGAGAGAGATCTAATTGGTGTCCGTGGGGATGCAAGATCAACCTTCTCCAAGCGTGTGCTGTGAACATGCTCATGGTGCACAGGTTGGTGTCCTGATGCCCATGCAAATTGCATGTGAGCATGTTGGGGCCCAGAAGGTGAGGGATCAACAACAGTCCCCCCCACGGATCAACAACACTTTGTCTTGTTTGGAGAGGCTGTTACCCATTGACGAGGGGGAAGATAAAAATTTGAGGAATAGCACTCAAAGCACTACTTCCTCCTCCTGAGACCTCCAATTTCGCTGGCAAGTGCTAGTGGAGAGGGGGGCTGACACATGAAGAAAGGGGTGCATTCAGGTTGGCTGAACACCGCATTCATGAGTGCCTCCCACTGGAACCAAGCCAGCTTGTGCAGCCCCCTTGCACAGTCCCCCAAGATGGAAAGACCTGTCACTGCATATTCTTGCCAAAAAGTGTTGCATTTAATTTTGGATGTGTTTTGAGGTTCCCACAAATTCTGATGGAGTCATCTTCTGTGCCTACATGTTTTAGTATATGTGCCATGTTGTTCCTACCCTGTGTTGTCTCCCTTATGCAGATACATCATGCATTCTGAATGTCATGTTGTTTTGTACACTCTCTGGTGCCTGGGCCAAAAGTTTATGCCGGGTTCGTCACAGGATGGTAACAGGCCGGGAAGAAGTGATAATGGGGTGGTCACAAGTGGTAACAGGGTGGTAATGAGGTGGCAACAGGGTGGAAACAGGGTGGAAATGAGTCAAGGATCCCACCCACAAGGGTATACAAGGGTATATAAGGGGAGCATTTTTGTGCCAGGCTGCACCAGAGATCAAAAGGTCAACACTACAAAAGGCCTCAGCATCACCCTTAGATTATCGCAGGGCGAATACTTACCAAAAACTCCCAGCATCTAGTGCTCAAGGGTCATTGAGGTTGCCCCCAATACACACCACCAAAGCACCAACAGTGACGGTAAAAAAAACACGCAGCGCTGTTGTTTTGCACAGAACTGCTGCCCATGCCCTACAGCCAGGCCAGCCAGGCTTCACTCAGGACATTGCACACTACAACCGACAGTTTGGAGGTGGTAATGTCCACAAACTTCAGCAGCCTGGACGTGCAGCAGAGCATTACAGCGGGCAAACCAAGCCACAACACATAATGACCACACTTCTGTCTTTGCCAATCCAAACGTGCAACAGCAAAAACCATCAGTCAAAATTGACGGAAACAACATACAGTGTTGTTTGGACAGGTCATTGGCTGCGCAGCGGGGGCCATAGAAAGAACAATGCAACAATAGGGCCTGCTGAACGAACATGGGCAGTGGGTCGACGCTCTGGTGGCTGTTGGAGGCAATCTTCAAAGGCACCGCAGTGCTGAGACAGGGGGTGCATCCGCGCTGAAGAAAGCCCCAGCCCCACCCACGGCGGTTGTGCATGTGCAGGAGCGTTGTGGCGCGTCCACCGATGCATGCGGCCGCAGAGGAATAGTGCATATGCATCCGGGAGAGCACACTTTGTGGTGAATGTCATGAAAAATATGTAAAACCGATTGACCTGCACACTTGTGGGGACAAATTTTTCATTAAGCACAGTAAATGCCACGATTTGAATCAGCACTTTTGGGGTGTTATGTGCTCTACAGGGATGTTTTTTAAGGGTTCATTTGGCTAGTAGGGTGGGAATTTTCTAGGTCTGATTGAGGGCTTCTCTCAGGGATGCTAAATCTGGCGCTAAGGTCAAAGACAGTCACACACAAGCAGCATGCCGGCTGTGCGCTAGGCAAACACTCCCCGTGTGTCTACCCTCGATATATCCTTGAAATGTCGCACACAAGATGAATCATTTTGAGTCACATATACCATCCCCCGCCGCAAAGCTGCAACACAAGAACAGGGTGAATTAGGACTATTCATTAGCTTGTAGTCTTGAGAGTGACAGTGACGGCAAACAATGACACTTCTGCAAATGCCCACAACAGTGGCGGTCAGAGCGTCACCTGATGACTGTGTGTACAAAAGAGCCACCAGATTGAATAAAAAAGAGGTTTCCAATAAAAAAGAGGTTTCCATCTGTGTAGTGGAGGTATTAGGCAGCACACAAAGCCAAAATAAACCTGGATTTGCAGATTCGGAGACAAACAGCATAGTGGTAACGGTAAGTGAGAGGGAGCCCCACAATAAGACTATAAATTGTGGGTTTCTTGCAGGAGAGAGGGAGCACCATGAACCATGGTACCAAAAAGTGCGGTGCGAACAGCTCCGGTCTGCTGGGCAAGCGCCCACTGAACAATGGGGGCGGAGGGGGAACGGACGAGGCAAGACTGCAGTGTGTGGGGTACCAATGGAGCGTATTCATGGGTGGTGATTCAAACGTCGCCTTAAGGAAAGTATACGTAGTACAGCATTTGAAAAAAGATTCAATTCTGTAGTAGAGTGGGCTTAAGAGCCTGGTCGTTTGCTTGCCTTTCCGGCGATTCGCGTGAGGGCGTGAGGGCACATGGTGCAATTATGATACACAGGAGGTTCCCCAAAGGGTTACCTCGGTTTTATTGGTTCGTCGATGTTAGATTTGCACGCTGTGCCCCCAGAGCTCTGGGGGCCTTTCCAGCGATCGGTGACGACAGCCAAATCAATAGTGGGCGCACCCAGGGCACGTTTGTGGGCGGAATCGTCGGCGGGGGGGTGTTGCTGGGAGTGAAAGCTCTCACGGCCTGTGGGACGTTCATTGGTCAGATGTGCAACTGGTAATCAATTATTACCGGAACAAAGACTTGAGTGAGCGAAGACAGGTACATGGTGCAGTAAGGCTGCTTCGGCAAAATGCGAAGATGATGCCTGGATTCAATTCAATTTCAGTCATTCCATGTCCCCCACGCGCTCCAACAGGATGTAACTGCGGGTGAGTACAATGCACCGCCGCCACGCTTTCACAACGAACGGCAAATTTGCCGAATCATCACTCCTGTCCGGACAAGGCTGTTGTCTACCACCTGCCACCACCCCCACAGCGGATACTAGATCCGAGTGACAGGATTTCCAAGAAATCACCTGACTGCCCCGTGCATGGGTGGGGTGGTGACCGAACATTTGAGATGGCAATCCCATAGCCGAAGTGGGTGGGGTAATGACTGAATTTCAGAGCGCCGGAGTCATTCCCACCGGCACCTCCCCACTGCTTTCCAAGATGGGGAGAGTGGGGCCCTGTCACGCAACGAGTCCACAGGGACCAAAAGAATTCAATCAAAAATGGAAATCAACATTGGATGGGCATTTTCGGAATCAGCGCGTCCAGGCGAGTTTGAAAGGTCGTCATTTGCCACGCTTTGGATAAGTTTTCCCAAAAAAAGTGCCGCAAAAAAAATGGCTCTTCGCAGAATCCAGCCCTCTCTGCCCCAGTCCACTTTGGCCCACAACACCTCAGCCCGATTCTACCAAACATTTTGATAGCAACTCAAGGTCCAACTGACTGGGTGGCGGGCTGCAGGGGCGGTAGGGTGGAACTCGTCATCTCCTCTAATCGCTGTCAGGGGCGAATGGATGGGTTAGACTGAAACCGAACACTGTCTTCTGGAACCCTGAGGCCAACCGGACACAGAAATCAACGCTGAAGTGCAAATATTCATCGTTCCTCATCCCCCACATCATTTGTTCCACTTGATATGAAATCCCGTGATCGCCGTACGTGGACACACTCACAGCACATTGCAAGGCTCGGCTGAGGTACATAGAGGACGTGGGGCAGAATCCCGCGTCGAAATCTTTAAAGAGCTCGAGGTCACCGTGTTGGAAATCCCTATTCAAAAACCGGGCGAAGAAAGTGGAGGGAGCATCCGGCTCTTGGAAGGGCGCGGCCGGCACGATCCGAAAAACGCCATTGTCATTATCGTCGTTCATTTTGCAGGTTTTCCCCAAATGCAGGTGCACTTCGACCTGGCGGTTGCTACCACAGTTGTACCAATGGTCCCGGGGCGCATCGAATCCGGCCCGGATACAGCGGTACACCATTGCATTGGTGTGGAGCTCTTCAAGCAAAACATCCAACAGAACGTCAAGTTCAGGTTGGAATTTTGCGAACCGAATGCGCTGCGCCTGTTCGCATCGCGCTCGAAAACCGTTGGCCCCGCCCGTTGTGTCAGCCCCGTTGTCCTGCAAGCGTGAATCTGCGAGGGCCTGAGTGAGGGAGGTCAGGCGAAGAAAGTCCGCCTCATCTACCAGCGCCTGTCGCTGCGCTTTGCTCAGCACCGGCAGTCGCACTCGGGGCAGGGCCCGCAGGAAGTTGAGCACCACCGCAAAGACCGCAGGGTCCCGGTCGAGAAAGATGCAGCCGTCCTTGTCCCGTGTCAGACTGTGGCGGCCACTGAACATAATCCCCAGCAACGACTCGGGCTCCTGCGTGAGAGTCAGTGAGCTCGTCGTCATATGGACGCCTCCAACGTTGAGCTCCACTATGGCCGCAGCTTTGAGCTCCACATCGCGCACAGCCGCGGCTTCGGCGGCGGCCTTGCGCTCACGATCGGCTACGGCACGTTCCCGTTGGTCGAGGGTCGCTTGGACAGCAGCCATGCTGTTGGCTACTTCCGCTTGCATCTGCTCCCGTTCAGCGACCAGCTGCGCTTCAAGGGCCTGTTTTTCTTCTTCAAGCTCCTCCTCGCGTTGCTGGAGGCTTCTCTCCCGGGCATCGAGCTTCTCCTTCGCGGTGTTGAGGAGGGCAGTGGTATCTAGCATCTCCATTTGATTTCACGCAGAAAAAAAGTAGAAATTCACTAGGTGTTGTGAGGAGGGAGTGTTTGGCTCGAACCCCCCACCCCCACCCGCCAAGGCCCGGAGCTCCACGTGGAACGTAAGGTCTATGAATCAGTTATGAGAACTGCCGAACATTGATGCATGCGCACACTAGACGTGCACATGTGGAGCACTTCTGACCCGCCTGCGACCCGCCAGTTCCTGGAGCAAATTTCACCCAACCCTGAAGAAGCCGCTCATGGTGATGTCGCGTGCCGCTGGTTGTGCCTCGCACTTGCCCCAGACTGCCACAAACGGCTTTCCCAACTTTTGGGTGACATGCAATGATTTGGTTGGCTGGGCCCCTGTTGGGCACCCTCCACCCAATGTGCTGTTCTTCGCGCACTGTTGGAAGCCATTGCGGCATATTGCCGGCCTCTTCCACAGGGTGGAGCCTGACCCCCCGCCCCCTGAAGCACACCGCCTATGGAGGGAAAGGGTCCAAGGGAACGGCAGCGAATGGCGATCGGCCAGTAGTCGCCGCCAGCTGCAGACGAGAACAACACACCATGGCGTCATGCCAAACCCCCCCCCAAAGGACCGCACATGCATGTTTTTGCTGATGCTGCCCCTTTTGCTCACAGCCCAAACAGGTTGTTGTTGGTCCGTGGGCCGTTTCGGGGCAGGGGTTCGCGGCATGTCTAGTTTTTTTGTTCATCGTTCTTTGTTGTTTTGGCGCTTGTCAACCACCGTATGCTCTGTGGGTCGTGAGAAGCTTTTTGGACGCTCTTTGGACAACAAATGATGCACCTTCTTCTTCTTTTTTTTTTTGACGTTGCCGTAGTATACTAATCGAAGGCGAATGCCAAGATGCTCAACATATTGGGACAGGGAACGGCACTGAAGAGGCCGACAAAGTGGCCAAAGAGGGAGACAATATTCTGATGTCTATGCTCTCATTAAATTCTGTCATGAGGTACAAACGGGGCGTGATCCGGCACAGATACCAATGCCTACAGTGGCGAGGGCTGGTATTAAAAAAGGCTAAAAAGGAGCCCTTAAAGCTAAGCAGAAGGGGTAACACCCCCGTGGGCTGCACTTGCAGAGGTATGGTAAGGTGCGCAAGAACGTTGATGATGTGTCAGAAGTGAGTGGCGGCCCCTCTAAGCAACAACCAAGAATGTTGCGCCACCTGACCTGACCACGGGGTTGTGAAACAGTGTGGTGAGCTAGAAAGTGCTGCTTTACCAAATCGTGATCGGGAGGGGGGGTGCCTGCGGACCCTAGTTGTAGGGACACGTGAGGTGCGTGTTGATGGATAGACTACCCTTGCATAGTGACTCTTTGCCAGAAGAATACCCAACACGCAAGGCCGCAAAGGTTTCCATTTCGCAACGGCGCTTACCCTCCGTACCTGAAATGACCACCTGTATTTTTGCTCCTCGAAGAACCTCGAAGTACGTCGAAGCGACCTCGAAGCCACCTCGAAGCCACCTCGAAGCCACCTCGAAGCCACCTAGAAGCACCTCGAAGTGTTTCGAGGTGCACCTCGAAGTGGGTTAGAATCAATGTAGGTGGTCACTTTCGATACGCAGGGTTGCTATGCCCATTGTTGGTACAAAACCATGTTTTCCGCTCCATAACGAACATGACAACATTGCAAAAGCACTTTGAGAAGCGCTTGTAAATAGTTGAGCTTCAGGTTCAGCTGCAGCCCCAGGCTCGAGCAAGCAGCACAATAGGGGTCACTTGCAACAATTGGTGCAGATTCTCCCTACCAAAAACGGGTGTTAAAGTAGGGTCGCCACGCAGGGTATCTCACTTGTTGTGCCCTTCTTGAAAAAGGCACCCCCGTCACCCCGCCTTTTGGTGCACTCAACAAGTCCTTGGCCATCAACCACCACAAGGTACCGGCCCGGACGGGACTAAAACTCGCCACACATGGTTGACTAGCTTGGCGATTGGCTTCCCTTCCCCCACAACACCCTGCAGGGTTTCAGGGCGTGTAGTAGTGTGGGGTATCCACCACCGTTTGCCCGACGTGCACCCTGGATCACACGCACAAGATTGGGAGCGAGTACACACACAACTACTCCAATAGGCAAACAAGCACCACTCCAATAGGCAAACAAGCACCAACTCCTCAGCTGAAGTTGAAGAGCCCCATACCACCGCCTGCACGTGCCCGTGAGTGCCCACAACTTCAAGCATCCACACAATCCCCTAGGTTGAAGAATGTTGACCAATCTTGTTGAGCAAACAAAGCACACAGAAGGCAAATTGTATATTGCCACAAAGACCAATCACGTTGTGTGGCTTTATGTGGGAGGCGATCCACGGAGCGCTAATCCGCGGGGGTCCAGACCCCCGCCCCAATTTTGAGCCGTGGTTCACGGATCACCTACCCCATAATCCCTCGTCCTCCACCAATCCTCATCGGCAATCAGCAACCATTGCCAACGCAATTACCAATGGGGCAGGCTATGCCATGGAACAAACTAAGGTGCACCGAAAAAAGTGGACATGCAAGCGGAAGCAAACGAATGAAAAAAAGAATGAAAAAAATTTTGTTGAAAGCGCACCCGGTGATGTAGTGCAGACATGCAAGCACAAGCAAACAAAGCAACCACAAATAAATTTTCAAAAAAAAGTTTAAAGCGCATCCAAAGCGTTATGTAGTGAAGGGGGGGGGTTTCGATGGTAGTTATCCAAAGTGATCCAAAGTGATTCGTGGTCCACTTCCGCATATCACCACTTTGGATCACCTTCAACAAGTGTAACTGCAATGACCGCACACGCACTAAAACCGAATGAACCATTCTTCACTGAGGCACAGTCAGCCCCCCTCCCCTCATTCAACACCTTGAATTATGCTTTTTCAAACATGGCTGTTTTTACCACTACCCTTGAAAAGTCTTTCCAACATCCTCAACCGATGTGACTATCAGGTCAAACGAAACCCCACTCAATGCCCTGAGCAACCTACTTCCGGGGCAACCAATTGTTTGTGGCAAGTGTTTCACCCCACTCTTCCATCCAAAAAGGGACGTAAGGAAAAGACTCATCTCGATCCTTGCTTCTCGGTCTTCGCTCCTTCATGCAGCACCTTGCAATCCTTTTCAACAAATACCCGACCCAACGCCACAATCACATCAAGCGGTGAGCTCCCAAATCCTTTAGCTAATGCAAGATATTTATTCGCCAAAACCGTGCCTTGCTCCCGCATGAGGCTTGCTTGACGAGACAAATATCAGACCGTGACATTGTTTGGGTGATCTTGTTGTTCTACCATCGTGCCTCGTGACGTGACGTAATTGCCTCGGAGTACTCGTCCAAATGATAATGTACAAAGTGACGTACAACATCTTTGTGGCCGCAAAGAAATTAGTCGAATTCTTATTCTTGGCTTGAAATTGGAAGCTATGCAATGAGTAAGAGTAGATGCGACCGATTCTTTGTTCAAGGACTCCCTATGGGCATGTCATCAGCATTGGTTGAGCAGTAGGCACAAGCCCACGAATTGATGTACAGGGATACAAATTTGCCACATGGTAACAATTTGGGTGAACATTTCACAATTCGTCAACTTGCTTGTAAAATAATCTAATTCCATACTGTGACTTTGTGATCCAAAAACACACTAGTCACAAAGGGGGTTGTCTCAAGGGCGAGATTTCCAATATACAAAAAGGCGAGGAGAGTTGGGGAGCCCGTTCATGAAGCCACCATGACAAAGCCCCAACCGCTACCTTCATGACTTTGGGGGTTGCATGCACGGCCATTTTGCCATACCCCACGGGCACATATCTTGACTTGCTCTCTAGTTGGCCCTCCCATGGTCGCCAACCGTGGAACGAAGCCTAAGTTATGCTCGTATGTGGATGCAAATGCTACTCTATCACGAAACATTCGACTCAACACGTGCCATACAGCCTTGGAGCCCCTGGGCTGGTGTGACCCAACAGCCACCAAGGTAGAAGGCGGTGTGGTTCTTGGAGTATCTCCATGACCCAGTACCCACCACCCGTTCTAGAAGAGCGGGTAAAAACACCTATTGACGTACCCAATCGGCAAGCTGGGGGATTACAAGGGAATTGCCCACTTACTTGGGTTGACGGAGGCTGTGATAAGAATCACATGGAACGAAGAGAAGAGAGAAGAGTAACATATCTTTTGTACATGTTGGCTCGTATTCTGGTATCTAGGAGCATTGATTACCACCTTGCGGTAAAAACCACATGCGGAATCCGTTTGTTGTACCTTGTCATGCACACCGTGTACCTGACACTCCGTACTGCACACCTATTGCACTTTGGACATTTGACACATGGGGAGTCACATGGGGAGAAGAGATTGTGTTAATAAGATCGTTGGTGATCTCGATCAGATATGTGGATCTCAAGGACGAGATTTCCAAGATACAAAAAGGCTATGAGAGTTGGGGAGCCTGTTCATGAAGCCACCGTGACAAAGCCCCAATTGCAACTTGCTTGACAATGTGGCTCGTTTTGGCACACAAAGGTCCCACCAAGCTTAAGGTCGATGAAAATTTTTTTGTTTCAACATCCCGAGTGGCCTAACTACCTTTATGTGCTTGTCAGGGTCAAAATTCGCACAGGGAACACAAACATCACGCAGAAGAATTATCACGTGGGATAATTTGTGGAATTTTTTTTAGAATCCTCCCAGTCCAGTACATATCGATTCCATTCAGAAAATTTTCTGTCAGATCTGATGAATGCCATCGCCAGCCAACCGACGCCATGCGCGATCGCGAATCTGAGCAGGGCGCCATGGCATGGCGCGGCATGGCTCCTGAGGCCAAGGTCATGGTCATGGCACACACACAGATGTGTGTGACCGATCAAAGCAATCAAATAGTAACAACACATAACAATAACGACAAACCATGTCTGTGGAGCATTTGACCCATGAGCAAATTTCTGAGTTCAAGGAAGCATTTTCACTCTTTGACAAGGTCCTTGCATCGCAGCGATGGTGGTAATGCCGTCATGGCATATGAATGCTAACAACCCATATCCAACAGGACGGCGACGGCACAATCACAACCAAAGAGTTGGGCACCGTGATGCGTTCTCTGGGACAAAACCCAACGGAAGCCGAGTTACAAGAGATGATCAACGACGTTGACCAAGATGGCTCTGGTGTGCGCCGGCGTGGGGGTCACTTTCTGCTCGGGTCACGATACTGCAAGGCACCTACTGCAAGTTTGAGAGTTCACTCGAGTTTCCCCTGACACGCTAACTTCAGGGACTATCGATTTTCCTGAATTCCTGTCCTTGATGAGTCGCAAAATGGACTCTGGTGACACGGAAGCTGAAATCAAGGAGGCTTTCCGCGTGTTTGACAAGGACGGCAACGGGTTCATTTCTGCTGCGGAGTTACGACACGTGATGACGAATCTTGGCGAAAAGCTCACAGATGCGGAAGTGGATGAAATGATTCAGGAGGCGGATGTTGACGGGGATGGGCAGGTGTGTGGAGGGAATAGATGGAACGGATAAGTATGGATTCTCAAATAAGTTTCCAGGAAACCGGACCTAGGCGTGGGGTTCCAGGGACTGGGTACTTGTGGTAAGAGGTGTGAACGCACCTCCCTTGGTCGTTCGTTGACTTGTCTGTACCCTACAGCCCCACAGCCCCACAACTCCATAGCCCCACAGCCCCCCAGTCCCACAACTCCACAGCCCCACAGCCCCACAGCCCCACAGCCCCACAGTTCCACAACTCCACAGCCCCACAGTACCACAGTTCCACAGCCCCACAGCTCCACAGCCCCACAGCCCCACAGCCCCACAGTTCCACAACTCCACAGCCCCACAGTCCCACAGTTCCACAGTCCCACAGCTCCACAGCCCCACAGCCCCACAGCTCCACACCTCCACAGCCCCACAGTTCCACAGCTCCACAGTTCCACAGTCCCACAGTTCCACAGCCCCACAGTCCCACAGCCCCACAGTTCCACAACTCCACAGCCCCACAGTCCCACAGTTCCACAGCCCCACAGCCCCACAGCCCCACAGTTCCACAACTCCACAGCCCCACAGTCCCACAGTTCCACAGTCCCACAGCTCCACAGCCCCACAGCTCCACAGCCCCACAGTCCCACAACTCCACAGCCCCGCAGTTCCACAGCCCCACAGCCCCACAGCCCCACAGCCCCACAGCACCAGGATCCTGAGCGTCAGCACATCTGCCTGGATGTGTGCCTGGCTCTGTGGAGCCTGTGGCCCATTAACGTTCGGGTGGCACAACAAGGGGGTTTATGCCTCATTCGCCCAACTTGCACCTCATTATCGAGAATGCTAAGAGGTTGCATACAGCAACGAAATGCAACTGCCCCTTCACCCCTTGTTGCGTGGCTCACTTCAGTCGCTCTGTAATGGTAACCTTAAAATCAAATAACTGGAAGAATGGAATACTGGGGACGCCACTGTGGGTGTGCGTGCAGAGTGGCACCTGGTGACTGTCGAGACGTGGATTATGCTTGATGAGCTGAAGGTGTCACCCATACATCAACACAAAGGACAAAACGGATATAGCCTCAAGCCTTTCACCATGAACGTGCTGTGGGCATAGTTGAGGGTAAAGCGGAACCTGCTTGAGGAATGGGCTGGGGTGGGGTGGGGTGGGGGTTGACAGAGGTGATGACGAGACGGGAGAAACAGTCAACTTTGCATGGACATTAGACAGAACTCAACTGCGCCCGACGGTCTTTGGGCTACGAAGAGGACAGGTCTCGAGGTGGTGCCTCAGATTCTGTTCCAAGCAGGCTGCATGTACTGTGAGGCTTTGCTGAAGAGGTGCACTCACATCAACGGAGGGCGTGTGCATGTGGGCGTCTGGAAATGTTCACGGCACGTGGGTGCGTATGGATTGCAGAACGTCAGGGACAGAAATAGCACAGGATGGAGATATGGTGGATGGCTTTTTGGGTGGGGCGTGGGAGGTGCGCACGGGGTGTCAAGGTGAGTACTCCAGGCTGTCCGTTCAACGGTCAAGCAACTTGTCGAATGACCACGCTCGTCTGAGTAAGCGTGAGCAAGTGCATGGATATTGAGGTGACGTAATGAAGTGATTTCTGCTGCTTGCAACCTGCGTTCACACAATCTTTGCGGTGACAGTTGCGTGGTGGGGATTCATATTAGTCAAGAACTATGGGTGGCGGGGGCGAGGACAAAGAAAACCTGGGCGTTATCCTTCCCAGTCCCCACCGTGGCTCACCTCGTTTTCCGTCGTCCTGTGCAGATCAACTACGAGGAGTTCGTGAAGATGATGATGACCTCAGGCTGATCACCAACCCAAACCCACGACCGACAAATCACAAACCTGCAACCCAGGGAGGTGCCTGCATTGCCGGCAACCCACGCCTGGGAGGCAGACGAAAGATTGCTGCGCGCGGAGCAAGTCCGTGGATGCTGAAGTCTCGAGGTTTCTTGGGCTTCTCTGATGATATATTCACCTTCACGAGCTGCATGTGCTTTACTTTCTTCAGACAGCTTCCTGATGAAGTTGGCAGTGATGAGCATTTGAGGCCACCCACCAACCTTTTCGGTGAAGAGGTGGAATGTTTTAGCATGTTGAGTTTCTTTGGCTGCGGTAGACAGGAGGCAATTGTTTACCTGGCAGGGGGATGGGATTGCCAGATTGGAGTTGGAAACTGGAATTGCCAGATGCAGGGGACGTTTGTTTGTTTGCTTGTTTGCAAGCGAAAATACGACAGCAAGTTACAGGTGCTGTGTGTTGTATCTATTGCTTCACTAGATCCAGTGTTCCACTGCCAGCGAATTCAAGCGTGCATCATGTGCTTTTGAGGTGAAGCAGGACCGTCAGTCAATGAGGGGATTTACAGGGTGGTTTACAGTAAGGAATCAGGGGTCATGAGGTGCGACCTAAGTGGATGCCCTACACGGGGGACTCTAGATGGGGAAGCGCCTGAAGACAAGGAGAGAGGGGCTGGAGCACATGCCTAAGAGGTGTCTCTGCACAGCGTTGTGTTTTGGAGTGCAAGTCGTTTGGATTGGTTTTGGTGATTGAGAGCCCTTGCTAATGGTGTCGTACGCAACACGCACCCCCGTCATGTCCTTGTGACCACCGGGTTCCTGACCTCAGTCTTTGGTCAACAACGTGGGATGCTGTGTTTGTGAGCACATTGTAGTGGGAAAAGGGGGTAGGGTCATGCCTGTGTCGAGTTGTGTCTGCTCGTGACAGCGTTGTGCTGGAGACTGCGGCCCGCATCTTTGCGTTTTTTCGGCGAATTTTTGCTGCAATGCCCCTCCCCCCTTCCCCCTCCCCTCGAACAGCTTTTCCGTTGGTCGCGTCAGCACGGCCTTGCTCAAGCACAAGAACCCCTTCTAACCTTCGTTTCCCCTGACTTCGGCCGTGCGAGGGGGAGGATGGCGCACAACATGCTGCACGTTTTGTGGTGCAACAACAGGTGGGTCTTGGGGTGATAAGGGAGGACGCATGGAAGTGGAAATGTGGAGCATGGAAGCCAAGGATGCAGGATGGTCAGAGGGCCATGGTCGATGTGCTGTAGGGATTGCATGGCAAAGACTGGAGCACAAAATGTAAATACCACCATTGTGCGCCTCAGTGTCTGCCTCAGTGTCTGCCTCATAATGAATGAATGAATGAATGAATTGTCTGCCTCAGTGTATTCCATGCTGTACTGGTTGTCTCTGACCCTTGCACTGGGCACAAGGGGTCCTCAGGATCTGAATTTTGCTCTGCATGTCAGGATCGGGAATCATCCATGGAAGCTGAAAGTCATCAGTCACAGGTGCATTGCTGCTCGAACCAGCTGTCTAAACAGATTTTTGAAATGATTGGTTAACTACCAGGGCAAGTTGTATCAGACAGATGAGTTGTCTCTGACAGAAGTTTGGCACATTTTGAGATGTGTACCTAAAAATGGTCGAGAGAAAATAAATCAATGCATGTTTTGAGGTGTACACTTAAAATGGTCAAGAGAACATCAAATCAGTGCATGTAAAAACCACATGTTCCCCTGCAAGATAGGAGTTTGTCAAAGACTATGCATTTGGACACAACGCTTTGTTCTCACCAGGGTGACAAATTAGTGTAGTGTGGCATTGTGACGTCGGAGCCAAGTAATTTTGAGTTCCGCTAGCTCCAAAATCCAAATGCATGCAAAACACATATTTGTACAGGTTCATGTACAGGTCGATTTCTTCTGATTTTATTTGTTTGATGTACGGGTGCTTGGGGTTCAATGCAAGCGGCGTCCTCAAAGGTCTTTTCGTTTCGCAACGACCAGCCAATTTCAATGGCTCGCAATCGATTGTCCAGAGTTAGTTTTATTGCTATTGCAACCACACATAGTGGTGGACAACAATGGTCCTGTATTTTGTTTTAGATGCGGATTTTTTTTTTGGAGGTTGTATTTTTTTTAGCTAAAAAAAATAATCCGCACTGAAAAACATATTGTGCGCCAAAAAAAAATTCCGCGCTAAAAAAATACTCAGACATTTTTTTTATTGGGGCTTTTTTTTGCATAAATGCTGCAAATTTTAGAAGTGGTCAAAAAAGTGTTATGGGCGATTCCCTGGGCACCTGTGGGGGAATCTGGAGTGTGCAGGAACCCTGTGACAGCACGGGTGATGAAGCAAGTTTGATTGACCCCCCCCCCCCCAGCTTGGATTTATACCCTATTTCACCCATTTCTACCTTTTTGCGACTTCCCACCACATCCACTCTTTTTCTGGGTTGATTGCTCCCCACCCACGGGGGGGCGCTCACCTGTGAGGCTTGACACCCCCCCACCCCTTGTGGAGCGCTAGATTAGCAAGACGAGGTGCTATACAAATGTCGTTTGTTGCGAAGTGCTTTCCTGAATCCGCATCACTAGACGGGGTTAGGATTGCACGGGCAACACAACCAGCCCCCCTCCCCTCCTTTACCCCCCAAGAAACCCCCGCAAAGGTACCACCACCGCTTCAGCAGGAGACGCAAGATGCCTTTGTGCCCAGTCAAGAGCGGGATGTTGAGGTGTTCCAAAATCGCCCGGTTGTCAAGGTAGGCTGGAGGGCTTACCTAGTGCCACGAAACTACGGTGGCAACCTTGATTGTGACCAGGCAACCTGCACACAACTACCGATGTGTAGGGATGGCACGGAAGTAGTCACGCGCTGCCTGAATGCCCGAAACAAGGATATTGCACAGTGTGTGAACGGTGATCGGTTGACATGCATTTTCTTTCGTGTTTTTGGGAAGTGGATGACTAGAGCAGACATCTTTGAGTTGTCTCGTTAACTCCATTCAACGCGCAGCATTCTATGGACCGATCTCCTTTCCCCCTCCCACCACCACCTTCTCGCTGCAGACAGTGCCCAGCAGTCTATGGGCGCAATTATGTTTTGGGATGCAAGTGGTAATATCAGAATGCCGCCTTGCACCGCGAAGAAGGCGCCTTGTGCATCATTTGCACAGAGGCATTTTCCGACATCATAAGGAGGTGTAGATCATCTTCAGGTGACAATGATGCCCAGAACGGAGGTGCCCTTTTAGAGCCGGGGGACCTATGCAAAGAGTTCATCGCAGAGGATCACAGGTACTATCTGAATGTTGTAAAGTAGGGTACTCAGCCACCTTGGCTAGAGCCCATGTGCACAATTTCATCTGCCCAGAAAACAGGGGTCTTCCTTCGCTGGGGAACCGATGCAGAGAGCTTGTCGCTGAGGATCGTAAGTACTATCTGAAAGTTGTAAAGTAGGGTACTGAGCCACCTTGGCAAGAGCCCATGCCTACAATTAGAATGGGGGTCTTTTTTTCATCCCAAAGGATCACATATGCTATCTGAATTTTGTAAAATAGGTTACTCAGCCACCTTGGCCAGAGCCAATGCGCACAGCTTCACCTACTCAGAGAAGAGGGGTCTTCCTTCGCTGGGAGACCTATGCAGAGAGGTCATTTGAACGGATCATACATAATGCCTGAATTTTGTGAAGTAGGGTACTCAGCCACGTTGGCTAGAGCCCACGGGTACAATTTCAAGAGTTATTTGCATTGGGATAAGGTGCTCGCAGTGGAGGGCTCTGAGTGCACGATCAAGTGGCAGACAGAAAAGAAACCCAGTTCCGATTCTATTACGGATGTGTTTCTTACTGTTTTTGATGGCATTCCAAGTTCGGATAGTGCATCAAAGGCCCCTTTGTATCTGGAGTTTGACCACGAAGCTACGGACCCAAAAACGTCCCTACGCTCGGCTGCTTTGCAGAATACCCAGACACAGAGTAATCCCGCTAAGCTTTTTCTGCTCATTTCTTCTGCAGTAGAATGTGCGACCCACGTGTCTGTGCTGCAGTGTCAGACACCCACAATGGTCAACTCTTTAGAACCCTGCATCCCAACACATTAGTTCGTGCATCTAATGCTCATTTTCTGCGGCTTTCGCACTCTGCTCAGCCAGTTCCTTGCTCAAACTTTGTTCAGAGGCATTATTGGGTGCGCAAAGACGAGTGGTTTTGCCTCTCGGAGGTGGTTTTCAAGCACTACTCAGTGGGTGCACAATTTTGTCAATAATTTCATGCTCAAGTGTTGCTCCGTCCAAATGTCTTCAGATGGTGGGTCAACATAGGCCGACCAGGGTGCACACGGGGGGGGGGGGGTGCTGGTTTTGTATTTGTTTGGGTCATGTCCAAAAATTCATGGCACTCCGGCCTTTGTCCACAACGAAGGCATCTTTTGCATCAGTTGCACAGTGGCAGGTTCCTACGCCATCAAGTGGGTTGCATTATCCATCATTCTCACCTAATGTAAACTGTAGTGCAACAACACGTTCGGAAAGTGCCCAGCCATCTGCACTATGGCATCAGAAAATCTTGCTGGTAGTAGTGTCATGCTGGGTGTCATGTTGTCCCTAGATGCAATGAACAATGTGAATCCGTAGTTTATATTGCATGTTGCCTATAGGGGCAGGGCAAGGAACAAATGTATCCAGTCTACGAGACGGACTTGAGTGTCTGTACAGAAATCGAGGAGCCGCCTATACTCCCCGAATTCCCCACAGCTGTCCGTATCTCCGAGTTTGTGGCGTAGCTTGAAGAGCTGATGGGGCGAATGAACCCCACCTCTTACGGACCTACTGAGCCACATTTGTGGCCGGTGGGAAAAATTCCTCCCTACACTTGGGAGAATTGCAGGGAGATGTCCGATAGGAAATCTCGGACGCACTCATCTGATGAGCTACTCGATCTTTTGATCGAGTTAGCTATGGAAAAGGAGAATGACTCCCATATGGGCAAGTACCTGCGCAAGCATCTACAAAGGGAAACCCCTGCCGAGAAGAATCCTAGAGGGAGGTCTTCTCAGCCCAACCCTAACCATGGTAAGGGTCGTGGAGGGCAGTTGAAGCGTATGCAAGAGACCCCCACCTCCAAGTACCCATGGACACCAAATGATCACCAAACCCATTGAGAAGCACAGAATGGTTTCGGAAAAAGATGAAAATTGAAAATTTTTCAAGTGTCACTAAACAACCAGCACAACAGCAATTTGGGGCCTTTGGAAGCCCTATGGCACGGGCCAAATAGGCCTAGCGGCCACTACGTAGGTCCCCATGGGTGCTCAGTGCCTATATGGTCACCAACTGACCACCCAAACCCATCCTAGGCGCAACGGATGGGTTTCATAAAAAGTCGAATTCTGAGAAAAAATTTAGGTGCCGCTAAATAGCCAAACCAGCGTGAAAAGGCGAAGTCTGAGACGAAATCCTCACAGGCAAAGGGCCATATGTGGGGGCAGAGGGGGGGGCTGGGGGTACCCAGAGTTGGGACCTAGGACCCCCACCATGGATTAAATGATCGGTCAACAGGAGAAAAGTTCTTTAGAACCCAGTCTCAATACACACCCAGCGGCCACAATACACCCTCCCCGAAAAAAAGGAGTACAATCATCATTTCGACTGCAACAGTATTGGTGTAAGTATGTACAAATCACCTGAGGCAATTAGCTGTGGTATTGCTGTAAGTGAAGATTCATCGGCTGCTGGCGCCAAATACTCACCGCTTGCATACTACCACTTGGGTGGAGACAGTTCAGCTTGAAAAGCTCAAAGCACTCATTCGGCCATATTGGACTGAAACCAGGTGGGTCGTGGCTGGGGGTAGGAGGAAGGTGGAGGGTAAGTCATTGAAAAAAATGGTACCCGGGTGCGGGTCAAATCCCAAAAAATTATTGGGGGATCATTTTCAGTCCTAAAATGATGATTTTACAAAAGATTAGACATTAGAAACCATACCTTGGGGCAGGTATTCTATGCCAACGATGCCAACGATCCCAAAAGAGGGAGGTTAAACAACGCCTGCGCCTGCGCTTGATCTAACAACCTCTCTTCAAAGTGATTTTGTTCGAAACTAGCCATGTACCCCTCCATCCTTCTACAAATAAGGGCAAAAGCACGACAACATGCGGAAACAGCACCTGGTGTTGGTTGGGCAAAGATGTTGTCTACCCACTTTATTTCTTTACCAAAATGAAAAATTGATTAAAAAATGGGCAGACAATTGGGTGTTCACCAAATTCTTTTTACCAAAAACATCTTTCTTTACCAAAATCAAAAATTGATTAAAAAAATGGGCTAACAGCTTGTTCACCAAATTCTTTTTACCAAAAACATCAAGATGGCGGAAAGATTTTTTTGATTCTTGTAAAAAAAATTGGTACAGCAATTTTCAGAGCATCAATGACCTGCAGAGAGCAAACGTGCAGCAATCTTTTGTCCTTTCCGAATTAGCACAAGTGGTTGCCCTGCCTCCCCCTTTCCGCAAATAATGCCTTGTCCAAAGAGTACTTTGTGCGCGTTGCAACCTTTGCAGCTGTAGAAATCGGTGGTTCCCGTTTTTCAGTGGAAATAGACTGTCACGGGCCAGTCTGCAATTCCATGGGCATCTGGGTTTGAGGCGGGGATGAGAGCACTGCAAATGCTGGGCCACGGAGCTATCCCAGAGCGGCAGGGGGCACAGCACAGATCAGCCCACACGATTGGAATACACCCCGTGTCCACGTGTCTCTGCGCCTTTCATGTGATGTTGTGCTACAGAAGAGCGCCGTGATTGCCTCCAAGGGAGCACAGCCAAGCGACTACACCCATCCACACAGAAAGCGAAGATTGCCTGACATAATCATAGAAGGGTGGACTACCGACGATTCGTTGCTGCCTGGAGGCGCCCCTGTGTTCTCCACTCAACAAAACCACAAATACAGAGGAACCTGTCGATGCAACCATCCACCTGAAGCCACCATCCTCCACGGTGTGCCCCCACAATCTGCCAGTGGTGACGAGACTGTCATCTGCCATGTGTATTTTCAGTGCATACAAAAATGCGACAACTCTGTTGAGGGCCGAATGTGAGCATCAGCTCTGCTTGCTTTGCCTCTATGCCGCCCCCTCCCCCCGTTTTCTGACAGAGCATGTGATATTTTTACAATCCGCAATAACTAGAGCTCGCAGTGTCCCAGTCGACAACCGGTGTAACCAGACAAGCGCGCGCGTTCGCATCGCGGATACATAAATGTAGTAATTGTTGCATATTCAAGCTTATTTGTGCACACTCATCATTTCATTACATGTACATTCAGATTCCACAATGATCTCATAATGCCCTGTGCCTGTGCCTGTTTCATGGTGCAGAGGCCACAGCAATTTTTTTTTTGCTGATTACGGTCCTGCTGCTGCACTACTCTGCAGCAGGCTGGCCAGGGCTATGGCCATTACGGCCTTATTTGGATTTTGGGGCTACTGGTGCCCCTGCCTGCAGCTTGGGGGTTTATTGGGGTATTTGGGGTTTTCAACCTTTTCTTTGCCCTCTCCCAGACCACTGCAGTCGTTGGGGCTGCATGATGGTCGACTTCGCCATCCTTGCCAAGTTTGGCCCCACATTCAGCCTTGGGGCCCTTACATCGCCTTCTTTGCGGCCTCCATCCCTGACTACCTATCTGGTGAGTACCCTGATGACTATGGCTGAAAGCAACTCTGGTTTGGCTGCTTGTGTAGTGGGGGCTGCCGACCCCACTGCCTTCACCAAGTGCGAGTTCGAGGCCGCTCGTTGGGTCGTTTGGGGCTGTGGGCTGCCTTCCTAGCAGGCCATCGTGACTGACAAGGGTACAATCATAAAGAGGCGACACAATCTTGTGTTTGTGCTACACTTGCTTTCACTCTTGCATCATAGCATGCCATGGCCCTTGAGAGGCCTTTTTATGTTTCACCGGGGGCCGCCATCACATGGCCCCTCCCACCTTCGCTGCCCCACCCCTCTTTGCACCCACTCAGCAAATGGTCGCTGCAGCTGACTGTCAAGTTCAATTATCCGGACGGTCTGTTTGCCCATGCAGCATGCACCCTTATCGTTCCATACATAGCACTCATTGCTGAGATGCAGACATCACATCCGCTTAGCAGCAGACCTGAACACCTCCAAACTCTCCGGACTGGTACCCTCGCTCCATCTGACCCTTTGAGCAACAATTGTGCGCGTGGAGGCTGCTGTCATTCACTCTCCACCTCTGTGGCAGTCACAGGATGCCGTTGCAGTTGCCGTTGCAGTTGCCGTGCCGTTGCCTGAAAAGCCGGTGGCATTCTGGGAGTACGAGGTCACGCAGTAGCAGTTGCTGGGGTCAGTCGTGGCTTGAACCAGGGCACAGGAGCATTCGCAGGTGAAGTTGAGTGGGCAGTCCGTGACGCTGCACGGCGTTGTCGGGCAAGAGACGGACGAGCTGTTCACCTTGATGACCAAGACGGGTCGAACAGGAATGGCCCCCGGCGTGTCACTGTCCAGCTCATAGGTGCCATTGAAGGAGCTGCATGAATGGTTGCAACCGACCCATGTCGAGACACATAGGAAAGTCTCAACTGAAGAGTCTTCCTGTGCTTTGCTTGTGATCGTATCGTGGTGATAATATCCTAGACCGGATGCTTTTAGCTCTTGCCTGTCGTCAGCGCCTGTTGTGCTACTGCAATTGGTAAAAGCAACTAGGGTGAAATTCCAATGTGAGGCCGCTGGCATAGAGAGGCAAGCTCGACGCCGTGACCGCAAGCAGCTGGAGGAGGCCAGGTCCAGAGGGCCGACTGCCTGGGCGGCCATAGCGCCGACGACCTTGGGATCCGTCCACGTCTGATTGCCGTTTTAGCAGTTTGTCAGGTCCACCTGCGTTGGTACGTAATGGATGTGGCGCAGTGATCAAAAGGGGGGGAAACCATCCCAAAGCGAGCCGTCATTGCCGACGACCGTAAGCCGGCCCCACATGCCCGAGTACTACTTCGATCCAGTTGAACAGGCACAGTCCGATCCGCACCATACTTGGCACTGACACGGCAGGTGTTGGCAGGTGTCGCAAATTTGTCTGGCAGGTGTCGGCAGGTGTCAGGCACTTTGGTAGAGGCACATGGAAACACACACACAGACACAGCCCACAGACTTATGTGCAGGGGGAAACCAGGCCATATTCTGCAAAAACAAAAGAAATATGTTGTGGACTGATGGATTACGGACTGCACATGGAGAAATACAGCCCGGACCAGCACAGTCTGTATTGTCGCCAGGAGCTACTATGCATTGCCAAAATTCCACTCATCTCCAAAGAAGCGGCGCAATCCAGGGCGTCGTACATGTCGATGTCCAGCGACCATTTTCATCTCAGCCAGACGCAACACGGCCTGCAAGCTGCAGAAAACTCTGGAACTGTGGGTTGTTCCACTGCAAGGCATGCTGAACAATCAGCCACTGAAACGTGGCCCTTGCGGTCCCGCCCAGTGCTGATATCAGTGCTGATATCACACATTGCGCGTCTGGCCAATTGGTTCGTAACCTGCTCTGT